>BMAO01027047.1:0-433291 GCA_019973975.1 Trichonephila clavata
GGCGACCATTCTGTTCACCGATGAGCCCCGTTTCAGCCTAAACACTGATTCTCTCCACACGTAAATATGGAGAGAGCCAGGGACCCACTATCTACTCCCCAATATCCTTGAAATCGACAATTGTGGCGGAGGAAGTTTAATGGTCTGGGCAGGCATCATGTTGGATGGCCGCACACCTCTCTATATCTTTGAAAGAGGCTCTAATTGGTGTGGAGTATAGGGATGAGGTCTTGGATCCCTATATTTGCTTTTTCAGAGGTGCATGTGGCCCCGAGTTCATTTTAATGGACTATAACGTGAGACCACATAGAGCTCTTCTGGTCAACGAATTTCTAGAGAGTGGGGATATTCGCCGTATGGCCAGCTAGGTCTCCAGACCTCGTCCCTATACAACATGCCTGTGATGCTCTGGGGAGCGCAATTGCGACTCACAACTCTTTTTCGAGAACCATCCAGAAAATGAAAACAGCATTGCTGAACGAGTGGGACCAATTGCCACAAGAACTGAAAAACTGCATTATTTCAAGTATGACATCACGCTGCGAAGCCTGTATAACTGTAAGAGGGAGCCATACCCCCTATTAACCCATTTCTTTTGTTTATTTTGCAACCGCTGTTTCATACCCTCCAACGAGTGTTACGCACGATCATGCGTGTGTATTGCAATTGTTGAATGGTTATTTGTTTTGTATTGTATCAATGTATGTACATATCAAATTTCATTAAAATCGACCCAGTAGTTCTAGAGATAATCGATCCAGTCTGCAAAAATTTTCTTAATTTCTTACACCAGTGTAAAGATATGAACAACAGCTCATAAAAGATAGAGGTGGACTTTATTTATTGATTCGCTGTGCGTATAGTTACTCTAGAATTAAAATCCGATTCCTTCTAAATGTTTTTTTCCTATTTGTATGCACCATATCCACTAATTTTCGTATTATTCGTATAACTTCTCTTTAGTGTTTTTTTAGAGTGTTCATTTAACACTTAATGCATTTATTATCTATTGCAATCAAAATAGTACTATCAGTCAATTTGCTTTCCTGACTGTAATGTTGAACGTTCAATTTCTTTTGATTCAATAACTTTTCACAACCACAGAGATATATTTTTGCTCTGTTCGAAGCAATTCATTTCCCAGCCCATATTTGTCCCTTCAAATAAAACCTAATCCTCTGGACAAAAAAAAATCACGAACGTCCAAATAATGAAATCTAATCCAATAAATCCTAAAGTGGATTTATGGTCGAAACGTCTTTACAAATGGAACCCAAAAACGATTTAATTTTTCGACAGCTTGATGTATGAGTCTCCCGAAGGGATGGGAAAAAATTCCATGGCAAAAATGATGGGTGGTTCTCTCTTTTGCTTTTCAGAGATCGAAACGAAGATTTTTCAATTTCGAATTTTGTGCCTCAATGGGCTAAGACGGATATGACGTAAACAGTATGCGAGAAGAAAAAAACGAGAGAAAAAACATCCCTTTTATTGGAATATGAACACGCAGAAGATATATTGCCAAACCTGTCGAACAAGACACAGGAAGAAATATCGGAAAAAGAATACAAATTCAACGAAAAATACTTCAATAAAATAGAGCTCCACGGGGGCATGTCTAGACAAGAGCCTCTTGGCACCTCTCCAAACCTGTATCGTTATTTACAGCTTTCAGATCTGTAAGAAATAGCCTGAGAAAAATATCCTGAGTCAGCAAAAGGCATTCAAGTGACAAAAATGCAAGCCGGTGAGAAACATCTCTACAAACATGTTGAATTATTCATGATTAACCATGAATATATTCTAATAATTACACAGCTGCAAACGGAATTTTGATAAGAATCTCGATTATGTTGTGTTCCGTTAGTTAACAGTAAATCATTTCGAGAACTAAAAGCGATGACGTCTCCAGTATTAAAGGAATTCATTTGGTTCTGATTAAGACGACCGCAGCGCGCTAAGCGGTAAAATTATGAAATTGGAATGTTTCAGGGCACCAACAAGGAAATATGGAAATATATGATTTTGAATAATGATAAATCAAAATGAAGCAGTGGCGCACACAAGGGGGGGGGGTGTCCTGGGGGTACGGACACCCCCCCAAAGCCCTTGATTTTTTGATTGATGATAATCCTATATATATATATCTAACGAAATTTTTATTTTAGAACTTGAAATTAACAATTTATTTTATTTATTAATGCTAATTATTAATTCAATAATTTATTTTTTACTGTTTTTTGTTAACAAAATCAGAAGAATCAATTGATGTTGTCTTGAGGACGAGTTGGGGGACTTTCAACCGTGGACACCCTTGAAAATTTTTTGTGTACGCTACTAAAAAGAAGCATGCTAAGCTCATATAAAACGAATGCTGTATGGGTGTATCTAAGAACCTTTTTATGTGGCCCACGAATTCATATTGGTTGCAATTTATTTTATTACAGAGGGGTAGTCCAAAAAAAAAAGATTCTACAAATAAAAGCTGTATAATCCTCAATTAAAAAAATAAATAAGCTGCTGTGTTTGAATACGTCTCAGGGACCCCCCAGGGTTGAAAAGATACAAATCTTAAAAAGCTGTTGTGAATTATCTTAATATTAAAGTTGTAGAAATTTAAAATTTAGATTCATGACTATAAACGTTATTAAAATTTAAATTCCTATCATAATGCTTTGTTTTCACAATATTCATAAAAATATTAAAAGGGGAAAGGAAGAAAAAAAAAATCAGAATTATAGAAAAAAATAAAAGATTAAAAAATATGATCCCATTTCTAATTTCATTCACGACTAATTTTTAAAAAAAATGCCTACATATAAAATGTATTCATTATTCAGAGCAATGGTTGCCAACCGGTAGTCGGTAAAAAAAAATTTTTTTGATGGTCCATAGAAAAATTAAGACGTTATTTATATTTTTTTTGAAGATTTGGTATAAAAAATGACAATTTACAAGACTGATTATGGATTAAGATTTTTTTTAAAAAAAAAATAGCTATTACTTTTAGCGAAATTTCTTCAGCAAATTTTTAGCTACTTTTTAAGGAGTATCTAACAACATTTTTGGGAGTAAGATTTAGCAGCCACGGTGAATTGGTTGCATGGCATTTCAGTTTGTTGACATTGCTTTGAGTTTGTGCTTGCTTTTCTTGAAGTTCCTTTCCAGTGATATGGAAATGTAAAAATGTATGTAAATTACCAACAATAAGTTATAGTGGTCCTCTATATAATAGTCAATCATATTAATGATCCGCCATTGATATATATATATATATATGTGTGTGTGTGTGTGTGTGTGTGTGTCGTATTTTCTGAGTCAACACCAAGGCTTTTTGTAAAAACGGTTTTTATTGAACGAAGACATTTCGGCGCCTGCTTGCTAAGAGAGAAACGGACACCAAGATTTAGAATCTGGAAGCACTTATAGGCAGAAGTTCTCAAGTACACTTCTTATTGAAGAGGTATATTTGAAAGTTAAGCATGACAAACCAGGTAATAAATATTAATGGTCGGAGATAAAAATTCTGTTTAGGGCCATGTGTCCTTCAAGAGGAAGAAGTGAGTAATCAATTTAATACTTTAATACTTGAAGATGTAACGGAATATAAAAGTTAAAAGTGGTCTGGGGATTTAATTTTAGATCTAATTTAATTACCCTTATATATATATATATATATATATTCAAATGGGCTGCGGATTAGTATTTTTACCATTGCAGACTTAATACATTTCCTGGGAGCTGGTATCTCTTTTAAGTACGACACCCATATAGGCCTACACAAATCACCTCAATGTAATTTTGACACCCAGTTTCCTCCCTACCTGAGCTCAGACGATGGGAATTCGTGAGAAAAATTTAATTTTACCGAGAGTACCCAAGCCAAACAGGCACTTTTGAGGCCTTTAACATGCCGCATAATCATACGGCGCGGATGCTGTCAATTTTCTGCATCATGAAAATCCACCGACTTGGTCCGAACCCGCAACCTTAGGCGTAAAAGGCCAGTGACAAACCAACTGCGCCACCAAGCTGGTGATCTGCCAAATATAAAATTATAGGTACATTTGGTAGACCACAAAGTTCTAAAGGTTGACGACCGTTGATTTAGAGGTCAAACAATTAAATAGAAACCATTTAATAATTTTACCTGTGTTCCGTATCAAATCTGGATGTTTTTCTTCATAATTTCAGTTTCAAATTTAAAGTATTGTGCACATTTGTTTTCATTATTGTAGCTTACCTTCTGAACTCCCCAGTTTGACATATTTATTAAACCGCAAAATGACTCATCCATTAAAAGGTTTTAATCAGTTTTGATCAATTAATGTATAATAACATTAATAATAGTTATTTAGATGATGCGAAATGAATTGCATGCAGTCGTCAACCGCCTCGTTATACTGACATTGATGAAAACAGACTGTAATCCAACATAATGTTCAATTTCCCCTTTTACGGTAATTAATTAAGGGGATTGAAGCTAACTCCGAGATGAATTGCCACGGTAACACCCAAATACCCGAACGCAGTTTTGACAATTGCTTCGAACCAGATTATTGAAGATAAACTGCACATTATAAGGAGATGGAGAGAGATCCGTGCTGTAGAAAATGAGAAGCAACCTTATGATCAAAGTCAGAAGCTCCATTTTAAGTCAAATATTTTGTTTTAATTACTCTGTTTGATATCATCTACAGCAGTGGTTTTCAAACTTTTTCAATAAACAGAACCCTTAGAAGTATAAAGTGCTTTCGTGGAATCCCTTCCTCCAATACACTTTAAATAATATTTAAAGTAGATCAACATATTAAAGGTACTTTAAGCAATGACAATTTAAAAAAAGTATTATACTTGTTATTAATAAATTTCAATGTAATTTTTTAACATAATGTACTCACATTTTCATAACATTAATTTATGATTCAAATGTCACTTACCCACGCATTATGTTATAACTGAGATATATGTTAGCATTTTTTTTGCACGAAGTCTAGAACTTTTTCACTTTAAGACGTTCTGAATACCATTAAAATGTTTATAGTTGAGTAAGAAATCTTGTGTATTTTGCATGAATTTGCAAGCTAAAATTTAAGAGCTGTTCTTGCTTAAATTTAGATTTTAACGTCAAATCTGTTGATACGTCGTAAGGTGTTACCTTTACTTCATTATAAGTGTTTTCCCTTCCACAAGTGAAAAATGATGTATTTTCCATTAGAAGGCTTTTTAGCTTTGCAAAACAATGTACTAACGATTAGAAAATTATTTCGTGAAACCTGGGACCGTATACAATCTAATAGGTAGGTCATATAAAAAAAAACTTTTGAATATTCTTTTATTATATTATGATAAAGTTATACATAAATAAGAAATTTTCAATTTTAATGACCAGGATAAGTTTTAGATACTAGTAGTTATACAAATTCATAGAGGACATGAATCCATTTTGCATTCACATTTAGAATTTTGTTTTCCATTTTTTATTTTGACCTGGGGAACCCCAGGGTTCCGTGGAACACAATTTGAAGACCGCTGATATATAATAAATAAATTTCTGTCCCAGTTCAACCATACTTTATGCAGATGATTATCCTTAGATACATTGTCTGAATAATGATCTCGAAATACGGATTTATTCGATTTAGTTCAACTTATCACCGAGATAAAGTAATTGGGGATGAAATCATTTGAAAAATAAATCCGTGCAAATAACTTCATTGCTAGATGAGACAGATCAAATTAGATCCACTTTTTACATGCTTTTTTTGCCCCACTAAATCATTCCTAAGAAGAACATTTTTGAACTTAAATGTTTCACATCATTATTTTTTTATCATCATTATTATAGTTGTTCTGTGAAGATCCGGAATTCACCGTTGAATATGTATACTTTTTTAAATTGCCAGGGCCATGATTTACATGCTTTTTATGACGGCCTCAAAGAAACAAAATATCACAAAATTAGATACAAAGTCAAACAGCAGCTCTCGCTAAATCGATTTTAATGCCCCCTTTTTTTATCCTCGAGAATTACTAAAAAAAATTTGGGATGTAAAGCGATTTTAAATGATATCTTCTAGCCGGAGAAGAAAACAATTCCGAAGTCATTATTGAAAGAAGCCTCATGATGTGGAAATTCCACACACCAAAAAAATGACGCTTGTCGTTTTCCTATTTCTGCAACTTGGCCCAGCACAGAGCTTAATCTGACGTTAAACTTTAAGCAGTTTGTCTGATAAATACATGTAAATGGATTTTACTTTAAAAACCTGGAAAAGTAAAATTTGGGGGAGTGATCGTAAAAGAAAATGGATTTCGAGAATAGTTTCAATTTCAGAACCAGAATCTCAAAAACAATCAAATAAATTTGCATATAATTTGTTTTATTTGAAAAATAAATACTTCCTTCGTTGCTCAGGATTTCCAAATATCCCTTTTACAGCTATAAGTCCCCCTCTCCTGCAATAATTTGATCTTATTCGTTTAATATTAAGTGAATATTATTTTAAATGTTACAATCAGTCAATTTTACTTTGAACGTTCCTTTAAAAAATAATGGAAGAAAGCAGAAATGCGGGATTTTTTTTATAACCAGTAAGGATCTCACATTGCATGTTCAATGTGTCTTCAGAAAGTAATTACAAAATTTCTAACTAACTGTTATTTATTTTCGATTTATATTTTGTTTTATGATTAAGAGAAACCCCATGCATACACGCCATATAATTTTTCCTCTCTCTCTCTCTCTCTTCTTCCCGACAAGCATACAAAATAATTTATGAAAGTCATCCTAAAAATTCGTCTTTTATTTTGCTTTATCTCAACACTTTTACTAGCTTTATATATTTTCTTCGGTGTTTAAGAATAGTACTGAGAGTTAAAGAATATACACTCCGAGGCTAGAATCCCTGTTCTCAATTCTTCCAAACCCATTGATACATAAATGCTTTAAAAAATTTTGAGCTTCTTAAATGAGAAAACTTCTAAAACTTTTTAGATAATAGAATATATCTGCGATCATCTCATACATTTTAAAGGTAAAGAAATAACATCCTTTTCATACGCCATATGTCTTAAATGACACAGCAACACATAATTCAGTTCTATTTGTTTCTTTGAATAGGTATCAATGTCTTTTTCAGATAATGGATAATTAATACAGCATTATCCGCTAAAAATGAAACTAAATGTTCAAAGGGTAGCTCCCATTTTAATAAATCCATCTCATAATGAGTTGATTAATGTTTTCTCCAATGAATGTTCGAATCAAATTTGGAATTGCAAAGCGGCCACTTTGAGTTAGACATTTTTCAGGATTAAAATTAGCGAGTAGTTCAAGTAAATTAAATTTGAAACGGGAATCATTACTGCAATCAGATACTGTAAAAGGACCTTGTTTCAAGCATTGAATCATGTACTCTTTCCCAGGGACGTCTTAAAGCCCAGGCCCTCGTTTACTTTCCGACTCTGCTTCAATAAGATCCGGATTGAATAATTTTAACAGTATAATGTTATTTTGGGAGGTATTCACCGAAAGACTAGGAATTTCAAACTACAAGTCAACTGGCAACAATGGCAAAACTGCATTATTAGGTGATGACCGTTGTCCTAAGTATAGGTCTATCACTATAAACCATCATTACTCATCAAAATGCGGCAGTTGGTCGAGACAATTTAAGCTTAGGTTTGTGAGATTGTGAGTCATGCTCCTTTATTTGTTTATTATAGTCGTTTGTATGAATATTTTATAATGTACGTTTATAGTTTCTCTTTTTAAGGGTCCCAGGTAAGGCCTACTTTTGCATAGAGGCCCAGGGCCAAAAAAAATCGTAAGATGTCTCTGGACCAGGGCTTCAAGAATTCTTAAGACATCCCTGATCTTTCCTACTAGAAGTTAGTTTACATATCAGAGCAGATATTTTAGTCCTTCAGCTGAATCCAAAGATTCAATACGTTCTATAAGAAAAGATATAAGCAGTACTTTAACTGTCTGTTACTACATTTGATTATCATCATCCTTCTTATTTTGAGCAAATGCTACTTTATACATTCTTTGCCAGGTACTTGGGAGTTTTTACACGACAGGCAAATCGACCACCTTGAGAAATGTATATGTCAGTATGTCACAAAATGCATATCCCCCCCCCCTTTGGGGCATGTCGTAATACATTCAAATTCCTTTTTATAATATTCTTTAAATGTTTTAATGTGTATTTTGCCTTTCTGTTTCTAATCTCAGATGGTGAAGTTTAGTTACACACGATCTCCATAAAACCAAAAGTCACCAGAAATAAAATAATATTCCCTAAAACCTCGTCAGAAGTAAAACTCAAGCAAATAAGAATACGACTGGGCCTGATCAGCCTTGTATCAATGAAACTCTGGAAAAACTTTCCGGGCCTGTTGAAAAGTAAGAGATTTTATGGGGTTTCTTAAAAAAACGTGGTAGAGCTAGCCGTCTGCTGATTCCTAGGAATGTTGAGCTGGTGGTACCAACAAAGTCTTTTTCCAAGAATGGGCAGGCAGCACTCTCCAAAGTGCGTTTAATTCCATCCTTTTAATAGAGAAGAGTTCGGTGAAAATTAGTCAAGCGTTATCCTGTAAGGTGTCAGCAGTGGCACACATGGCCAAACTATCGGCTATCTCGTTACCATTCAATTCCATATGGGAGGGGACCCATTGAAATATATAGTGTCTAAAAGAAAGCCGAACCACACAAGGTCCTCAATAAGTCATATCCTTAACAGTTGTCCAATAAAAAGGGTGCTGTATAGAAGCCCGACTGTCAGTTAATATCCAAGTGTCCTAGAAGACTAGTTCAGAAGCCGTGTCAATGAATTGCAATCCCTTATATAGATCGCAATAAGTTCAGACTTAAAAACAGAACAGTAGTTATTATTTCTGATCTTAATGTCGAATGTACCATCAAGTGTCTCAATATATACACCACTTCCAGAAATACCACCAGAAATGAAAGGTTGACAACATAGTAAACAGAACAATTGACGAAAACATATAGTTCAGCCATATTAAGAGCAAATGTGCAAAGCACAAAATGTGTTGAATTCTAGAAAGCTGCTAGAATAATCAAAAAATACAAAAAGGTATCGCCTAACTAGATTTTGGTCTACTTATCCTCTAACCATTGTAGATATAAAATGATAAATAAGAATTGTAGGAGAAAAAAATGAACGATGAATGACGCAAAAAGAAACGATCTAGGCGAAAAAGCGTAAATTTTAACAGCAAATTTACTGGCAGGTATGTAGCAGACTTATTTTTTCTTTCATAAATTAAAGTTAATAAAAAGAAGAAATGTAATAAATAGATATGAAGTAATAAATACCCCAGCTTATTATTGTGGTTCCTATATTGTAACATTTCTATATTTGTAAGAAATATTCCGAGGTTGTAGGAATTCAATTTTTTTTAACACTGTGCATGTATATCTTAAATAAATTCACCAGATGTTTCCAATGCACTATTTGAGTTAAAAATAAAAGTAATCGAAGAATATTTAATACTAGCTGCATGGCCCGGCGTTGCACGGGCTTCTTCAAGTGTATAGATATTTTTTTGCCTTAAAAATTTCCCCTTCCCGTCTCGGTGCAAGCACTTTTCCTGGTGTGTTTGTGACTTCCATTTTAATATTTCATTAAAATACCCTTTTTCGAAATTTTTTTCACCTCTTTGCCCAGTCGGACGGGCCTGTTTCCCATTCGATTAGACCTGTGTTGCCCGGGCTCTTACCGAGTACAAAACTTTATCCCACGGAAATTTACGCTTTCCCTCTCGATGCCAGCATTTCCAGGAGAGTGATTTCTATATTTATGTCATTAGAATTCCCTTTTTTTCCGAAATTTCTTCCACTTATTTTCCTTTTTAGGAATATTTCTTTTCCATCTTTTAACCCGGTGTTATATGGACTTTTTCTAGTATAAAACTCCTTTTCCCTCTTTTATTCCTCAAGGATAAGATCAAATTTCTATTTTCGATTAATAATTTACGAAATTAATCTTATTTTATCCAATAGAAAGCAGCCATTGTACGATTTTTAAAATAATTTAGTAATGAATTATAAAACACAATACTGTGTTTTAGTTTTTTAAATTTAATATATCCTGGTTTGCTGAGAATCGTGATATACATATAAAAGGAAAAAGAGAAGAAAATTTAATAAAGCTGTCTCGTAAAAACTTTCAAAATTCGCTCCGGTCCTACACCTATCGTATACGCGTCATGTTTATCGCACAAATTATCTGACAAGCGCACCAATCCATCCATTTATGCAGGCTTCACGTTCTTTTTCCGTCCGTGGCAGCAGAAGAGCTCTGGCCCAGATGGTGCTTCAGCACAGAGACGCGTAAACTTATGAAAGGGCAAAAGCCCATCTTCCAACGGTCGTTCAATACATGTCAACATCAGAATCCCTCTTTTGCAAGATCTATTTTTTCACAATTTCGTTCTAGCCTCCTTTATCTTCCGTCTCCCCCCTCCCTCTCCATCTCTTGATCTTTTTGCTTATTCTTGTCGCTTTTCTCTTTTTATTTCTTCCTTCGAAGAAAAGGATTTCTAATCTGAAAGGATCATTCGACGGGAAAGGGGCGCTCTCGGGGCCCCAGATGGTGCCAGGGCCGATAAGCCCTTGCATCAGGGGCAAATGGCACATCTCCTGTCAACGTTCCAACTGGTGTGCAACTCTCAGCAAAGCGTTTTGGATATATACACTTTTTTTTTTTTTCTTTTCCATTTTTTTTTTCGTTCTTCTTTCGTATCATTGCTTATTTTCTTTTCTTCTTTTTTGATTCCTGCTGTCTCCCTCCCAGTTTCATCCTCATTTATTATTTAGGAGTCAGTGGCCGTCTAGAGGTGGGGGAGGGGGAACGGAGCTTTCGGAAGATCAATGGAAGTTAGAAAGATGCGATACATCTCAGCCTAAGAACAAAAAAAAGTCATAACTGATGACTTTCCCGCTGCCTCGTTAGGGATAGGCTATGCTCTTCAAAGATGGTCTTTGTGCTCAAGTGTGGAATTCATTCCATCACTTTTTTACCCTATTTTTCCCCGAGATTTATGCGGGAGAAAATTTATCATTTTTTTTTCAACTCAACAACCCTATGCAGAATGGATTTTTCATCTGGAGCTGTCTCTAATTTTCTCATTAAAGAAGACGATGCAAAGATTGAATGGGATCTCTCAAGCTAATATAATGTGGATGTGTGTTCGAGTTACGCATTTGTTGAAAATATACGAGAATATAAATGTTTTGATGTTGTTGTAAGACTAGTAAATCTGCTTGGACAACTGAGTTTTATTTTGACAGCAAAGGGAAAGTACTCTTTTTTTTAAAAAATTATTAATAAACAAAACAAGATGTTATCAACTCGAAAGGGTTACTTGAGTTAAAAATATTTTTTTTTTAGAAAGAGGACTATAGGAGGATATATGAGCCTTTAAATAATAATAGTTTTTAGAATGTCAAAAGTTCTAAAAGCGGAAATCTAGGATTCAACAAAATATAAAATATGTACGAATACGATTTAATGAACTTTTATATGCAAAACTTGTATGGTAATTCAGACAGAGTCAATCTCTCTGTAAAATATTTACTTAAGGTTACTGAAAGTGTTCATATGTGCAAGAAATTAAATTAAAAGAAATGTGATTTACAAATATTAAAATTTTATGACATCTAAAGAAAATGAATCAAGGATAAAAAAAATTATAGAGAATACTTCAAAAATTGTAATAGTTCATTTTCCGCATAATAATTTCGTTTACTCGTTGTCTTTTTTTTTTCTTTCGCCAATGGGACATACGAAATCAGTTTTTTATATCTTTTTGAAATAAATGCTGTGAAAAAATTCGAAACAAACGGAATATGTAAATTTTCAGGAATTTCAAAATGCAACAAACAAACAAAAAAAATTAGTACAGATTTTTAGAATTGACCTACTTTAATAGGAATTAAGAAATTAGAGTAACAAAGAAAAAAAATGTAGAATTAAATATGAAAGAAGAAATAAAAATAAAATTTATAATAAAAGTAAACTCTAACATTCGGAATAAAAATATATCTGTCCATACACGCTGATTTATGTGCATACTCCCGTTCGCATATAAAAAATGCAACCTATCCAATGGCTATTAAAATTGATTCACCCTATTTAAAATGACTCTCAGTCACCATATCGAAATCAGAATATCAGATTGAAACTAAAAACTATTTTTTTTACCAAATACTTCTAATTGAAACTTCTAATGATGTACGGGTATTATGAATGCTCACTGTAAAGGAGTAAATAATATATATTTTAGTACAGTCTGACCCCGATTTAAAGAGCCATTATTTAATGAATGACATAATTTAACAAATTTTTCTCCCTTTCCCCTACTAAAATAAAGGCAACCCCCCTCATATTTTCTGAATAATAAATCCTGAATTAACGAAAATTAGCAGCTGGAATATTTTTATTAGTTTGTATAAGAAAAAAATTGTTTTTTTTCTTCAAAAGACACATTTTTTTTTGTCCGGGACAGAAAGAGACTTTTCTTGTCAGCAGCAAATTTTAACGGTTAAGGGTGAAGACCAGTGGCGCCCACAAGGGGGGTGTCCTAGGGGTCCAGACACCACCCAAATCCCTTGAGAATTTTTCGATTGATGATAATCCCATAAAATTTAATTAAGTAGTTGTAAGTAACAATTTTTTTTATTAAATAATACTTGTTATTAATTCAATAATTTATTTTTTACTGTGTTTTGTTAACTAAATCGACAAAATCTGAAGAATCCATTGGTGCTGTCATGATATATGATACGAGTTGGTTGACTTTCGACCATGGACACCCCCCTTGAAAATTTTTTGTGTGCGCTACTGGTGAAGACTGTTATTATACATTTTACAGGTGCAGATAAGTAATGAGTGTAACTTATCCTGTGAGTCTTGAGTAGGACAGAAAACTTTTTCTTATCTCATCCTAATCCATAATACAAGAAATATTAAGATTTTAACCGATTATGACATTTGATGATGGATTTCCTATCTGTGCAATTGAAGTTGAAGAAATTGGTGAATTGTCAGAGCTAATAAATAGTGATTCTGATGCAGAAATTAATAATGAAACTCCTATCGGAACAATTGCATTTTCTAATGTTTTGCCTTATATTTGGAAACTGTGAAAACATACCTTAAGCCGCAGGATGTAAAGGATGCAGTATTTTCTTCTCTGAATAAAGTCGAAAAAGAATTATTTCGGGTCAGGAATCAAAAAGATATTTAAACATATGTCAGTATTTTAAAATTTCCCATTAACTCGTGCGTAATAGTTCCCTATTAGTATTTCTAACTGTTGAATAAACTGTGTGTAATTTCTAACAATGGATAATTTTTGTGTATTTGCTTATAGAACTTCCAAACGATAAGTGCAAAAAATCTGTATTTTATTTAGACCCCGATATGATGAATAATTCCAAATTAACGAACATAAATGTTCAGTCCAGATGAATTCGTTAAATTGGTGTCAGACTGTATGTATATATGTGTGTGTGTGAAATAATGGTGGCTGGGAAAATAAAGAGGCTTAATCGTGATAATTTATTTGGACATGCACCACGTACAAGTACCATAATACGAGAGAGGGAATTATTCAAATATCAAGTCCTAATATGCAGGGAAGAACAGGGGAAAACGCATTATAAAAGTACATTCACGTGTTTAGGCGAAGGGAATAATTATTTTATAGAAATGACATCATTGTTTAGGGAATACTAAAATCCAGCTAGTAAGGCGCACGAAAACAATTAATGATCTTGTATTTCTTGAAATTAACAATAAATCTACCAAAAATTCAAGGTCTAAAGAATAAGTAGTGAATATACCAACATAATGCTTTTATTGCTTCAGAAAAAGATCAATTGAAACGTGTTTCGAAATACGGTATTTAGATATATGAATTAAGTGTTATAAATAAAGGAGATTCGAATTATGACTAGATATCCATTTAAGTTATAACATATATATTTATATATAGATAGAGAGAGAGAGAAAGATATAACGATATTTTTATAACCACAGTAGTCTTGAGAGTAACAACCAAACATTATTTTTCAGTTAATAATGTGTTACGGATTAAAGAATAACAAAACAAATTAAGAAACAAAAGAAATTAATTATAAAAGGTTCTTTTGCAAAAGTATCACGATATCATGGATATCAATTCAAACTGTTAAAAAGATTTTCAGTACATAACCAATAGCCCAGGATCTCTAAAAATAAAACTCATGTCGTTGTAGGCGATCCTATGCATATATTCAGTTTTAATTAATTAGTGACGTGTGGGCCATAAGGCACAATGAAATAGCCCTACGAGACAGTAAAAATTTGTATTTTGTGGTAAATTAAGTAGATAAAGAAAGAAATCAGTAAAATAATTGAAGCAACAACAATATTTTGAAGATATAATAGAGCAACAGAGAAAAACTAAGCCAAGAAACAAGATTACATTTATTTTTTTCAATTTACAGAATTAAAAATGTTTCATTTGAAATTTATTCGTCATTATATAATTATGACCCCTTCCACCGATGTTGCTCTCTGGTTTCTCACCCCCCCCCTCACCAGCTATGCTTCTGATATACTTATTAAAGAGTTTCATGTACATAACAACAGTAATTGAAAATCAACTCAGCCATGACTCCTTTATCATCGTAGTTTAAATATGAATATGTAGAAATTTATACAACACTAATTATCTTTGAGACAGCTAGAATGGAACCCTCTCGCTACATAGTTATTTTATCAAAAAAGGCTAAAATATTGCGTATTTTTTTTTTATTATGTATTTCAAATCTACATATTAAACCTACATTTTAGAGTTAAAATATACGCAAGATTTTGTAAAATAGTTTTTTATTTTAAAATATAAAATTATATCATAAAAATATATATATACGAACATAAAAACTTAAATGAAAACATAAACTGGTACAGCACTGGTTGCACAGCTAAATAGTAGGAAAAAAATGCATGCTCGCGGAAATCGTGGGTTGCGCAAATTTTGCTACATCTACGTTGCCCGTGGAAATCACGGAATGCGTAGCAAGAGGGTTAAAGAAAATTAGCTACGATTTTTATTATAAGTACTGGGAAAAATGTCCATATCACAACATTTATAAACTGTATGTCTATGCTGGTCAAACCATGACCAATAAATCGCTTGTTCCAATGTTCAGATTTTGTTCTTAAAAACCAGTTAATATACATAAAATCTTTTTCGATTTAATAAAAGCAACAATAAATGATGTGATAAACCATAACGTTTAGGTATCCCGTTGTTATGTTTCATTAATGTTTTTTTCTTTTTTTGCAAAGTACAATAGAAGGATTAGAAGATATTCAATTGTATTAGATACATTGCACACAAAACAACTGTTGTTTTAGCGAATATAAAACATATTCGGCAATAATTAATCCCTTACTATTGGGATATTAACAAAATACAGTCGGATCTCTATTTAACAGGAAGTCGCTAAATCCCGAAAATAAATTCGTTACGTGGAAAGTTCGATAAATAGAAATTCATCTTAATTTGTTTATGGTGTTTCTAATGTATATTAAAATACATTAAACACCATAAAACAAATTTTAAATTCATAAACACTATATATTATTTTTAAAAAGTTATTATTCAAAGATATATATTTTGTAAATTAATTTCTATTTATTTCATATAACTTACCCACCAAAAAGAAATATGCAAGAAAAACAGGGAGGGGGGTGATGTCCAGGAATGCACTGTATTTTCAACCTTAAAAAAATAATTTTATATTAAGACTAATGAATTTTTTAATGATATTTTCTAATTTTAAACCTACTAGTAATTTTAGACATAAATTGTTTTATAATCAGGAATTTTAGGCATAGACTAAATTTAATTACTGATAAAATCTGTTATTTATTTATTTATTTTGAGTTTTTTGTTTGAAAAATTAAGATAACATTTTATTGCCTTATGTGAGTCAGATACCCGGTAAAAGCAAGTCAAGGTCATTGAGCACTATAAAATGTACTAAAAAAGAGAAAAATGCCCAGAAATATTTTTAAAATAAGGAGAAAAGAATCAAATCACAAGAGAAAAAGTTCATTAAATAGAAAATACACTTTGCTATTGGGAGGTTATTTTACCCCCCAAAAAAAATAGTAAAATGTTCTTGGTTCCAGTAAAAAGTTCAGAAAATAGAGGTTCGTAATATTGAGGTCTGACTGTATTTGCTTTAAATGCTTCAGAAAGATGTATCTACATATGTTAGAACTAGTTGCTGAGCTGTATGGATTACCATTGAGACACAAAATCAGTTTTTCCACATAAAAATAACACTTTTTTTAGCATTCAATTTAACTTATGTATTATACCATAAGAACTAAACCTTAAGACAGGTAATTCCCATTAACCCTGGATGTAAAGCTGTACCCAACAGGTCTCTCGAGGATCCATATATATATATATATAAACTTCCCTCTTTTCCAATGTGAAATGATATCTCCTTTAGAGAGCGCCTGCCACCAGGACATCTCCGAGATCCATAAAGCTCTAGTACAAACGATTACATTAAGGGCTGATGGGACCGGGACGTTTAGAAAACGATCAAGCGTACTACCATTCGAGCCTTCTTCCTGTTAAACAACCGTTTACTGAATGGCAACAAATTGATCTCATTGAGTTTCTTATGGCCCCTCCTTTTTTTTTTCCTTATGCGAGGGGAAGGGGCTGTCAGAGAGCGTTTAAAATGGCGTTTATTTGAGAAACGAGCTTGACGACAAGGGCGTAATAGGGAGCCAAATGAAGTCCATAAGGTTTATTAGGTGACTCCAGACTCTGTAATGGGAAGCGCCTGCGTTTCATTCATAATCGGTCACTCAAGATACCCCGAGAGATGCGTTTAGGGGATGAGGCATAAACTTTACTCCTCGCTCTGGTGCTTTTCGTAAAGCTTCCCTTATTGCCAATGGCCGTTTCATTCATGATCTTGTATGCCAAAGTTTTTTTCCCCCTACTTTTTCTCCTTGTGTGATTTCTATTGCCATCATTTTAAGGGATCTGTTCTTAAAATTCGGTTATTATTTAATTAGAAAATTGGTTTACACACTTACTCCTCAATGTGCCTTACGATTGTAATTATTTTCCTGTCATTCTGAATTTAAAGTTTTAATATGACCCCAGAAGTACGGTGGTTTCTAAGATGATACATTTATATATTTTCCCTTTTCAGTTGTTCTTCGCCGAAGGCCTATGTTTTAAACTTGCTGAATCTCTCTATTGTTTATCGTTGAAAAAATTGCTAAGCATTAGCTTTTAAAATTTAAATGTATACTAGAATTAGTCATTTTGATTAAAGTTGTAATTTTTTCTTTGATCTTCCATTACATCAACAGTAATATGCATCAATATATATTTTGTTGATGATATTATCCCTATTTTCTTAGATTCGTCAAAGATTTTGCAACTATATTTGAAAACATGTTTAATATATCGATTTCTTGATACACTAAAATGAATTATAAATGAAGGATAAATGTAAATTAATGCAGTGGTAGTTTTTTAATTGCAAACAGTTTGATAAAAGAGAGTCCTCTTTTTTTATAAACAAAACTTTTCAAATATTTTTTTCTACTGTGGAATTTTATATTTATATGATAGTTAGCTCTGTGGTTAAAGAAATTCAGATATCTTTTCAATTACTGTTTCCAAGAAGATCCACTTCAACAGCCTACACAATTTTCATGCATTTATTTTAAATAATTTTTGAAGTAATTTTATATTGAATATTCTGCTCAGTAGAATGGACCATAATTTGAGAAGCCCAAATTTAAACAGCAAAACTACTAGAATTTAAGATCACACTACTGGATCGAACTATTTAACTGAATCGTTCAAAAATAGTTAAGCCTCGATCGTAATACTGGACTGTACTATTGCATAATCACACAGAAGTATTTTGAGCTAGAAGGGTTCTACTAAGCGTACCGAAACCTATGAGATGTCATTCAAATATGGAGCATATCAGAAATTATTTAAGATAATCCAGCAGAAAACTTAAGTTTAAGTCTTTGGTAAGCATGAGAAATTTGTCAAGAATCGGTACCTAAAGAAATTCAACAGCTTTGTGAAAGAATCGCCTGCCAAAAAGCGGTTCCGAGAGTAGCTTTTAGCAATGGCAGTTTCTTGGTTGATAAAAAAAGTTTCAGGAAGTGAGCGTAATTGTATCTACCTAGTTCTAACATGTATGCCAACGAATTATCAGATAAAGTGTTGTATTTATAAATTTTCAACCGTTATTTAAAAAAAAAATACCTGTTCATGTACGATAAACAAATGTTATTAGGTCATACAAACCTGTAAATAAATTATAAGAAATTAATATCTATATAAATTTTAATTGCTTCCATATTACCCTGATTTTTAGCTTACAAGACGGTTTAGATATCAACCTACATCCTAAATGACTATGTTATAATGATAATTTTTTTTAAAGATGCACACAAAAAATTAATGAAAAGCACAATGATATAATATAAAATTTTACATGACATGTTAATATAAATTTAAAAATTAAATAAAAGTGATTAAAGTAATGATATACATACATATAATTGTCCATAATATGTGTTTAAGTATCGTTAAGTATATTATAGGTATAATTATCCTTAAAATGATTAAATACTATACTATTAGACAATAGAATCTTTGTACAAATTATATTTTGATACCTCGGTGTGAAATGCTAACAACGAAATTGTGACGGATCTATACGCGTCCTTACACTAACACTCTAGGGAAATCTTTGGGGCTATTAAAAATATCAACTTTCTCCTAAGGAGAAGACGTGATAAGCAAATTAAGTTTTTTTTTTTTATTGTTCAGGGTCGCGAGTTAAAGGGGATAGATAGTAGAAAGTTAGAAGGTTAGTTAATTAAAGATGACAAGGAGAAGAATACCGTAAAAGGTTCGAAAGTCCATGTGAGAAATTAAAGACAGGAAGGTGATATTGATAAAGAAATCGAAGGATTCAGCCTTAATTGATAAGAAGACTGCCTGCAATTCAGGTATTAGTCACCTTCATATTATGTTAGATAAAGTATTAAAGAGGTTAAGTGATAATTAGTTACTATTCTACCATGTAAAGCAATATTGAAGTAACAGATTGGTTATTATAAAGTGGTTGATTTATTGGATGTATTTTCCTAAAACGCGACTCTCGCCCCTTCGCTCTGTTGAATGATTGGAACATTCTGTTTATTTTGATTCTTTGAATTGTTTTTGAGTTGATCTAAACATTGAATAAATAATTTGAAAGTATCATGTCGAATCATTCTTCACTTCTTCCCTCACCTTTAGCTGGGTCACAAGGTAGACAGGGAGGGTTATTACAAAGTTAAATATAACGATTTTTAGAACCAAAAGTAATATTCTATACTTAGCGTGAGTGTTTTGAGAAGTTATTCACTATCTCATTTGACTATTGAAGTACTTAATGCATTATTATAAAAATCATTGAGGCTTAGCTAGAGCTTTTATTGTCTACCATTTTGCACACTAAAATATTTTTAACTAATTTTTGAAATTATTTTTCAAAATGGAAATAGTTGAAAAGATCTGCTTGATCTGTTAATACTTAGAACTGAAGGAAAACCATTATGAGAAAATTCAGATGCCGAAGTTATTGTCCAAAGGTTGGGTAGAAAATTGACAAAGCAGATAAAACTATACTTCTAAGCCGAAACATCCTCTTCTTTTTCGCCCATTCAAATTTTTGTCGATACAAAACTTGTAACTCTTTCAAACTTTCTACTCAAAACACCAGCAAAGATTTCCCCAACATCTTTATCTTAAACTAAACTTCTCAACTTCTAAAAGAAGTCTGAGATTCAACACAGGATCCTCTTTGCAACAACCCTTGAATAATAACACTACTAGCCTCCCTTACAAAAGCTTGATGAGAAATTAATATCCACCGAGACTCAAAAATATTTCCCAAAAGGGGACCCTCATGCTCCTTTCATCCATATCTGCATTAAGCCATTTGGGGCAATCTAAAACATTTAGTTAGTCATTACCTTTACAAGTTAGTCGTGAGGACTTTTAATGAAGACATCACGACACTTTTCGGCATCTCTACCGTCCATTGTTCCCCTAAGTGTCATTACTCCTTGATGGCCTCCAGGAGAAGATCTGCTTTGACTTGTAAACCCAAACTTCTGAGGGAGGCACCGAAATGTCTATTTAATGATTTCACCCCCGCCCATCCCTGGGATTATAGCTTATTTATTTTTTAAATCCTGTTTTGTTTCGAAGAAGTAAATTACTACACACACTGAATGGATCGCATTGTTTGTAGAGCAATTATTGCGGGGATTTTTCATCTTTGTAAGACGGGGCTCTTAAAGCAGATGTCGAGTTGTTGCTGAAGAGATGTTGTTCGGAAAGCATTGTTTAGTCTGAAAGACGTTATTGGTTAGATTGTTTTTAGTGCCATTAGTTTCGATTACTTTTTATCCGTTTCGATTCATATTTATTTGGGTAAACAGAGCTTCTGATTTTCTTTTGTGGCACAGTAAAATTACGTTAAGCGAGTGCAAAACCTGCTCTATAAAAATGAAATTCATCTTGCTTGTGAAGTATGATAGCTAACACTTTAACTTTCTGTTAAAGAATTTAGAAAAAGATTGCTAATGTTATTAATTTTAAAATTTCTCTCTATCTTACTCTCTTACACCATTTAAAAGTCAAAGTAAAGTTTAAATAATATCTTTCCCAACTACCAAACAAAAATAGTAAATGTCAACGTTACTCTTTTATTGAATACCACTAGTATATGGATAATTATGTTGAAAAAATAATTTTTAAAAGAAATATTTGATCATTTGTATATATATTTTAAATTTTCCTTCTTTTAACTGAAATATAAGGATACAATGTATTTTTATAATGTGTTGTATCGTTATAGAGTTAAAAACAAAAGAAATAGGATAGCATTATTGTTATAGATAGCATTTAACGTTGATATGGACAAGACTATATTCAGTAAAATTATATATATATATATATATATATATATATATTTGATATCGGATTTTTTTCTAATGTAAGAAAAATAATTTTAATATTGGATGAAAAATACTCCAAAATGTGATATAAATATAGCGTAATTTTATTTATTTATTTATTTTGCTCTAAATTAAACCCTTATTCTGACATAGAAAGATTGCTAAGACCAATATAAGTACTGCCAATGAGTGTGAAAATGCGGTATAGGTAATTGGTATTTATCGCGGTGTAGGTAATCTTCATAAAACTCTAGTATAGAAACATTCTCAATTTTTTCTTTCAGTTGAAATACCCTCACTTTGCAGTTCAATGCATTCCATTTGAAGGTTTGATAGTAATTTATTTGTTTCTAGAGAAAACGGGGTAGAAAATATATTGAAATACTCTTCGTTTTTTCGAAAATCTTCTTTAAAACTCTTCAGTTAAATCGAAAAATAATGCAACATATTTGTGCATAAATTTTTTTTTTTAAATAATAATGTGTAAATTGAAATATTTTAATAATTTGCGTTTGGGCCGCACTTTAGACAAGCATGCCCTAGAACTTGAAAGTGCTTTCGTGGAGCCCCTAGAGCTAGAAAATATTTGAGTGGAACCCCCCGTTCTTACTCACATACTTCGAAGAATCTTCCACATACTTCGAAGAATATATATCTCAAAATAATATTTAAAGTACATCAACATGTTATAGGAACTTGACGAAAAGGCAATTAAAAAAAGTATCGCATTTATTATTAAAAATTCTTATTTAACTTTTTAAAATATAATTTATTAATTAATAATATTAATTTGCGTTCCAAGTGTCACCTATTTATGTATTATATTTAGTAACTGGGGAACATGCTTGCTTTTTTTCACACAAACTGTCGAAGACTAGGTCAATTGAGATTAAATGCAATCGCATTACACATATTCTGAGTTTAATTTGTTTTTATATTTTGTTTTTGTAGTCACTTACGTTGAGAAATATATTTCACTTAAACACAATGTTCCGAGTGGCGTTAAAATGTTTGTTGCTGTGTGAGAAATCCCGTTTATATTGCATATGAATTTGCAACCTTAAAATTTAGACGCTGTTTTTGCTTAAATTTAGATTTCAACATCGAATCTGTTGATATGTTGATAAGTAGTTTCCTCTCCTTCATTACAGGTGTTTCCCCCCCCCCACAAATGCAAAAAGGTGAATTTTCCATTATAAAATTATTTAATTTTGCAAGACTTCGTACTAACGAACGAGTATAAAATGATTTCATGGAACCCGAGATAGTAAGCAATAGAATATTCACAACCGAGTAGGAAGTATATATATAAAGAGAAAAAGTTTTAATATTCTTTTATTATGTTATGATAAAAGTTTAAAAGTGTTGGAAAATAAAGTTATTACATATAAATAAAATTTTCAGTTGTAATGTATAGGGGGGTGGGATGAGCTTTAGATACTTACATAAACTTTATAGAGAACGTCAATCCATTTTGCATACATATTTATTTCTTCTCGATTTCTTTATTGTGATTTGTGGAATTCTTGGCAGTAGCGCACACAAAAAATTTTCAGGGGGGGGGGGAGGAGTCCATGGGTGAAAGCTCTCCAACTCGTATCATACCTCAAGACAATACCTATTGATTCGTCTGATTTTGTCGATTTTATTACCAAAAAACAGTAAAAAATAAATTATTGAATTAATATTTAGCATTAATTAATTAATAAAATAAATTGTTTATTACAAGTACTTAATTAAATTTTACGTTATATATAAATAGGATTATCATCAATCGAAAAAAACTCAAGGGCTTTGGGGGGTGTCCGGACTCCCAGGACACCCTCCTTGTGTGCGCCACTGACTCCTGGGTATACCTTTGTAACCCCAGGGAGGAATCCGTGGAACACGGTTTGAAGACCACTGTTATAGACGAACAGTAAACTTAACTAAAGAATAGTCTATTAATTGTAATCAGACATACAGTTTTCTTTTTCAACTTTATTTGAAATGATAGATTTCAATCGTATTATTGAAGCAAAACTTTAAAGACAGATTCAATCAATTTAATAGATTTTATGCTACATTTATATCTTTCCCTACTATTTTTATGCAGTGGAAGATTCAAAACTACCGTTTTTCAAGAAAATTTGGGCAAATTCCTAGTTTAATTCCTATTTTTTGGAATTCGAGGGAAAAAATAGTACCACATATTGCACCAACAACTCGTTTTTGTGCATTAGACTTTTATCGTGTATGACGTCAATAATTCACCTAGTTGATAAATAAAAGGTATGCACCAAAATTGGGAATCCACCTCAAACTTTTATTGCTCTTGCGAAAACGTTCGCTTTTTCGGAATCAACCCTCCCTAATAATAAAAATAATCACCCCCTGTTAAATTCCCGTTAAAAATCTCTTCAACTGCAATTAAAATTATTTCTTCTTCAGTTCCTGTAGAGTAGGCTGCCCCACCTGTTTCTTGTCCTTCCAAACAGAGCAGTTTTAAAGACACTTAAGAAACTTCTAGAGGAATTCTTCGAGTTTTACTTTTAAGTGCTTTCGACAACTTTTAATCCAATCTATCTAATGAACCGCTTTATTTTTCCGTGTGGCCGCCGAAGAAAGTTTTAATTAACGGAACATCTTATTTTTCTCCCCAAGCCGTCAATCCAGGGAGAACTTTTCCTTCCAATATCTTTTGTCTGACCTACATATTGTTCAGTTTCTTTCGTGACTTATTCGCGAGGGACTGACTTCATTCGGTGGAATTTAAATCAAATTGTTTCCGACATTTCTGAGGAGACAAGTCAATAATTAGTCAAAGCATCAGTGACTATTCAGTTTAACCTATTTTCTCTCTTTAGAACTTTTGCTACTATTTAATTAAATCTTAAAAAGTAGTTTAAAAAATATTTTATAGTTTGTATCAATGTTGTGTATTATTGCATGTCAGTGGCGCACACAAGGAGGGTGTCCTAGGGGTCCAAACCCCCCCCCCCAAACTCTTGAGTTTTTTTCGATTGATGATAATCCCATACATATATAACGTAAAGTTGAATTAAGTACTTGTAATTAACAATTTATTTTATTAATTAATGCTAATTATTAATTCAATAATTTATTTTTTACTATTTTTTTGTTAACAAAATCGACAAAATCAGATTGGTGTTGTCTTGAGGTATGATACGAGTTGGAGGGATTTTTGACCATGGACCCCCCCCCCCCTCCTAAGAAACTTTTGTGTGCGCTACTGCTTCATGTTGTTGTGCAAACTGTCAAAAAAAAAATAGAATTGGGGGGGGGGGGTCCATGAGACTTACCCAGGGGTTCCACGAGTCACAATAAAAATTCGAAAAGAAAAAGATATCTGTGTAAAATGGTTATGAAGTTTGTAAATCACAAGTATGTAAAGATCATTCAGTCATCAAAACTGAAAATTTTATTTATACATAACATAACTTTATTTGGCAATATTTTTTACCATTTGTTATTATGTTGTTATTGTTGTTACTTATGCCACCTGATCGACAGTAACATGAGATCAAGGTCAACGAAATTCAACGCGGCTAAGGACTAGAATTTTACGCCTGTCGTTAGCCTTAGCTTTGAGCACCATGCAGGTGACAGTACGATTTCGTTCGTTTCCATCCCAATTTAGAGGGAGAACACTCTAGGGGTGGTCAGGGGCCTCCCACCTCTGTTTCCCTTTCCCCAATCTTGCGAGAGGTCTTGCGGCTCGACAACTATTTAGAGTACCCCCATGCCGCGAAGGCACTATACATTTACAAATACCCATGTCTTCTCCAGGATTTGAACTCAGACCCTACGGCACCGTAGTTTTTTATTACAATAAAAAAGTATTTTAAAATATTTTTTTCTTTATTTGTGAATGTTCTAGCCATTGTGAATATTCTATTATTTACATTAAGAGGTTCCACGAAATAATTTCATGTTTCTTCATCCAATGTTTTGCAAAACTAAACAGTTTTCTAATTTAAAATGTGACTTTTTTATTTATGGAGGGGGAAAAAACCATCTATTCTGAAGGAGAGGGAACAACTTATCGACATATCGACAGATTCAACGTTAAAATCTAAATTTAAGCGAGAACAGCTCCCAAAGTTTAGGATGCAAATTCATGAAAAATACACAAGATTTTTCACACAGCTACAAAATTTTAATGCCAACCAGAACAATGTATTTATGAATAAAATTTCTCTATGTGAGTGACTACAAAAACAAAGAATAAAAACAAATTAAACGTAGATTATGAAATGCGACAGCAAATAATTTCAATACACCTAGACTTCGATAGTTTGTGTAAAAAATCACAAGTATATATCCTAGTTACTAAATATAATGCATAGGTTGGTGAAACTCGGATCACAAATTAATATTATTTATGAGTATATATTAGATTAAAGTTGTTTTTTTATATAAAATGCCATACTTTTTTAAACGTGTTCATCTGTTTTAAATATTATTTTACGATATATTTTTCGAAGTATGTATGTGTGACGGGGAGGGGGGGGGGGTGTTCACGAAAACTTCTTACAGTTCAAAGGGTTCCGTGAGTGGAAAAAGTTTGACTGCCAAAGACCAGGAGACTTTTGATTTCTATCATAGAGATTAACCTCGGAGCATTTGTCTACGTGCTACGTACAATGTACCCCTCCCCCATAGAAGAGGTCTGTGTACACTACTGGATTAAGTACACACTATTTTGCTTTAATGTATCCGAACACGTTGAAAATGACCAAATTAAGTCAAGACAGATATTTTTGCTTTTTATTTTATTGAATAAAGCTGTCTTTTGACTTTACGAAACATACTTTGTTTTGTTTCTAAACTACCTAGAGGCCAAGTTACAATCAATTTTAGAAATTTAGAAAAACCGGAAGTGGGTTTTTGATCGACCAGAAGTGGGCATTTAAATTGCTCAAATCTATCACGGCGAGTCTGATAACTCAAAATATTACAAATGTATTTCTATAAAACTTTTTGAACCTGATATTTATGTTATTTTCTAGAAAATGTACTAAAATATTTTTTATTGTATGAATAGTTTTTGAGTTAGGGCTTGTTATTTAAATAATGGTCTCATAAAAAATGTAACATTTCTTGTAATGTTTACTCAAATTTTCAAATTTTAATAAAAAATTAAAATTTTAGTACATTTTCTAGATAAATGCATCTAATTTTTTTTAGTAATACTTTTATTAATATATGTTTATTACTTTTTTTTCTAAGTTATCTTAACAGAAAATTACAAACACCTTCTCTATGAAATTTACATGAAAAGTAAAAAGGGTAATCAAATATATATTTTTTTTACAAAGTTATAAAATCTAAGTATTAATTACTTAATAATGTTGCATTTTTAAAAATAAATTTTCTACAAAAAATATTTTTTTAAATTGGTTTAATTATTTATTTTAGCCTAAAAAATTAAAAATGAACGTTCTGTATTTACGCAAAACCAAGCCGCAGTTTTTTTTCCAATCTTAATGCTTTTGAAAATCAAGCGGGGTTTAGAATCGAAGGAGAAACAAATTCGTTTGATAGAGCAATTTCAGGTTTATGTATGTATTAAAGTTTATAATATTGGTAAAATAACTATAACTATTCACTTCTTACTAATTCTTATCTTAAATTTATTTTGATTTCATAAATTTGTTCGTCGATAAACCATTTTACACAATTTTTCCATTCTCATTAAAACTGGTTGAGAATTTGGGGTGCGTTCTAGAATCAATGGCAGCTTAGATTCGAAGAAATACGGTAATCATTTTTCTTCCATTCATCTAAGAATTCGTATTAAAATAAGTAGAATATATCCAAAAAATTTATATTAGAATAATATGAGGTAAATAAATCAGATTTCTCCGCGAAGACATATGAAAATTTAGAAAAATTTCTCTGAAGTTGCAAAACTCTTAAGAACAATAATTTAAAAGACTACTACGAATAATAATTAGAAAGTTAAATAAACCTACTAATTAAACTTATACACATAACATTTTAATAAAAAATGTTTCGTCACTCAATAGTGTATTACTTGTCTTTAAATTTAAAAAAAAACAATAAAATACGTTAAACAAATTAACCCAAATCAAATAAAAATATTGTTTGTTGTGCATTAGGAATATCCACAAATCAAAAATAGAATTAATTCAAATATTATCTCGACGGTTACACTTTTTATCACCAGGTAGCGCTACCGTCCACGCCAATCGCGATTTCTTCCTCCTGCGTGCAGCGATGGCGTGTTATCATCACATCCAACGGGAAAAAAGAAATGAAAATTTTTCAGTAACCGTGACCCCATGAACCAATGACAGCTCAAAATCCCTCTAAAAAAAATGATGCTCTGCGTGCAATGAATGGCGAGGAATCGCTCATTTGGCAAAGAGTTATTAATTTATCCCGGTCACGCGAAATGTCAAAACTTCTCTGTCGTAAATACGAGCTTCGTATTTTTCATATTCCAGTTGGAATCCTGCTATTCGAAAGTGTAATTCGGTGAACGAAAGACATAAATTTGGATAAATTTAAGATTTTTTTTGTGTTGCTCTTGTTTTCTGACACGGATTGGTTTTTTTTCCTAGAGGAGGGGAATTCAGATGAGATTTAGACAGTATTGAGTTTACAAAAATGTATAAACATGTAGATTTTTGTATAAATCATTAAATTAATTTAAGAAGTAGACATTTTTTAAAAATTATCAATTAAGGAGACATATTACCCTGAAAATGACCAAATATCTATTTTTTATGACATCATTTTAATTGTGTTTGACTTTCCTAAATTTGTGTATACATTTTCGCGTATGTATATATATATATATATATATATATATATATATATATATATATATTGCTTTAGTTATTTAATCACTTATTTAATTTTTTTGGATAGTATGTCGAAGCGAAAACTGAAACTAGAACACGTGACGTCTGCATTTAGCTCTTTCATTTATTTTACAGACCTTTTCCATTGTAGATGGCTTATTTTCAGGTTTATATTTTTCACGATATTTTTGTATTTAAAATGCTAAGGCTTTTTTTTTTTTAAATATCGAATGTAAGTCTTGAAACTTTTTCGGTTGTTTTGCATGTTTTACATTGTTGCTACTTATGCCGCCTGAACGACAGTAACACCAGATCAAGGCCCACAAAATTCATCCTGGCAAAGGGCTAGTAGTACGCCTGTCGTTATCCGTAGCTTTGAGCACCATACAGATGACAGTACAAGTTACCTCGACTCTCCTCCAATTTTGACAGTGTACACCCTGGGGGTGGTCAGAGGCCTCCCACCTCTTTTCCCCTTCCACCAACCTCACGAGAAAACCTGCGGCTCGATGGCTATTTTAGTACCCTCATGCCACACACACAAAGACACTATAAATTTGCAAACATCAGTCTTCTCCGGGATTCGAAAGCTGGCCCTACGCCACAGCAGTCAACTTCACCTACCACTATACCGGATGGGCAGGGTATGTTTTATAATTCTGTGCATGGAATAAGGATTTGTGCGAGTACAGTTGTTTTCTTAAAGAATTTATCAAAATTAGATATAGTTGTTTGTTTATTGTTTTCTCTAGTGTTAGGCACGAAAAAAAAATTGTAAAAATCTAACTACCACTCATAATACCAACCCCATCTAAAGAGAATTGCGAGGAACACTTCTACGAAAATAAGAAAAAACAATCTTTTAAAAATGGTGTTTATTTTCTGAAATGTATGTTTCATGTGTGTTGAAATAGTGTACACGTGAAGATTTTCTTTCAAATACATAAATAAAATTGTGTATAAGGTACTGTGTCCAATTTCATTTGTATATTAAACTGCATTAAATGGAATTTTTTCGTAATAGAAAAAAAAGAAACATTTTTAAATTTCACAAACAGCAAATCCTCTTTAATGCGGACTTACTTAAACCAGACAGCCATTCAATAAATAAATAAAAACTCAATTAAACAACGCTAGTAAAATTAGAATCATCATGTTTTAAATAATTTTTCCTATCCGATACATTTTTATGTATTGATCTGAATTCTCTTTTGAGCAAATATTTACAATTTTACTTCATATTTTTTCATATTCAGAGTGTTTAATTGTAGACATAGGCTCAATTTATAGAATCATTTCGTTTAATCCAGACCACTGAGGTCCCCAAATGTTCCGGATTAGCGAGGCTCTACTCTTATTATTATTACCCTTAAATATCCATTAATTACGTGATTATAAATACAAACTCTTCAACAATGTATGGCATTAAAAATAAACTAATAGAACAAATTACAGAATTAATTCTACTAACAGCTATTGAGTTATTTATTTCAACATTTTTTGAAAACGTAAATTAATAATTCAAATGGTTCATTTTAAAAAGAAAATCCTTAAAAAAATTGAAGTTCAGAGTACGATATACAATATGATAAATTATTTATAACTAATTAACCATCAGGTATTCAACTGCATAATCTTTGCATTGCTTTTCTCTCTTCATGAATTCATTAAAAGAGCTCGCTGAGCGTGAGCATCATGTAAGCAATTGCGTACAAAATATGTCTGAAATATTGATTGGCTTACAGTGGAAAGATATATATATATCTACTTAACACCTCCCAATACAAAACCTTGGAAGATACATCACTATTCCCCCCCCCCTCTCTCTTCGTATGCCTACTTATTTTTTCAAATGTTATTAAAGCAAAAAAAACTAAATAAAATTAATTGAAAATTCAGTACAAATGATGCCGTGTTATTAGCAAGATAAATCAATTAAAAAGAAATACATTTTTTTCTCTCTCTTTCTCTTTTTCATTTCAACATGGAGGCATTTTTTTAGAAAACAAACGATTAGTTAAATAAATAATTTTTTTTGCGATAGAAATTTTACGGTCCATAAAAAAAAGGAAATAAGATCCATATAAAACTTAACTGAGCCCCCACTTTATAAACCCCACCCTTTTTTTTCTCCGAGACGATTTAAATTTTTGATCAGTTTCCATTTTTTCTTTGATTATTATCAGTTGTTACTTTCTGCAATATAAGCGACATATAAACTCCATAATATTTAATTTATAATTTTTGTATTCATTAAAGTAGTGGATCATGAGTAACTTATGATGGTAGTAGGCTCTTGCTCTTGAAAACGATAGCAAATTAATAAACAAAACAATTTAAAAAGAAGGCAAATATTTTATCTAAAAGGTGAGAATTTCTAAGAAGGAAGAAAGTTAAAAGGGCTTCACCGATCTCAAGTCTCTAGGAAGAATCCGAAGTGTTCAAATCTTTTCAGAATGTATGAGAAACTCTTTAATTCCTTCAACAATAAGAGTTGAAGAGAAAGGCTAAAATCGATCCCATTTGTTAAGAGAGATACATTCTAAGGATACTTTGTTAAAACCCTTTAAACTATCTCCCAGGACGTTAACGACGCCAGAAATCGACATTATACTCATTAGAGGGCGAGCGTGGAGGGGGGCGAAATAAATCAAGCGTCGCCAAAAAGAAGGATCTGCACCAACGTGAGAATCTTGGCAATCAAGATCCTCGGGAGAAATCTCAACCCCAATCCTCCCTAATCCCTCGCCGTTGACAGAAGGGGCTTATTTCTGGCGGGACACTTCCACGAAATATGAGCTCTTCATAACACACACGTACAAAGGGAAAAAACCCAGGGCGGCACTTGCATATTTATTTACCTCTTGACGTAGCCTTTCGCTGGCAGATTCCATCCATCACGGAATAGATTTTTTAACGTTCCTCGTTATCACAGCGACTTCGTTGTCGCCGGTGACAGTGATGAAGTCCATTACGCCGGCAAGGGCATAAATTCTGAAGCCGGGGCACAGGATGAAATATTCGCCCCGCTCGCTTTTTTGGCGAGTTTCGCATCGCGTGCACAAGTTGGATGACCACGCTGCCCCATTCATCACGACCGCTGCGCACTCGGAGATTAAGTAACAAAGGGATGACAGAAACGCGGGTTTATTAACAAAGAGTTTATTTTGGCAAGCAATGCCTTGTGGGAAGCAAGGAAAGACATTCGTCAGCCTCTCTCTCTGGAGATTCTATCTTGGGAATATGGGGGGGGGGGACAAAGGCGGGACGAAAAGTTGTGCATACGAAAGCGGAATTTTGATAAGCTTAGATAATGTCGACTGGAGTGATGTTTTAATTAACGTGGTTATTGATTGCTTATGCTTCAAGTCCATTATAATGTATTTTCTATCGCTTGGCTGAATTATATTTTTAAAAAATCGATACTTTTTTTTAACAGAGAGAAGAAATGTTAAGACAACTAACTCAAAAGCATTTTTTTTAAAATTCTTGACAAGAATAAAAAAGATTTTATTGTTTTCCATCTTTAATCCAGACGGTCATACGAGATCCATGAAACCATTCATAAAAATATTTACCATGGGACAGCTTTTGTTGGTCTGAGGGTAGATAGCTACTCTTATGTTTTTCTCGTCTTTAAACATCATTTTAAGTGACGAGGACTACACTTGAGCTGGCATCCCACTCCCAACATCAATGACAAGTTATTATGTGTATCATTTTTATTTTAAAATATATACAATAGAACGTCGTTTATCAGAATCAATTGGGACCGGACACCGTTCGGATAACCAAAAACCAAATGCGAAACATACAGTATATGATACTCGACACTATACAAATATTGAAAATCATCCCATGCGGGAAACGTGCTTGAAGAAAAAAGCCAAATAGGTGCAAACCGTCGCAATTTTGCCTTGATTGCGGAAAATAATCTTATTTTTCGCTGTACCATTGTACACCTTCGTTTTTCCTCTGCAAGGTCTCTGATTCACTTCAGCAGCAGTAGTGGAGTAGGACAGCACTCTGATTGTTGTTGGTACCACTCCATAGCTGTCTCTAACGCAGAAAAACGGGAGCATTTGATGGCCCTTGCTACTTTCGATGTTGTACTCGTCTTTATCCGTTTAATCGTCGACAGGGTAGGATTCTTCTTGCACGGAAGTTACTATCTCGTCATTATTTAGCATTTGAAATCCACAGACTTCTGCATCGCATGCTAACCAGGTTTCTACATCAACAAAACTCAACAAAACAGCACGTATACACCCCCTCACAAACTGACCTAATATTCCGCGCAGATGTTTACCAAATCAGACCACTGAAATTCCCTAATATCCCTCTCCTTCGGTTTTCAGGGATATTTTGGGTTTGGCCTCACAGGAAACAAATGTTTAGCATTGCACTGTTCGAAAACGTATCCAGACTTTGGTTCGGATAAACAACGTTCTACTGTATGTTGAAAAGGTATGAATATTTTTCTCTAAAATTTTATAAATTTTTCAATAATACATTGTGTATATCAGCGGTCCATAAACTTTCGATAGCAGCACCAAATCCCCCTTTATGTATCAACCTGACATCGTGAACCCCTAAGAATTCAAATACCCTTCCTTGGCACCCTACACATGTCTAAAGGATTTGAATAATTCAGGGCAATTAGTGATCTAATCTAAGCTGGCCCATCATTAAATTTTTCCAAGAGGCCTTTCAAAATCTGTAAAAGAAGGAAATTTTAACATAAAATAGAAGACCTTCGTGAACTCTCTCAAAAAAAAAAAAAATCACTGTGGACTTCTAGAGGTCCATGGACCACAGTTTAAAAACTACTGTTATAAATAGTAAGACATAATATGTTTTTGTCTTTCAATTTTTTCCCATAGTTTAAAACTGACGCTGTCGACCATCCGGTAGAGTGGTTAGTGACGCTGACTGCTGTGCCGTTGGGCCTGGGTTCAAATCCAAGGGAAGGCATGGATGTTTGTAAATGTATAGTGCCTTCGTGGCAATGGGGGTACTCTAAATAGCCTTCGTGCCGCCAGTCCTCTCGTGAGGTTGGTGGAAGGGGAAAAGAGGTGGGAAGCCCCAACCACTCCCAGGGTGTTTTCCCTCAAAATTGAGGTGAAACTGAGCCAAATCGTACTGTCACCTGCATGGCGCTCAAAGTTACGGCTAACGACAGGCTTACAATATAGCCCGATGCCATGATGAATTTTGTGGGCCTTGATCTGACTATGTCAAACAGGTGGCATTAGCAACAAAACTAACGCTATTTTAAAAGTTATTTCACCGTTTGATAATTAATGGACTAATTCACGTAACACATTCTTGGTTAGAATTTTTAATATAAAACTCGGACTTGTTTCTGTTTTTTACTTTATTATTAAATTTTATTTTTGCATGCTTCATTCCATTTTGCTCCTATAAAAAATACGTTCGGCACCTGATGTCCTGTATTGTAATTCAAAACTTGTATTTAATTGTATTTGTTAAAGAAACAATGGTTTATTTCTACGAAATACTTCAAGAAACGTAAAGAAGTGATTTGATAAATAAGCATCCGTGTCTATTTCAATATCCCGCAAAACACAACTTTAAGGAAGAGGGAAAACTTCGGAGATCAGGTCAGATCACATTTTTGTGGTTGCCTGGAAGTATTTTCTCTCTTCTTTCCATATAACTATTCAAAACTCTTAACACTTTTCAATACATTATTTTATTTATAAATACAGTCGACTCTCGATCATTCGAAGTTGGAGGGACCAATAAAAAACTTCGAGTGATCAAGAGTTCGTAGTATCAAGAGGGTAGAAAAAAATTCCCAAAATACACAAAGAGAAATTTTTTTCTAACACATTTAAATTTGAAACTGTGTTAAAACAACAATTATATACATATATAAAATTATTTTAAAGTATTTTTAAAAAGTACATATTATACAGTATAAATATTTTACAGAAGTTATAAGTCCTGTATTAACATAATACATTAACACATTCATAATCCTACGCATCTCTTCTTCACAATAGAGGACCATCCTTTCTGAACACATGTGTAGTAAGGCCACGTGTTAAACGAAAAATATGGACGGCTGACAGCAGGTGCGATTGGTGTATTTTCCACTTAAAGGAATTAAAACAATAAAAGTGTGTTTTCACTTGAGGAGCCGGAAAACACTAAGAAGGGGTAGGAGACAGATGGTCATCAAAGGGGCTGCGTCACAGGAGAGACACGCAGAGACAACACAAAGTAAAACTTATAAGCTCCAACCAGTTAATTACAGGACTGCACATGATAGGGAGAATTCGAATTGTCGAGAGTTTTATAACATAACTTTGAATTACATCGTGTTGTAGTCTGGCCAGTCACAGATTTTACTTCGAAATATTGAGTGTACCCAAAAGCATTGTTTTAGTTCGAAATATCGAGAGTTTTTCTAGGGACTGAGCATATACTTCGAATTATCGAGAGGTTCGTATTATCGAAGGTTTGAATTATTGAGAGTCGACTGAAGGAATTTATTTTAGAGTGAGTGAGCGTTTATTAACGTCGGCATTATAAGGCCAGACGAGGGCTACTGGCGACGAACCTCGTAATTTAGAACCACGGTCAAGTGATGAGAACAGCATTTGAGCTGACACCCACCTCTTCGAACTTCCCCATCACTCCAACGGGAGGAATTTGATCATTGACAGATTGAATGTGCGTCAGCCTCTCTACACGGCGGATATTTAGTGGTACTAACACTCGAACGCAAGATTTGCTGGCCCCAAGTCCGTGGCCATGACCACTAGGCTACGGTGTTCACATTTATTTGTGGAACCATCACAATGCGAATAATCACATTTTCAAAGTTTTCGGAATTTATTATCGAATCTCATTAGTAGCTACTTAATATATAATACTTGAACTATTACAATATACCTGTTAATGGGTTCTATACCGAAATGATTCAATTTGTTTAGTTTTGTTTTACTTTTAATCATTCCTTGCAATTTATATAGAGTTATTTATATTTTTAAATCGTGTGTATGCTTCATATTTAATCAATGCATTAATAATTAACATACTTAAAAGTTGAACACTCTATGACACAGAACCAAAGTTAACGTTGTTTCTGTCGAGTAGTGGGTTCGAATCCTGGTCCACAGAAGACCTTCCGTGCAGAGGAGCTGATACACGAGGCTTAAAGTCCTCTCGTTGACATGATGTGAGAGTTTCGAGAGTGAGGTGTCACACAAGTTATGAATCCAATTTGTGACGTAGGTTGCCAATAATTTTCGTGTTGCTTTCAAATACGATGCTAATAAACAAAAGTCAATGAGCATAAATTCCAGACTTAACTCCTATGACGCAGCTAAACGCTTCGGTATAGTGGTTAGCGACGCTGATTGCTGTGCCGTAGGGTTTGAATCCCGGAGAAGGTATGGATGTTTGTAAATGTATAGTGTCTTCGCAGCAATGGGGATACTCTAAATAGCCGTCGAGCCGCAAGTCCTTTCGTGAAGGGGAAGGGGAAGAGAGGTGGAAAGCCCCTGACCACTCCCAGGGTGTTCTCCCTCAAAATTGGCTTGGAACCGGGCCAAATCGTACTGTCACTTGTATGGTGCTCAAAGCTACAGACGTGCAATCTAGCCCGATGCCATGATGAATTTCGTGAGCCTCGATCTGACTACGTCAAACAGGTGGCATTAGCAACAACAACAGATGCTTTGTTTTGCCTTTGTAATTACAACTGTGCCTTGCGTAATAATATGCAATTCAAGTCTTAGTAAAACAAGGATTATTCACACAGTTTTGTGAGGCATAAAATCTGAAGAGGCTGATGAAATATGCGCGTTTTAAATTTAGGCAAAATTTATAAAAGACTTACTATTGGTCCCATATGCTGATTCTCTAATATTTCTTGTTCTTTATCCTCACACAAAAGCAAATTCTTAATCTTAACAAGCTTTAATCAATAACAATATGATACAAAAAAAATGAAATATTTTATAGCAAATGCAAATGAAAGTTTTTATTAAAAAATAATTACATCATATACAATTTTAACGATGTCATTCAATATTCAGACTTAGTGATAAGATTTATGTCAACATATCAAGCTACTTTTGCACTAAATACTCGCCAAATTTACATTTTTAATGACATTTCTGCAACATGTAGAGGTTTCACAATCATCTTCTTTTAACGATCATTGCTGAGATACATTGTAAATTAAATAACGAAGAAATGATAGAATCTTAGTTTTACGAATAAAGTTTATTTTGGGATGAAGACCAGCACAAGGAAAAACATTAATCAACTTCCACCTCTTTTGAAGCTTATCTCAGAAATCTAGGGGGGAGGGGAAAACAAAGGAAGCAAAACGTTCCTCGTGCATAGTTAAGTGAGTTGAACTTTGATAAGAGCGAATAGGCAGTGGAAAAGAAGACTTCATTAGCATGGTTATTGATAGCTGTGATCGTAAATTTACTCTTCAAGGTAGTCTTTGATCTATCCACTAAATGACAAAGGTCAGGATTTCAGTTGAATGAGAAATGTTGAAAGTCTCGAAAGCTCTTATTCAAAAAGTAATTAATTTGAAAAAAGTTTAAATAAAAAAATTGACATTTAACATGCAGTATTTTATAGAGGACTTCAGAGCTCAAGAATTTAGTTTATGTATTCCTTTATTTGACTGATTGTTCATTAATATCACTCTTCGAAACTACAAGAAGGCTGTAAGAAATTGATTTCACACCTTTAAATTAAGGTCAAGTTAGGAGGACGACACCTATCCTGGCTTTCCACACTAACGTGAGGACGTAACAGTTCGCACTGTTCAGCTACACAAGGGCTTTTGGCGACAGACCTCGTCATTTTGAACCATGGTCAAGTGATAAGGACGACACCTGAGCTGGCATCCCCCTCTCCTAACTAACACACCACACCAATGGGAGGACATTTGAGCTCTCGACAGATATAACGTGCATCGCTCCCCTACACGGTGGGTCTTTAGTGGTACTGGACTTGAACTCATGACATTCCTGCCCTGATTCGATGCCTTGACCACTTGGCTACCATGGCCACAAAATCCACCGACTTCAGCTGGGCTCGAATCCGTAATTCTAAGCGTACAAGGCCAGTGACAAACCAACAACGCCACCGTGCCGGCATTGCTAAAAGTTATTAATTTGTAAAAAAAATTCTCATTTTGGATAGCAATAAATATAATCTACTAAAGCAAGGATGGATTAACTATTGTACAATTTTCGAGCCAGACACGGTCCCGCAAAAAGCTCTACTCATAATGTAGACATTTTAAAATTTTATATCTGTAAATATTTATGACAAAGTATGTTTAAATCAGTGATTCCCGAAGTGGTCTATATAGACCCCCAGGGGTCTATGACAACCTCCAAGGGATCTACGTGAGCCAAAAATTAATTTGGGGGTCCATGAGGTGTAAGTGGGGTCTATGATAGTGTGGCTCTCTTCAAACTAGATCGTGACTTTAATTTTAAAAGAAAATTTGTGATCAAGTGGAAACCAAATTTTACTTATTTAACAGCTTTATTTATTAAATTTATAACGAGGTTGATTTGTATTTACAAGGTGACAGCATAAATTTTAAAACAAGAACCATTTCAACTTTTCTTTCCTGAGTTAAGTTTAAAAAGTATAATACAGGAGATCCCGAATTTTTTTTTTCTAAAATTGGCACAGACAATCCGTCAGATCATTTTAACCTACGTTCAATATTTAAATGCCTTTTATTTAGATTTTGAAACCAGGTTTGCGAATGCTTTGAATCACAGAATTATCACAGTAAGCAATGAATTCCTATGGTCACGTTGAAAAACAATGTCACATTAAAATAGGAATTGATGGTAATAAGCCCTAATCTTAAAGTTTAGAAACGGATGCCAGCTATTTTGGCTTTGAAAAGTCAAACATGTTATTTGTCCCGACTTATGGAATACCGTGAGGAAGTTTTTCCTTTTTAGTATGAAGAAGTTTGTGGGGAGGAGTTTCAGTGCCCCGGTTGCAAATCTCCAAAACAAACAAACAAAATAATAATAAAGAAAAAAACTGGACAATACTAACAGAACTTTAAGGTTAAACCAGACAAGATTGATATCAAATGTTAAAAATTTGATACTGTAGTGCTAGAGATTCATCCCTCCCATTAAAATAATTTGTTTATCGTTTAGCTAGTTAATTTAACTTTTTCTTTATTAATTAACTTTTAATTTAATTAAATAACATGTGCTTTTTAAGTTTTAAACTCTATACTTCATTAGAGATAGAGATTTAATTCTTTTAAAGTAGGAGTAGTAGTACCAGCTGTCAAAAAGTCATTTAAGTTGATAAATTTGCAAAAATTCAATATTAATTAAGAAGGGCTCTACCTTAAACCGGAAGACATGGCAAGGGGTCTATGAGACTAAATAGTTTGGGAACCTCAGGTTTAAATATTTGCATATTTGAAAAATTTCGTAGCAATATGAATATTTTTTATATACATATGCACAATGCAGTTGTTAGAATAAATATTGAAATTGGTTAAAAGTCTTTAAGGGTACAGTGGAGTTTCAAAATCGATTTTTTTTAATTACCAATGAAATTTTTTAAAATTTTCAGGAAATGTGTAATATGTTACCAAATAAAAATATACAAATTTTAGTAAAAATATCTTTATTGGTTTTTGAGATATTAGTTTTTTTAATTTTAATTGTACCGAATAATTAACATATTTCAAAAAGCTCCATGCGCAACCAGATTCAGTCTACGCTGTCAATATTCTCTAATAATGTTCATTTTATATATAAAAATAAAACTTAGTGAAGTTTTCTTCATATTTCTCTTTTTAAAAAATTAAAAAATTATTTATGTTGAAAATTTTAGTTTTTTCCTTAAAATCTAAATAAAATGTTTATATTCTCTGGTTTTTATTATTCCCCCTTCACTTAAATAAAAAAACATTCACTAGCATATATTGATACATCTATAGAGAATATGTGTGCAAATTTTCACTGCAATTGGGAAAAATGTGTTGCGCAGGGAACATTTTAAAGTTATTGAAACGACAAAAATTATAATTCCCTTAAATGAAGGTTTTTATGAGTATGATGATTATAAATCTTTTCAATCACATTTGATAAAAGCAATTATTACTATAATTAAGGAATACCATATTGTTTACAACTTATATACTGATTTTCTTTATGTCATTGTAATAAATATACCTAATTTTCAGCAATAAACAAATTTTCAGTAGTAAATGAAAAATTTAATATTTTGATGTTATCATTGAAAATATGACTGAAAATGTATTTTAAAGTCAAGCACAATTCTAGAACTTTATATACAACATATCTAAATGTAAAATAATATAAATAAAATAAAATATTATTATTAATAAAAATTAAATATACTATTATTTATGATTAACTTACCATAGTACCGTGATTTCAAATTATATACATCCAAATAAATATTTTTAAAAAAAACAGGTTATACTAAAATTGTCCAACCCCATAACTGAGCTCATTCTTTTCCCTATTTTTGTCACTTTTTTATATTTTTGAATTTTTTTCTCCTTTTTATATTGTTTTGAAGCTTTTCGCTTTGTTTGCGACAACCTTCGGTTATCGCGTCTGTGGGCAATTTTGAATGCAGTGTCTACCATTTCACTATTGTTTAATTTTAGCGTTTCAACATAGCCAATATTTACTTCGCTGACCGCTGCTGTTACTGCAAGATCAATTCGTTTCTTTGAAACAAACACATCTTTGGGGCATTTCCTCCAAATACAACTGTGTATACTCTCATTGGCATTTTGGGTTTTGCCGGAAACACAGCGAAGAAGAATTTCATTTGAGGCAAGGCGTTGGTATACTGGCATAATTTTAGCAACTATTTCTTCTGACAGTTTTGTTTTCATGCTTTTATGACTACCTGGTACTTTATTATCTGCCTTAGCTCTATTATAAAAGCACCAGGATAACTTTCCTTCAGGGCATTTGCTGTGCATTGGCTTTACATCAGTTGACATACAATGATAAAGAGTTGCTAAAAATGACTTCTTCATCCTATCAACTTCTGGAGCATTGTCGACAATGGCTTTCCTGTAAAAGTTCTGTAATTTTGTTATTGTTGCATCAGTCAAACTACCTTGTTTACGACCACCTAATGTCACACCTTTCACACGCCACTCTTTCACTTTATTCCGGAGTGATGTTCCCAAACGTTTGGCTACGTGGTTAACACACTCTTCTTTTTTAATGACAACATCATCTCCATACACTTTTTTTTCATTCAGGTGTTGGTGTGTTTTTGCATCACCGTCACAAAGTATAGTGGTATACCGCATTGCGCAGTCAGATATTGACCGGTTCCACAAAATGTAGGCACCATGCATTTCCATACTACCTGAGGAACCGTCAAAGTTTTTCTGGCACTTTTCTGAATGCCCTGATTTTCAAATCTGAAACTCGGGGCTCGCTTCACTCAAATCTTTTGCAACCATACTGCATTCATGGCAATACTTTGACAAAACCTCAAAGTCAACAACGAGATTTGTCATTACATCAATGACAATGCCGATGCCATATAGAGACGTATGGCCTCTTTTGTGCCACGTTCCATCGTATGATACAGTTATATCAATAATAATGTTCTGAACAAGATCAGGATGTAAATATAAACTTGTTTGTCTCACGTGGTCTCTTGAGATTTGTAGCATTTCAGCTATCGCATTTTCATTTTTACTACATAAGTTTTCTAAGCATTTCGAAAATGTTTTACGATCCATACACGGTGTACCTAAAATTGATGAGAAAGTTTCTAAGGCTGCGTGACCTCTCCCAAGTTTTATGTTGATATCAAATTTCCTGAAGGGTTTTTTTCGTTGACTTGTGAAGGCATGTCCATATGATTTTTTACATTTTTCGCAAACAAGTTCCATTTTGGTGGAGAAACCGTATGAATTGTGTGCTAAAATCTTCAACAAGAACTGGTTGCAATCACTACATGGAACATTATGTAACAATGACGTCCACATTGAATTATTGATGAAATGATATTCATTTGATTCAGAATCCACATCACTTTTACTCATACCTGATGTACTAGGAACAGCTCCTATTGAAATTTCATCACATTTACTATCAGATGATGAACTACATGCAGATTTTCCTTTTTCTAAATTTCTTATGCAGGCAGCTCTGCGTTTGCTTGGTCGCCCTTTGGGCTTTCGATATTTTGAACTTATACTGTGCATTATCACAAAACAAAATAAACTGTGATAATTTTGCTCAAAAGAATAGAAAATATATAAAATATTAAAATATAATGGCAATATAGAGCTTTAGTTCTGAAAAGAACTGTTTCTTATTTATAAAACAAAACTCAAAGAAAGCTGTTTTCGCAACAAAGTTGGTTAGACAATGTAAACAAAAAATTTATACCACACAGTTTGAGTTACAGTTATTTTCATGTTGCCAAATTATAGAAAAATATATAATGTATATATAGAGTAAAAAAAATAACACATAAAGTAAATAAAAGTATCCCAAAAAATGATAAAAGAATACAATACAAAAGCGTAATTCTGCAGCTGATGCAAGCAGGGGTGTTTGACAGATGTAAACAAAGGGGCGTGGTCAAACAGGTGTTCGAATTCAAAAGACCATAACTTCTATAAAAATGATCGGAATTGAAAAATTCTTTTTGCATTCAGTAGCAATGATTACAAGCATTAATAATATGCTAAAAGTGAAAAATCGAAAATTTGATCGATTTTCACCAATTTGAAAGTCCACTGTACCCTTAACCTGCGCAAAAAAGCGATCAAGTCCAATAAATATGCATAAAATTAAAATATATTTTATATTTAAATCTTTAAAAAGTCAAAGCCTAAGCAAAATGAGAAATGAATAGTTACAGTTTCAATTGCCGTATTAATACCGTGATTCTTCTTTTTGTATCCCTTTAAGAAATTGTGCTTATTAGTGCACTAACGGATGAAATCCATAACAAAGTGCTTTGAAAAGATTGAGTACTGATCCAAAAAACAATGGGTTTCTAGTTACTTTGAAAAACGTCGTTGGATGAGAGGAATGATAGTCTATCTTACAATTTAAAACGTTTATCGACCAACAAGGCTGAAACTTGAAGTGATATCTCATTTCCCTAACTTCCTCACAACACCTCATAGAAATTTAGTACCTTAAAGTTTTAGTGAAGTAAAAATTTAGTAGGTAAAATCAAATACATCGCATCATATCTTGCTATCATTTAGCGACATCAAGACTTGAAGTAAAGACTACTTTTGCCGCCAAGTTCATGATTTGGATGAATAACTTTCTATAACCAGTATAAAATTTAGATTAAACTTTATGCAAAATTACTAATAATTTAAGTAATTATTTATTCCAGTTTTTTCTTTTGGCAATATTTAGGACAAAGAATTCCAACCCCCGATGAATTCTCGAGAAATAAATATAGAAGAAAATGACAAAATAATGGTTTTATTAATAAAGAGTTTATTTTGCGGAAGAAATTTGCAAAGAAAAGCAATTATCTTCTATCCCTCTCAAATCTTATCTTGGGAATCGGAAAAAAAAGAAGGAATATGAAAAAGTCAATAGGGAGCGCTTAAGTGAGTTTGGTACCGATAATGGAGCAGAAGTGATTGAAATGCAATTTTCATAAACATAATTATTGATCACGGGGGCTTTATATCTATTTTAAATGATTTTTAAATGAGGTTATATATTTTTCTTGATCAAATTTCACAAAAAAAGATCAGTTTTATGAATGCTTATACTACACTCGGGCAGGGAATAGAATAGAGAGCAATAAAAAGAAAAACTACAAACAGACAGTGGCACATACAGGGATTTTTCAAAGGGGATGGGAGAGGTCCAGGGTCGAAAGTCCCTCATTCTCGTATCTTGCTGCAATACACCCCCCAACATATTCCTTTGATTTGGGGGAACAAAAAACAGTAAAAATTAATTATTGAATAAATAATTAGCATTAATTATTAAAATTAATTATTATTACCAAATAATTCATTAAATTTTACGTACTATATACATAGGATTATAATCAATCGGAAAAAAATCAAGGGCTATAGGGGGGTTCTGACCTAAGGGTATGACCCCCTTTCCTTGTGTGCGCCAATGCAGACAGAAAAGCAAAATCCCAAAAGAAGAAAATTTAATTTCGCATCAAACAATTAAGCTTAAGGTAATAAATATAAATAACCTAAGTATATAAAGAGAGAGATAGAGAGAGTAAGCAGTTTTACAAATTATCAGTCTCAAAACTAAACTGCTTATCTGCTTTAAAAAATAAATTATATTTATCAGGGCTTTTTACACATAATTTTAATATTTTTCATGCAATTTATTTATTTTATATAAGTACAATCATAAAAAGAATAACACTTTTGGACGAAAGGAGTCAAGTACTGTATGAATTTTAAAAATTAAACTCTTGTAAATATTTATAAATGTACATTGCGACGATTAAAATGTTTTTGATAACAGAAACAATGTGCTTATCAAAATTGCTTGTATATTTTTTTATTTCAAAAACAAATATCTGTTCCTTAAGTAATAGATTACTAATTATTATCATTATTTTTTATTACTTTCTTGTTACCTAGTCGAATTTATGTATATATATATATATATATATATATATATATATATATTAATTTTTAAAGTCTTACATCTTGAGAACGTTTTCTTAGAAAACGGATTTTCCTTCTACGTTTACTTACCTAACGCCATCTAGGAGTGAAAGTCTTGAAGTAAACGTTTCAGGAAAATTATGAAATTTAGTTTGACGTCAAAATAATATTTATTAAACTAAAGTAAAAATAATTTCAAATAAACTTTTCTTCTTCCTTTTTTTGGGATAAAATGTAGAATTTTTATTAGTGTATAATTTATTGTTTTCAATTTATGTAAGTGAAAATTAGAATATTTGTATCAGTACTGAAATATCTAATAAAAAAGCTACTAATAATTTAATCAAATATTTATATAAGATGATTAACAAAAATAAAAGTGAAACAGAAACAAATAAATGAAATAACCCTTCTTGAAAGCATCAAAAAAATAAACAGTTGCTAATTATAAAATAGTATTAATAATGGACAACTGCAGAATAGTAAAATAAATGGGCAGTGTAATATTTATTATACTGAATCAATTTATAAGTAAACGATTATTCGGCGATTTTTTTTTTCTGCTTTACAAAATTGTGTTTAAGTGAATCAGTCATTTTTATTAAAATCCCTCTAATAAAATCGAAACAACTATAGACCAACAATCGACCAAAAAGTATTTCGAATACTTTCTTTAAAATATATAGAAATTATAGCCTGACATTTTTAATGTTACTTTTACACAGGAAATTATTTCATACTGTTTGGAAATGGATTGGTTTTTAAATAAAGAATAACCTTTATTCGGTTGATTTATCTAAATAAAAGTTCGTAACTAAACAAATAACATGTTTTAAATTTTACTTCCTCATTGGAATTTCTGCTATTTTATATCGAAAAAACTCAACAGTAAATAATGCTTGAAAGCAGAAGCAAAACGGAACAGACCAAACCAAAGTCGTTTAAAAATCAAGAGAAACTTTTAACTATATATATATATATATATTTGAGTGTTGTGGCGTTGTACATTAGGAATTCCTACCACAAAATTGGTCAGACAGTCCGATAAAGATTATTATTTAAATATTTTGCATAGCTCGAGCGAAGTAATTCATCGAAACGGCCTGAATTATGACGAGATAATTGAAAAGTTTTTCATCATGATAATGCACTTCCTCACAACGCCATTATTATTTGTGATTTTTTTGACAAATCATTTTTCAAACATGATTCCACAAATTCAATATTCCCCGAAAAAGACACAGTGTGAATTTTCTTATTTCTACGGTTCGAAATGCCTCTTCGGGGTCATTTTTTAAATCAATTCCTTCAATAAAAGAAAATTCGAGGCAAAACTTAAAAGGTTTTCACACAAAAAAAAAAATTATTTTAATGCATATTTTGAGGATTGGAAATCATAATCATGATCTCGTGGACTGCGTCTCATGAGTTCTAGATCCAGCACCACTGAAATCAGTGGTACAGAGGGACTGATCCACATTAAATAAGTCGGGGCTTAAAGTCCGCTGGTTGGCACGGTATGGTAGTATGGATAGGAAATTCAAATTTAAGTGTCGTCTTTGTCACATGAACGTGAGTAATTAAAATTTTCTGTTTCTGGACAGGAGGAGTGAGGATTAGGCAAGAGAAAAGGGTGGAGGGAATTTCATCCCCCTACCGATAAAGGATCTGTGTTAGAAGGACTTCAAGAGAAAGAGCTGAAAAGTTCGTGTATTTCCTCAACTCATATCTTATCAGTACGGAGCCCTGAAATCCTTATTGGTAAGGGTGGATGAAATTTACACCCCCTTTCTCTTGTCTAATCCTCAATTCTCCTGTTCCAGAAACAGTAAATTTTACCTACACTAAATTACTGAGGAATGGGAGAAACGTTGACTGAAGTCAGATATTAATTTGAAAGAAAAATGTTATTAATTTTGACCTATAAATTTATATACCCTATACTTTATATAACAGCCTTCAATATACTTTTTTTTATCACAGTAATATATGAAGAACTATCTTATGCAGATAAATGTAAATATTATCAACAAGTATAATACTTTTGCTTTTTAGCAATAAATAAACAGGATGCAGAAGGATTGAGGATTAGGCAAAAGAAAAGGGTAGAGGGAAATTTCATCCCAGTACCGATAAGGGATCTGGGTCAGAAGGACTTCAACGGAAAGAGCTGAAAAGTTCATGTATTTCCTCAACTCATATCTTATCAGTACGGAGCCCTGAAATCCTTATGAGTAAGAAGGGATGAAATTTCCACCCCCTTTCTCTTGCCTAATCCTCAAATGTCCTGTACCAGAAACTGCAAATTTTAACTACACTAACTTACTGAGGAATAGAAGAAACGTCGACTGAAGTCAGATATTAGTTTAAAAGAAAAATGTTATTAATTTTGACTAATAAATTTATGTTCTATACTTTAGAGCAGCCTTCAATATACTTTTTTTTATCACAGTAATATATGAAGAACTATTTCATGCAGATAAATGTAAATATTATCAACAAGTATAATACAACAAAAATTAATTTTTTTTTTTTTTTTTGCTTTTTAGCAATAAATAAACAGGATGCATATTTTATAGCCCCAACCCTGAGAGGAAAAACATTAGAAGGGGTCAAAAAAGCTATAAAAAGGGAAACAAAGTGATATTCTTCGAGTAAAAGGTTTTAAAAAAAGGGTCCCGAAGCAATCAAACGGAAAACGTTCCGCCGCAGAATCTCTAACGTTTAAAGTCTACTTGAACCGAAACAACCTCTGCAAACTGTTGTCCTTGTCGACTCACAATTTATTGAGGGGGGACGGCAAAACAATCCTCACAAACCCTTTCCTACCCCCTTTTATCTCGCTACAGTCTTTTAATTGACGAAGGGGAACTCTAAGCCCCTGGTTCTCTCTCACAGGTGTTCCAAACTACCCAAAGTCATCAAAGTACTGTTAGCCCTGGGAATATCCGCGCCCTGTCACATTTGTCAGCGTTTAATGCGTTCGGGAGGCATAATGGGGCGCGCCCTGCCTTGTTCGCCGCCCTCTCCTGATAAGATGTTCTCAAAGAGCTCATGTCTCATGTGAAATTGAAAAGTCTTTTGGATGGATTCATCTCGCCAAGTTTCAGTTTCCCCAATCGGGTAAAGAGTATCGTGATTTCCATGGTGATTGCAACGCAACGCGTTAAAGGCATCTCCGTTTTCGGAGATTCATAATTACAGCTGGTCTCGTGTACTTATTGTTGAAATTGTTTTGAAGTAATTACGATCAGAGATCAATTAACGATGCATAGGTTACTGAGATGAGTGCAATTCTTAAACAGAAAACCTTGCAATGCATTTGATTAAGACATATTTTGAAACTTAATGCGTTGGGTTTTTTCTTTTCTTCATAAAGTTTAATATATTTGTATAAAAATATTTTTTTTTATTATTAAAAAAAATTATGGGATTCATATGATACATTTATGCATACACGTTTTTCAAGCTATGAATTACCAATATCGAAATAAATTAAGGTATCCGAACACGTTGAAAATGACCAAATTAAGTCAAGACAGATATTATTGTTTTTTATTTTATTGAATAGAGTTATCTCTTTTGACTTTGCGAAATATACTTTATTTTGTTTCTACACTACCTAGAGGCCGAGTTACAATCCATTTTATAAATTTAGAAAAACCGGAAGTGGATTTTTGATCTACCAGAAGTGGGCATTTAAATTGCACAAAATCTATGATGGCGAGTCTGATAAATCAAAATATTACAAATGTATTTCTATAAAACTTTTTGAACCTGATATTTATGTTATTTTTAGAGAATGTACTAAAATATTTCTTTTTGTATGAATACTTTTGGAGTTATGGCTTGTTCTTTAAATAATGGTCTCATAAAAAACGCAACATTTCTTATAATGTTTAAATTTTAAAATGTATAAATTTTAGTACATTTTCTAGATAAATGCATCTAATTTGTTTTAGTAATACTCTTACTAATATATGTTTATTACTTTTTTCTCTAACTGTTTTCAAGTTTTTCAAAAATTTTGCTAAAATTTCGCTTATAAATGTGATTTTTGTAAAATTCGGGTAATTTATTTTAAATTTTGATAGTTAAATGGTAATATTTATTCGTATTGTCCTAAAAGAGCATTTATAATGTTTTAGTATGCTATTTTGTTAAAAAGTACTCTGAACGTGTTCGGATACCTTAAGCATGTGGAACATTTTAAATTAACTGAATCCCCCTAAGGATTATAATAAGATTTACATATCATGCAGGGACATCTTAAGACTTTTGAGGCCCTGGGCCTCTACACAAAGGTAGATTCCACATATGGCCCTTGAAAGTAGACAGTACATAGCATCCGCATTGTCATATACTCGTACAAACAATAACCCGTGCATGCAAATAAATGTGTATGACTTACAATCACACAATCCGGCTCTTTCGAGACAGCCGCTTTTTGACTGTATAAGTAATAATGGTGTATGGTGGTAGGTCTAGGCCTGTACGAGGATGACGGTCATCTCAAGTAGCCAGTTGACATATTGTCCGAAATTCCCATTTATTCGGAGAAAAAAACTGGAAATAACATTTGACCGTTGAAATTATTTGAATTGTGATCCTATTAAGGGTGAGTCGTGAATGAGACGAGGCCAGTGCCCAGTTGGTACACGCCTTCTATTAAATAATCACAGTAAAGTAGCTCATGCGTTCAGTTGAAGAGAAATACACGGGAAAACCTGCTACAAATTAATTTAGTTAACTTATTAATAGCAGGAAGGCCAGTGGCCAGTGGCGCTACAAGGGGAAGGGAACCGCACCCCTTTCAAAAGCCCTCCGTTTCTTTTCGATTTATTATAATCCAATGTATATAGTACTTAACATTTAATTAATTATTTGTTATTAATACTAAATTCTATTAATGTTGATTATTTACTCAATAATTAATTTTTTACTGTTTTTATTACCGAAAATCGACAAAATCAAAAGAATATGTTGGGTAGCGTATTGGAGTAGCCCTCCCTCCTTTGAAAAATTCCTGTGTGAGCCACTGAACTAAGCTTACCTCGTAAGGTGTCAAAAAAGCCTCATTTATCCACCCTTTTGAGTTTTCGAGCATAATGTCAATTTTGGGGAATTTTCAATAACATTCTTACGTCTCTTAGGCATTGAACTTATTGTAATGCAGTGGTCTTCAAACTGTATTCCACGGAACCCTGGGGTTCCACAAGGTATACCCAGAGGTTTCAAGAGTCACAATAAAGAAATCGAGAAGAAATAAATATGTATGCAAAATGGATTCACGTTCTCTCTGAAGTTTATATAGTTACAAGTATCTAAAGCTCATCCCCCCCCCCTTCATTAAAACTGAAAATTTTATTTATACATAATAACTTTATTTTACAACACTTTTTTAAACTTTTATATACTAATATAATAAAAGAATATTAAAACGTTTTATCTTTATATATATACTTCCTACTCGATTGTGAATATTCTATTGTTTACTATCTCGGGTTCCATGATATAATTTTATACTCGTTTGTTAGCACAACGTCTTGCAAAACTAAATAGTTTTAGAATGGAAAATACATTTTTTTGCATTTGCGGAAAAAACACCTGTAATGTAATGTCATGTAGTTTTCCACACTGTTTTCCGGGGCATTCCAAATTCACAGGCGGCAAATCTCTTAGATTTCCATGGTCTACGAACAAAGCTCTGTCTCACCCTCTCCATTGCTTCTTGCGAGAGCCTTGACCGACTTTGCTTTGTATACAAACAATCTGTTTTCTAAAATTCATGATACCATCGCAGAATGCCCTTGCTGGGTGGTGCTTCTTTTCCGTAGGAATTTCTAAATTTACAGTGCATACTCTAATACGCAAAAACTCTTTACTGTCATTGTCGCCATGTTTGGATTTCAATTACAGCCATCTTGAATGGGATATTGATCATTGGTTGAAAAAACTCGGTATATTTTTCTTTACATTCATGAATCACTTATTGTAATATAGGCAGTAGTTTCGAAAATATGATTTTCTTAAATTGGGTTCATCATTTCTACTCAACCTGTACATATACATTCTATAACAAAAAAGTAAGAGAAAAAAAAAAAAGAAAGAAAACGACGCACCAAGAACGAGTGGTCCGATAGAGACAAAAATAGGTGGGCAGAAAGGTTAAGCCCAGAATAGAAAAGGATTAAAATTTCAGAAAAATTTAATGATTTATTTCAGAATTACATAGTTACATAGTAAGGTGGTGACCCACCTCTAACTTGGATGCAAGCTACCACACAATGTGGCATACCACGACGATAAAGCACCCTGATGGTCTTTTGCGGTATTTCTTGCCAAATTTACTCCAATTGTCTGGCCAGGTCATCAACATTCCTTGGTAGATGCTATCATCTTCCCATCATATCCCAGACATGCTCGACTGGAGAAAGATCTGGAGATCTGGCTGGCCAAGGAAGTATTTGACAAACTGTAAGACAGTTCATAGCAACACGTGCTGTATCTGATCTGGCATTATCTTGCTGAAAAATAAGGCCAGAGGGCTTCAAAAAGAACAATAGAAAACGGTCGTCGACGTACCGCTGTGCTGTAAGTGTGCCTCTAATAACGACCAAAGAGGTTCGGCTGTCAAAAGAAATGGAACCCCATACCCTAAGTCCTGGTTGAGGGCTTGTGTGGAGTGCGATAGTGAAAGAAGGATAAGCACGCTACCCTGAGCATCTCCAGCCCTGTCTTCAATGATGATTAGAACACAGTTGTGGAAGCGGGATTCGTCGCAAAACACTATATGTCACCAGTCAGCATGATTCCAACCTAATCGAGACAAGCACTACTGTAATCTGGCTCGACAGTATGCAGGTGTGAGTGACAGGTGGCTGTAGCGGTCGGTATCAGCATAAATTTCGCTCTGTCAGCCGTCTGTGAATGGTCATGGTGGACACTCGTGTGCGGGTTGCACGTCTGATAGTTGATAACGAATCAGACGCTGTGACAGCTGATCTGGCAATCAATCTGTCCTCTTTATCTGCTATGACCCTAGGTCGATCGCTACCATCATGACGCTGAAATCCGCCGCTGTCCACCCATTCTTGCCGGCATTTTCTAATGGTCACATCGCTTTGATCCAAATAACAAGTGATTCTCCGATTTGCCCAACCTGCCTCTTTCAATCCAATGATACGGCCCCTTTGAAACTCTGAAAGTTGCTTGTAATGAGCTCGAATCCCACGGCGAAGCATTTTTTCAGTCGTTGAAATGTACCCTAAATCGCAATGCCACAGAAATTTTGACCATCAGATTGAGAATCGCTTCTTATAGACACCTGCTGAGTGCGCAGGTCCGATGCGCTGTAGCTCTCGCGATATTTATTCATTGGACACCAAATTTTAACATTTTGAATGTTCAGTAGAAATGTTTTTGTATACGAAATTTCATTACAATCGGATAATTCCTTCTTGGTGCGTCGTTTTCTTCTTTGTTATAGTGTACAACTATAGAAATCAATTTTTTTTTAAAACTTCATTGGTGCTCTTAAATCAGTGGTCAACAACTCAGAGTGTATTCTAGAGTAACGTTAACTGGACAAAATCTCCTTCGATCAAACGAAGAATAGACCAAATCAAAGGTGATGTGTGCTTTTCAATCATCGCGACTTTTAAACGTATGGGTGTCATTCATCAGCCAAAAAGAGAGCGGAACTGCAGGTTCTCCAATTCCACAAATGCATTTTTATTTACCCTTTCTAGGTCAGACCGATTAAATTTATGTGTTTACGGCACGGGGGGACACTTTTCCACCCCTTTTTCTTCGGAAATCCGACGAATTGAAATTACAAGAGAGAGCGGTAAACACTAGAATTCCAATGGAAATCGATCACTGTCCGAGATAAAAAGAACGAAATGGTAGAAATAAAAAAAAGGAAAAGCTTCTTTTCTTTCATCCGGAATTGAAAAGCAAGCTCCATTGGCTGTATACTGATCAATAGCCTTCAAGATGTAGGAGGAGCCCGGTTCAATTTGAATCGACTGGCAAAACCATTCTTCAAAAGAAGGAAGAATTCGGCGCTGCTCCTTTTCAAAATCAAACAACTTTATCAAAAGTAAGTAAGAAGGTCTATCTTTAGGGGGGAAATAGGGGAAAAAGAAAGCAGATTGAAAATAAGAGGGAAACAGATTCCATGAGAAGAATCGCGTTTCTGTATAAAGGTGAAAATACTCCTAGATGTGTTTTTCTCTCTCTTTCTCTATGTGTGTAAAAGATGTAGTCCGGTTCCGAGAGACGGTTTTTTGACGGAAGAATTTTTCGGATTACCCTTTTATTTGAGATTGTTTACACTCGTGCTTCTTTTGCTATATGGGGTTTCCGTGTCTCGTTAGGGACTACAACGAAATCATTTCTCGGATCGACAAAAAGGCTGGCTCTCGGTGAGTGGGACACGTGATTTAAAAAGATGTGAAACGACAAGTGCTGGGAAAAGTGAGGCACTATACGTAAAGAGGGATAGTTTTCTGAATTAAAGAAAAATAACTACGCAGCATTATATTATATTTTAGATTTTGTCGGGGATAGAATGGTGAAAAATTTTCACTGCTTTTATTTTTTAAAAAAAGTGCCAGTTTAAATCAGTGTTTCTCAACTTTTTTTTTATTATGCCCCATAAGCCTTTTAAAAATTCTAATATCCCATCCCCATACGTATGTATAAGTATATATAGAGAGAGATAGGTAAATAGATAAATGAAACTTTAAGGCTTTCTCTAGAAAATTATTATTATTATTACAGTGTGATGTCATGGACTCGGTAGCGTGTGGACGCTAAGCTAATCATTAAAAATACTTTTTATTGTGATCTAAATAACTGTTTATTTGAGTTACAACATTCAGAAGATCATTGGGAAGAGTCAGTTTCAGGTAATAGTCCTATTATTCCATTCGGTCGTATCGGTATCTACACCTCGTTTCTTCTCCGGGCATCAGGACTTCAGGATACCGAGGACGAAAAGTAAACAGCCGAATTTCTCTACCGCGGGCACTCACCTCGAGGTTCCTTCTTAGTCCGCCGGATACTGTCTCAGGAGTCCATTCCCTCTTTAGCCGAGTCGACCCTTTTAAACTCCAGGGTGGGTGAACTCCACGCCCCCATCAACCCCCATTGGCAGGCCTCAAGGTTTTGCACCCTGCACCTCGGTCTCACTAGCCCACTATTGGTGCAGAGATAACAATGGCTCGGGTCCCTCTCAAAAGTTTCCGGCGACAAGAGCTGGTCTGACATCTGGTTCTCGAACCACTTTGCCGTCGTCTGCCGAGGCGCCAGCCCTTTTAGACGGACAATCACTGCCAATGGATGAAAAATAATACAGTGATGACCAGCCCATAGTGTTACCAGTTACACCTGCGCCGACAGTCCAGATGTCCAACAAAGCACACTGACGCCAAAGCCACGTGCTCTCCAGCTGTAGTATGAGTCATAAATATAGGGGTGAATTCTCCTTTGTGACTACGTCACAACACTAAATACAGTGGTCATTTCTTCTCAGAAATATTTTAAAAAATACTGATATTGATGGTTTGATTAAATTCTCCCCCACAGTATGACTTTTTACAGTTTTAGGTAGGAGTAGTGAAATATGGCAACTAGCCTCGTGAGTACGATTGTCAGCGGCATTATGAGCAGTAAATAGAGATTTTAATGTTACACTTTTTTCAAAATTGTATTTTAAAGTTTGAAAGAACTTCAAATCTGAATTAACACGAGAATTATGTTTTGCCTTCGAGGCGCTTCAAGACGCTCAGGTTTCATTGACCGGTTGGTCAATCAGTATTGGCATAAAAGACAAGAATGTAACCTTTCATCGTACACAGCGGGTATGAAACCAAATTTTAAATATTTCTCAGAATACTGACGAACTTTCTTCTTATTTGTACCCCTCCTTTCACCATGGATTAAAAGAAAAGAAAATTAAGAACTCAGCATGAACTGAAGTAAACGTAGACTAAAATGCATATTAAAATACCCAATTGAAAAAACTATACTTTTTCATATGGCAAATGTTTCTGGAAAATGATTCATCTAAAAATGAAATTAATTAAAATTACCAACTGGGTTTACTTACCATTCATACATCACAAATATTCATTCAAAGTATTTTCTTTAGTAACGGGACTTTTGTATTATTTTAATTTTACAAACGTATATTTTGAATCAATATCTGCGCGATTAATAAGGAACAATACTGCAAAGCACTGCGGAAACACTGATCCCAATATTAATTATTTTGCATTATTCAAAACAAATAATGCGATTGCGTTTGGAAAAAAATATTTTATCGTCACGTGGATAGATATTTAACACTTTTATTACAATTTGTTTTATATTGTACAAATTGTAATAAAAGTAGTAATTTTTTTTTATAATTGGCAATATTACTAACTTCGAAAGGCCCCACCCCTTTAAGAATCAAATTGCCCCCTTGTGGGGTGTAGGCCCTACGTTGAGAAACACTAGTTTAAATCTATGTACTTCACTTATCTAGAATGTTTCAAAGAATAACTCACAAGAATTGTAAAAATCTTAGTATTTCTGCATAACTTTGAAAGGTTTCCCATTTTATGAAAAAGATTTATGAAAAGCCCCCAATTAATGTTTAATTTTATTTACATAATGTTGTAATTGTAAATGTTTTTCAATATGTATTTTTTTTTCATTTTTTTTTCAGTCAAAATAATACTCACGCATATTACGTACCTCTAGTTTTAACATTTTTTTCAAAACCTCGGACGGATATTAACGGTGGAACATTTGATATGTAGTGTAGATATGTTTAGTAACTAAAGACAAATTATATATAACATGACTTTTGAAAAAAAATAAGGATTACGATTTAAATGAATATGACAAATTATCTACTGGAAATTATTCATGAAATCTATTCAGCTAGTATTACGATTCGATTTTCAAGTCTCATAATAACTAAATTTTTTTGGAGGAAAAATGCTATACTTTGACAGGGAAGTTATCGTGGCTGGCTCGTCATGCGTTCGATCCCGGACCACTGAAGAACCGCCGTGTAGGGGCGCGATGCACGTTAAATTTGTCGAGAGCTCAAACGTCCTCCCGTTGGCGTTGTGTGGTAGTTAGGAGAGAGGGGTGCCAGTTCAGGTTTCGTTCTCGTCACTTGACCATGGTTCAAAATTAAGCGGACCGTCCCTAAAAGCCCTCGTGTAGCTGAACAGTGGGACGTTAATATTCACTCACTTGACAGGGAAGTTAATCGACGCTAATTTTACAGAGGGTCTCCTTTAAATTTAAATTGTGTGTGTGTGTGTGTTTTATATGCATATCGATTGAAATACATTAACAGTTTTAAGGTATCCAACTACCCTAAAACTGTGAATTTTGTCAAAAATTTTCAAATTCTTTTATGATATTATTTTATGGGCCATCTTATTAGCTTTAAAAAATACCAAGTTTATCAATTTCCGTTTACTATAACAAAAACTACAAGTGTTTTAGTAAAAGTGATGCCATTATTTTAAGAAAGATGTCATACTTTAAAACGCGTTTGACTCGAAATGTGATTTTTTGAAAATAATCAAACGGGGTTAGCGATTGCTAAAAAGTTTTGAACATGATTAACTGAAATTTTTTCTGTAAGTTCTGTATAATAGTAGAATTGTTTTAACGTTCAGATTTAGCAATCACTGTTTTATTACAAAATTTACTGTCCCTTATGCGAATATAATCACTGTCTTTTTTAAGCATTTTCATATAGTAACAGAGATAAAGGGCTCTAGTTTTTGTAAAAAAGAAAATATCTCTTATCCTGAAGGTTATTTCAAAATGGAATAATATAGCAATACATCAGATTGAAAAAAATTGAAAATTTGTTCCTTTGGTGCAGAATGGGCCACGTTTATTTTTTGTCAATTTTTACCTATTTTTTTCCCATTTTCGTAATAATAATTTCTTTTTCCTCTTCTTAATTTTAGCATATTTTTCTTAAAATGCACTAAGCAAATCTAAGAATAACAAAAAAATTCCCATATCTTCTTTTTTTTTTTTAAAGAAAAAGTTGTCGCAACCAGTCGGATACCTTAAATATTGTTAATTAGATCGGGGTTCGAGAATTTTAAGCTATCAGTTTCAAAGAGCAAGACAGTTCTTCAGGAGCAAAAATTTATTGTAGAAAAAAAACAATCCTTGAAGTACAGGATGCAGCACTAGAATCCACAAAATAAATCCTAAAATGTCTTCACACCTTCTACAGCTCTGAGACACAGCTATCAGTATCTAAAACTACAAATGCGTAATGTTTCAGATTATTCGCAATCATTCGCTCGATAGCAGCAACTAATCGCTAGTCGACTTTTCAACGGTCAAAACAATACTGACTAAGTTTAAGCGAGCGACTTGTATTTATGGGCTGAAGGGATCATTATCGAAAGATCCGCTTACGCCATAGATCGTGATATTAATAAATTTCTCCAGTAATTTCCAGAAGCAGCCATATGGTCAGGAAGTTACCAACATTGTTGCTAAAAATGATGCCAACCTGGCTCTGTCGCCAATATATCGCCAAGCTTCCATTGAATCGTCATTATTATCTAAGGAACGGCGTTGCTTGCGAATATTACAATTTTAGCATAAAATAAATAAAACAGAAAATAATATTAACGTATTACTTTATCCAGATATAAATTATTTACACTATTTTAAGCATTGATTACACAAAATTCGTAGCAATACCTATGCAAAGCTGGGTGCAATTAATGCAATACTAATTAGAATAAGATCACACAAGATATCAGTATTGGTACGTAGTTTCATTTTTAACTCCATCCATTAGCCTCAATTTTTATTTATTCGTTTGGCAAAACTAAGAGATAAATTTTATGAAATAGTTATTGTTACAGAGTCCAGTTTTAGACTCATATACATTCATGGAGCATTAAAAAAGTTTTGAGAATATTACTCGTAATAAAGCCAACAAGTTTTGAAGTAGAAATAGCAATTTCAATCAATCGCAATTAATAAAAAAAAGAAGCCCTGTGTCTAAGATGAACATCATCAATTACTGGGGTGTGCCACCCTCCACTAATATTCAAAGTTTTCATTCCTACTTAAGAAGAACATTTCACAAAATAAACTTCCCCCCTCCGCCCTCTGCGGCACGATTTAATCCTCTACTTCCTCCTTTCAGCGAAAATTTCCTGAAACGTTTAACTTGGAGGATTGTCGATCAGATGGGACACATTTCGTTGCAAAGAACAGCAGTCATTAGCGAGAGATAACGGCTCCACTTTTTATTGCCTCCCTTTTCGGAAAGCCCCTGCATTCCTTTACCTCCGCCCTAATCTGCCTAATGAAGCTTGACCGACGTAAATATCATTTCAGGTTTTCCACAACATTACCTCGTTTTCGAGGATTCTTCCGATTCGGATTTTCTCTCTCAAGTGGACCACCCCTGCCTCCACCCTCCTCTATGCACAAACGATAACTTATTTTCTGCAACTTTTGTTTCGGTTTTGAGCCAGGGCTTGGCAAGATTCCCTGCGCCCTCTCTCTCTCGGGGGAGTTTTTGACGAATGCGGCGAAATCGGCTGGTTGTTGGGGCGTTGCGCCGGGGCTTTGCAAAACTGTTAATTGGTATTAATGGTAGCGGTGTTTACGGAGGATGGGCTTCCAACTTTGCTGTCACCTTTCGGTCTCGGGGGAGGTTGCAGGAATGCGTAGATCTTGCTCCGAGGAAATGCACATTGCTCATTGATATGTGTATGTGTATTTTAATATTTATGCAGTAGACTGTTAAATCTATAGCCTGCCTCAGAATGCTTTAAAATTGTTTTTGCCAAACATTAAACAGCAGTGTACCAATAAGGATTACACTTAATACACTACTAATATAAACTAGTAGTAATAAGAACATCCTTGCAACATAGAATTATTTCCATTTGTTATAGAAAATAAAGAGTATTTTAAAAATAATATTCCATTATTCAAAGAATATTTCGTTAAACATGTGACTGCATAAGAGTCAAATAAATTCCAATCAAACAGAACTAAATAACATTATATAAACTGTGCTACTCCCTACATTAGTGAAGAGAGAGAGAGAATCTCAACCTCTTTTGTGTTATTTTTTCCTTTCTTTTTTCTTCTTCTTTTTGTTGTTGTTGCGGTACACTTTTAACAATTTCGAAATTTAGTAGCACTCTAACAATAAAATAAGTTTAAGAGAATTTTACTTATCTATAACGCACTGTTAAACTAGTTTATGTTAGTAAATTTCAATGTTAAATAAAATAATGTACGCGACAAAATGCTTATCGAGTAATTGATTACATTTAATGCGAAATTAGAGCTTGATGATTTTTGATAACTTTGCCTATATTTGGTTGTAAAAAATGATAATCTCACTCTGATTTCATCATCTACATTTAAAAGTCTCCATCTTTTTTTTTTCATTTCTATATTTGTTAATGCTGAAAATCCGAATTCACGCAAATAAAATGTAGAAAATGTAACAATATTTTAAAGCTTTATTGGCTATTATGAGATACGCACCTCTAATTCCAATCTAAAAAGAACCAGTAAACTCTTCCGAATGTTTTGAAATTAAATCTCGACTAATACACAGCTAAATTAGTTTTTCCTCTTCATTAAAAGGTAATTCATAAATAGATGTATCCGTACACGAATGGATTAAGAACCCAGTCAAATTTATTTATATACATCAATCCACGAAAGGGTAAGTTCAATATACGGAGAACACCTTAGTTTGTTTCTATAAAATGGCTGAAGGATACGGTTAAGGATTTTTTTTTCTCAGAGGATATAATTAATAATTTTCAAAAATTTTGGCGGCACACTTCAAGAATTTGGCGGCATAAAAAAGTGCCACGGCACAGTAATTTATAATCACTACCCTACATATTAATGCAGCCAAAATGGTACATAAATATCGAGATATTCTTCAACCTTTAAATATGCTTCGAGTATGGTTCTAAGTAAAAAAGTATAGACAATCAATTTAACTATAAATTCAGATTCTTCAAATTTCAAACTAAAAGAGTATTCATGGGGATGAAATTTAAGACAATACTACGTAAAAGAAAAATAAATTTAGAAAATCGGAAAGGTAAGAAGAAAAAAGTTTTTTCAGAAATTGTAAATATAACAAAATTAAAAAACAGACTTTTCATTCTTGGTAAACATTTTAGAACTTTACTGAAATGTATAAGCTATTGCAGTGTTAATTATGTCAATAAACGTTACACGAATGTTTGGGGAAAAAAACTCATCAACAATTATAGTTAAGATTTTTGATATAAATTTAATCGAATGTCACATTACACAAACTCCTTTATTTCTGTTTAAAATTTATTGATTCATATAATTTTTATGACGAACTTTTTTCAGAAATAAGCACAAATTCTTTACTCACATTTTCAAAGCTTGAATTACTTTCATATATTACTAGAGGGGCCACGAAACTTTGTACTCTAAAAAAAAAAGAACAGAATTAATACTATTGTTGAAGTATGCATACTTTTTATCTATGCACTATGCACCAAAAGGAAAAATTCAATTGCAATACATTATAAATAAACCAGTTCTTAAAAAAACAAAAGTATAATCCTAAAGAAAGCAAATTTAGGATTTTGCACTATAATAACTGTAGAAAGATAGCAAGAAAAGATGAGCCGAAAGAAAAAATTTAAAACAGTTCATAAAAAAAGAAGATTAAAATAAGAAAATGAATAATTTTAAAATGAGAGAGAGAGAAACCAGGATTTTTCTTAGAGTTTTATTTTTAAAAAAATAACGCCAAAAGGTAGGGGCTATACAAAAATGGCTACACAAATTAAAGTTAAATTAGACTTTTTTTTAATTTGCTTAACTGTCAATTCGTCATGAAGTAATAAGAAAAAAAAACCACCCACATTAGTGCTAATTTATGTTAATTGAAAGGCTCCTGCAGGCGAAATAATGTTGTTGAAGATTCCTTAATTATACGAGAGAAAGAGAGAGTTTTGTCACAGGAAAACGGGATTGGGAATTGGCTCCCGAAAAGAGCTATGGTCCCCGGGGGAGGGGAGGTCGCCCGCCATTTATCTGGTTTTTCCCGTAATGGATGACGGGTACAACAAACAATGTTCTCGGACCGAGAAAGAAATGAAAGTGCGACAAGCGATATTTCTCCATCGTGTCCAGAAAAATGGCGGAAAGAAGGAATTGAGAGTTCAAAACCAGAAGAAGAAAGTCCCGCTTTTGAAAAGGGAAAAAGGAAGATAAAGAAAAAAAATCCCTGGAAGATGGAGGATGTGTCAAGTCGGGGACTTCAGGAAAAGAAACTTCTCCGTGCCTTGTCATCCGAGCCGGTGGCTGTCCATGGCAGAAAAATGTTCTCTGCAGAGAAAGAAATTCAATCTCTGGACCGAAAAGACACAGAGAAGAAATTAGCATGGGGCTCGTCTTTTTTTGGGCACGGGGCACAAAATGCGGCTCTCTTAAATTTTGTTCCAGTTCTTCGAGGTGGCGGAGGATTAAAGCTTTAAGGAAGAGACATTTTAATTAGAAGGCAGAAGCGCACGCAGGAATTTTTCAAGGGGGGGGGGGGTCCAAGTTCGAAAGTCTACTGTTCTCGTACCATGCTTCCATACGCCGCCCAACATATTCTTTTAATTTTGCCAAATTTCGGGAACAAAAAACTGTAAAAATTAATTAATAATTAGCGTTAATTAATGAAATTAACTATTAAAACAAATACTTAATTTTTACGTACTATATACATATTATTTTATCAATCAAAAAAATCAAGGGCTTTTGGGGGGGAGGGGTCCGGACCTCTAGGACTCCCCCTTTGTTTGCGCCACTGTTAGAAGGCATCATACTATAAAAATTATTCCTTAAGAGATTAACAAAATCTGTAGGGGGATGATGAAATCCCCAATTTATCACATACATCCAATGAAAAAAAAAAAAAACCGAAATATCAAATTTCTACTTGAAAAGTCTAAGCACTCTTCTGTACATCCTTTCTTTATTCCTTCCTTCTTTTAGATTAAACTGAAAACACTTTAAACAAAACTTTTCATGACTAACATTAACATTAAAGGTCCGTTGCCAATACGAGAACTTTTATGAACCGCTTCAGCTGAAGACACGTAGGTATTTGAACTTACTCATCTTCTTGCCACTCTGCAATGTTTTCAGATTCGACTGAATTTACCGCTATTATTCCTTATTGTATAGTGGTTGGAGTAGCCTAGTAGTTATGGTTCCGAACTAGTGGCCAGTCTGTCATAAATTTAAGTCCTATTGCCACTAAAGACCTGTAGTGTAGAGGGTCTGATGCACGTCTGGTATTGCTCAAAAATTCCCCCCCCCCATTGTCATGCTAGTTCGAAGACGGGGTCCCATCTCAGGTGCCCTCCTTGCACTTGACCAAGGTTCGTTTCCAATAGCCCTTGTGTTGTTTTATAGTGTGACGTCAGTAAACACACACTCCGCATGACGCAACTTTCATGAAATTAGGAATCGAATTGTTACTTGATTTGAAAAGATTTAACTTTAGATTGATATGAGAAGTATTGCGAATAAACATGCATGATTTGAATAACATTCAAGAAACAAGGATGAGACATCTGAATTGGTTTTTTGATGATTCCCATCAATCTACGTGATAACAACGCGATTCAGTTCCATTTAATAAATAGTAGCTCCATTATTCTACATGACTTGGTGACCACGATATTCGGGTAGTCATTGTCGTGTGAATCCGACGTAATCGTCGTTTCCGTAGAACCGTGTTTTTTCGTCTTGGTGTCGCTAAAGACCTGACGTTAGAGGGTCTGAGATGCATCAAGTCCGTCACGTTGGCGTGGTTTAGAAGCTTAGAGAATGGATTCTCAGCTAAGGTATCATTCGCGTTATTTGACTACAGTTCATTATGTGATACTTCTCAAAAAATCTTTGTTTGTTTGTTTGTTTGTTTCGAGAAATGCAAGGGATTGGTAGGGATTTCTTAACAATTTAGTTTTAATTATCGGAGCAATCATTGAAAAATTTATTTTAATTCAGCATTTTTAAGACATAACCACAAATAATTTTCTGAATAAAAATTTTTTTATGAACAATTTTTTATCAACCATTTTCATGCATTGTCATCCATTTCTGAGCTTTAGTCCGAATTTCAAGTCTCTAGATCATCGGGAAGTTAGTTTAAAATCAATTACAAAATTCCAACCGTACAGACATACAAGCCTCTTCGGGGGCCCAAGACTAGAACTTCTTTTTTTTTTGCATTTTCATGCATTGCCATCCACTTTTGAGCTATGGTCTAAATTTCAAGTCTCTAGCTCATTGAGAAGTTAGTTTAAAATCAATTACAAAATTCCGCCCGGAGAGACATAAAAGACAGCGAGTTAATAAAAAATCATGGTAACCTGGGTAACCATGGTAATCTTTGACCCCAGAGCCGCGAAATTGAATACGTAGACGCAACTCAACCCGTACTATCGACAGGTGGTCTTTGTTCGTGTAAATTCGTGTAAGTTCCGGAGCTACGGGATCCCTGTTGAAATCGAGGCCCGCCTATTCGGGGGCCCGAGTTCGAGACTAGAACTTTGCTTTTCACATTTGCATGCATTATCATCCACTTCTGAGATATGATGCAAATTTTAAGTCTCTAGCTCATCGGGAAGTTCCCGGACAGAGCGAAGGCGAGTTAATAAAAACATGGTAAAATACCCTATGCTATCATAGTATAAATGTGTTCCTAGAAGCACATTGTATTTTTTGAAGCACGTTCCTAACCCATTCCCAGGGAGAAAAAATGGATTGCGCGAACATTAAAACATAACAAAAACCGAACGAATTGTTTTCAATCCATTCTTTCTGAGCGTTTCACTTTGCGAACGTTCCCCCAGGAGCGACTTGATCACGATGAACGAGGGCTCCAGAATCCGAATTAAAACAGTCTGCAGGGATTATTATTGTCAAGTCGGGCACTGATGCATAGGGCTAAAACGCGGAAGCCTGCCCGTAAGAGTAATTAGTAATTCCGCGCATTAAAATTGAGATGGACGAGGCCGGAAAGAATTGATGACAACGGAATGTGTTTAATGGGCTGTTTTGTCAGAATAAAATATTCCCCGAAACCTGAAACGGCGAAGATACCAAATAAAGCTATGAATATGAAAGAATAATTATTTGCCTCGCGCTGCAGTAATTATCCCTAGCAGGGAAAAGTTGCCCCGCTACGAGAATGTTGAGGAGATAAAACTTAGGGCCTCGAAAAATGAAACTTAACTTCTCCCACCGTTTTAGGGATTGGGTTTTAATCCTCGAGTTCTCTTGCCTTCGAATCGGTGCTAAGGGGAAAAAATCGTTAATTAACAATAAAATTCGTTTTAAAGTAAATATCTCTAATACGAGAAACAAAACAAAAGTCGTTTGTTAAGGCGATGAATTGTTTTGTATTTTGTAAGAAGTGATAATGGTTTTATCTAGTGTTAACAGTCTCCTTGTTTTGCAAGACAGATCTTGGGTAATAAAATAAAGCGTCTTTGGATTTTTGTTGAGTTATCATAGAGTAAACCCAGAAAAAAATGCAATGTGCAATTGTATACTTATGTTAGGGGTACTGTTAATAAATCTCATAATTTAAAACAGCCATTTTCATAATGCGCACGAATTTCTCTCTTAGCATAATTATGTATTTTCAAGATTAATTATTTCATTTTTGAATTAGATACGAGCTAGGTGTTCGGTATTTTATTATAAAATGGATAAATTAGTATACAGGAAAATCCGTATTGAACTAAGTAATTTTTTTACATAAAAGTAGTTCACTCTTTGATTTTATATTATAAAAATAAATTCTCTCTTATACGCACTTTTGTGTTTAGGGTTATATATTTGAAGAATGTTTCCCAATATACAAGAAAAAAATTACAAAAAATTGCGACTTAACTCAGTAAACACACAATCCTTAATTATTACTAATATTCCTAGTAATATTCATATAACCAATCCAAATAACTCTTTTCTGATTTTCTTTAATTCTGTATAAATTTTCCGCGAATCCTAAGTTAAATCAATATATCTTCCTTTTCATTTTGACCAAGAAAACATTCCTCTATACGTGTTATATATATATATATATATATATATATATACTAGCTTTTACCCGCGGCTCCACTCGCGTTGATGTTTATAAATAACTGTCAAAGTCGTAATCATTATCATTAAAAATAAGTAATATAATATGGTAATTTTTTATTGCTTGACTGGAACCAATAAAATTTAAAAATTCTAAAATTGATCATAGTTTAAAAAAACTGAAAATGTAATTTATTATAATAATTAACAACAAAAATTCAATAACTTATGCTATTAATATTTTTAAAAATTGAAAGTATTTACGTTTAATTTATAATTTCTCTTTAAAAGAGCTCAAAACAGAACTGTATACCATATATTATATGTCCTTCCGTCAGTTGCAAATATGTGAAGATTTGGGCATTGGACACACCGATCAGGCTACATATAGTTGGCATGGGAAAAACATTGTTTTTCCAAATGCACCCCTGGTACCTGAAATGTTAGCTTTGTTAATAGCAACATTAAAACTGGGGATATTGAAATCGTTTGAGTTGAAACGGTAGGTCAGTGGACATACTTGGAATTCGAGGTATGATAAAACTATCCTTTTTCATGACAAATGTTAAAATATTGGCACCAAGTATATTCTGCATCAGTTTTGTGATCCAAAGCCTCGTTCCTTTACATAGTCGAGGAGCATCGAGGTTTTGCATAACTGGTACGTTTAGTTTTAATTGAAGTTTATGTGAGGGTACACCCGAAAGTTCAAGTGAATTTAAGAACTCCGTGGGATATGAGGTACTTTGTTCTTTATCCATGATTGCATTCATTGATAAGTATTTCTTCATTTCCCCCCTCCCCCGCACGTCATTTAAATTTACAATGTTGATTTTATGGACAATGTCATTGTTAGGCGCCAATATTGATCTTGCGCGCAACCACTGATCCCAATTTAAATTTTGTTGCAAGTCCGGGTAAATTTGAGCAATAAGATTTACATCATTTTCTTCTACATTACAAAATTCTTTGGAAGTAAAATATAACATCCAGCATTTGCGTCCAAACATCCATAACCGATTTTCAATTGCGTCTCTGCATAATGTACCAAATCTACGTCATTATGAAGATACACTCTCATGTTCGTTTTCAGACTTAATTTTTCAAATTTTGCCCATAAGCTTGATGATTTAATAGAGACTGATTTCATCTGTGACAGGATTACAGGGGGACTTTTTGAAAATTCACCAGCCAATATATAATAAAGTACCATTCCTCCTATAATATCTGTACTATCTCGTAAATCCTGAAGAGTCCGATTTAACGCTTCTATAGCTTTCTTGTGAGACACCGTACTTTCATCCCACACTAAAAGCTTGCATTGTGGAAGTATCCTGCCTTGAGAGCTATTTTTTTCTGAAATTTCAGATGAGTGAATCTTCAAATGCAAGATTAAGTGATAATTTTAAAACGGAATGTGCAGTACGACCGTTGGTCAGTAAAATCGCGGCTATACCAGAGAAGCCATAGCAACTGCCATCTTCTGGGTTTTTCTGATGGTCATTAATAATAAGTTAAGCAAAAACGTTTTTCCGGTTCATCTAGGGGCGTTGAGAAAAAAGAGTGCACCACTGCCGGATTCTATTTTGCGTAATACTTGTTGGAAAACGTGACTTTGTTCTGGAGTTAATTGAGGGATAAATTCTGTTACTTGATGTTGCAATGCTATAAAATCGTAGTTTAATTCTCAAGCAATTTCATTATCGAAGCCATTTCCGTCGACACGTCTAGGAATAATCATTCGAAAATCATGTAGCTTCTTCCCAACCATTTTGAAAAACTTTATTGCGTTTCGTTGTAGATGTGTTGATTGAAAGGCATATTTGCTTGTATTTGCTGCAAAATATCTTCCGCCATGTAGTCATTGTACTTTTTCCAAAAGGTTTGAGGATTAGAAAGACCGGAGATGAAATAAGTATTGCGTAAAGCTCCGTAATTTTATTCAGCGAGTGACATTGTATGGCTTCCTCCATAGTAATATCTAGTATATCTTCAAAGTAATACTTCCACGTAAAATATCTAGGTTCAGTATAAGTGAAAAATTTTGTGCAAAATATGAATATTGTATAATTAGATTTAAAAAAATTCAAAGTGATAAACATTCGAAAAATCAAAACTTTTTATGAAACTGTCAATTACCATAAAATTTTCAATATCACGCGCGCAATTCGCTAAAACTATTTCGTTTCCCTCTTTAAAATGTGGTAGAAAATTTGCATTAAGATATCTGGGATTGTCGGAATAGAGAACTTCTTAGCCAACTTGGCGATATTTCTCAAAGTTTGAGTTTGACATTTAACAAACGTAACGTAATAAACGTTATACGTTTAATAAAAAACCATTTAAAAAATTGCTTTTTGTAAAGATGCTAAATTACACTGTGTTTCAATTCACTGTGTTATAAATGGGAAAAATTTCCATAATTGACCATATGCATAATTTTGCGCCAACTTGGTGGGGAGTAAGCAAAGTCCCACGGTTTTACCCGCATAGTTTAAGTTTCCGTAGGAATATGGAGATAAAATGTACCTTATGTTACTCGCTGATAATGTAGCTTTCCATTAGTGAAAGAATTTTTAAAAACGCACCAGCCGTTTCCGAGATTAGCTTGGACAGACAGACAAAAATTTTAAAAATTGATTTTTTTATATAAGTACCGTATATACCTTTAAATGCATTTAATAAAAAGCTGCTAATTTGAAATTACAAACAGACACTTCAATTTTATTTATTTATATAGATATATATATATCTGCTTCTATAAATACATTCATAAAAATTATTTATGAAACATGTTCTACTATGTTTTTTAGATGTAACTTTATCCATTGTAGAAAAGGGGTTTTTTTTTTGTCTTGTATTGCAAGTGCGTTTATTTCCTCTCTAACTTTTAATTATTTCTTTGATTTTTATTTTTATTTCTTTTTTTCATTTGATTTTTAAATTTTTTTCTTTTATTAAATTTACATTTTGGAATTAGGAGAGGGCGCTTGGTGACAGATCTGATAATTTTAAACCTAGATCAAGTGACGGATTTGAACTTAGAACATCAACCCCTCCGCACGATGGGTTATCAGTGGCATAATTTTCCCTCAGTTTTTATATCTTATGCATTTATTTTAAAATGTACCTGTTTCCTTGTTTTTCCATAATGCTCGAATTAATTCGGACGGATTTTCTTTCTTTTAGAAAATAATTCGGTTCTTTCACAAAACATCCGAAAAAGAAAAATGAAAAGTCAATATTCGTTCCAAATGGTTTCAAATAAATTTCCGACATTCGCTTTGGGATCATATTTTCTAAACCAGTGATACTCAATTTGCGGCGCGTGGGCAACCCGTGGCCGTGTGGCCTTTTCTGAGGGACTCGGTTGTGATCCATTGCACTAAAAAAAAATCAATTATTTAAGAACAATGTACTAAAAATGTAGTGGGAAATTCTATCAAGGAAGCAATCAAATCTATCAATTTGCTTTTTTTGATAGTAAATCGTAAACAAGTCTTGATCATGGTTAAAAGGAAAACGAAACTATCCCATATTCAGTATAAAATGCATAAAAGTAAATATTTGTTTGTGTTTGATAGAGTGAAGTACAGTAGAACGTCGTTTATCCAAACGTTTATTAACCGAAGGGACAAATATCCGAACCAAAGTCCGGATACGTTTTCGAACAGTGCAATGTTAAACAGTTGTTTCGCGTGAGGTTGAAAGTGACGGGAAATCCCAAGATGAATTTCAATTGTTTTGAGCTAGTAAACAACTGTGCGGATTATTAAATCAGTTTGTTTCCAAGTGAGGTGGTGTATACGTGCTCTTTTGTTGAGGCAGAAACCCGGATGGCATGTGATGTAGAAGACTTTGGATTTCAGATTCTAAATGATGACGAGATTGTGACTTCCGTGCGAGAAGAATCCGACTCTGTCGACCATGAAACGGATGAAGACGAGGACAACAACAACGAAAATAGAAAATGCTGATGCCTTTTCTGCGTTAGTAGCAGCTATGGAGTGGTACGACCAACAATTAGAGTGCTGTCCTACTCAACTACAGCTGCTCAAGAGAACCAGAGACCTTGCAGGGAAAAAGGAAGGTGTACAATGGTACATCGAAAAATAAGTGATTATTTTCCACAATAAAGATAAAATTGCGACATTTTGCTTTTTTTTTCAAGCACATTTCCCGCATGTGATGATTTTCAATATTCGTATAGTGTCCGGTTTCATATACTACATGGATCGCATTCGTGTTTCAGTTATCCAAGCAATCGCGTATCCGAACGGTGTCCGGTCCCAATTGATTCGAATAAACGACGTTCTACTGTATTAATGAAGTGTTAAGGTATTAATATGAAACCCCCTCATATGAAGTATTAATATTCACACCCTCACGCCCCCCCCATATGAAGTACCAATATGAAAGCCCAAAAAGGAAAGTTTTAATATTGTGATTAACTTTGTTTTAACCAATGCTGCTTTGGTCTTATAATGTTTTCCCCCATTATACTCTTGTTATAGCCCGCGTGAAATATCTGTCAGATGTATATAACCTGGCGAGAAAAAAGGTGGAGTACCTCTGCTCTAAATAGTTTCAAAGATTCAAAACAAGTGTTTTTTTCTCCAAGGGTTCTTTGCTTTATATATTTATCATTTTAATTCAACTGCTGTTTTTTCTATGGATAAGTTATAATTGATATTAGCAGCGTTATAATGAAATAGTAGAGTTAAAACATCGAAAATTGGAATGACCTAACTGCTTGAATTTATTCTTTCTCAGTGAAACATTGACTTATTTATTGGTCACTGCACACGATCTATGGGTACCTTTGGTAAGGCTTATAATGCTAAAGAGAATGCAGGGGATTAAAATCATGTTTGGCTAATCCCCCCCCCCTCTTTTTTCAAAAAAAAAAACATTTTAGAAGCAGAGTTATTTGAAAAAGAGAAAAAAATGTACTTTACAGAAATTGTTGGATCATTAAAGATATAATTTATATTAAGTGATTGATATTATTTCTGAAGTATGCATAATCTGAAAAAGATAACTTTAACGTATACATTTTCAGTCATATTTTTAAATTAATTTCTTTTTGTATCCTTGCTTTTTTATGGGCAAATTTCAATTTATTCCCCCTACAATAATTATTTATTAAAGAAAATATTAGTTAGATTCGGGAACATGTATTCCTCCTACATTTCTTGGCTATGAAATAAAAAAGAAAACTATATAGTTAAACTAATAATATACTCTTGTTGCATTTATTTGTTCGAGTAAAATATTCTTTAAAAAAATTTCTTGGAAAATTTTTTTCCCATGTCAAACAAAAACGGCAACTCGTATAAAAACGATGGATCGAGAACAAAAATAATACATTTCGGGGGGGGGGGGGGAGTCCACGCGAAACTTCAAAATTGAGTTCCTTTTTTTTTTATTCTTCCTGTTTTTCGATCTTTTCATTATTTTTTCTTTTCTTCCCAGCGTTCTCTCTCTCTCTAAAATTCTCTACAAAATCTTTTTTCTTTCTTTTCCCTACATAAATGCTGCATTTTTAAAACTAAAAAAGTGGGAGAAAGACTGGAGGGTGGGACAAAAAAAATAAAAGGTAGATGGAAAAAAAAAACTTGATAAGCGATCTTTTCCAAAAAGCGAAAAGGAAATTGAAAAAGAGCGTTCAAACGACGCTAAAAATGAAAGAAAAAAAATAATAATAAAAAATAAAACAAAAAAAAGTCTCGTTGCGAGGAGACGAAATTGTGATCGAAAGCGAAAATGAGCTAAAAAAAAAATTGTAACATTTTTGCACACTTTTTTCCAGACTTTAAAAATGTCGTACTCGTGCACGTGTTCGAAACGATTCAAATCGATTACGATTAGGTCCATCGTTTGACTGATGAAATGGGTCGTAAAAATTTCGGATGACAAATGGCGTTTACATATCAAAATGGGATCGTTAGGAGCTGTTTCTTTCTCCTATCAAATATCCGTTTTGCGATATTATTTTCTCTTCGTTCCATCCAGCTCACCCAAATTACTTTGTTTTTAATATCAGTAAATGTCGCTCTGATGACTGCCCATTTAAACCACCTCCTCCCCCTCCTTTTTTTTTTTTTGGATTATTCCAACTTTTCTCTCCTTTTTTCATTCTATATTCCTCCAGTATTCACCGTTGTGCTTCATTTTTTAACAGTTCAATCTGCTATCTCAAATGAGCTATGCCCTCCTTTTTTTTGGTGCCAGAGAACTAATTTTCAGTCATTTTTATTATAATACTTTATTGGGTACCGTCAAGTTCGATACAGCTAAAAAAGAATGCACAATTTTTCATTCATCTTTTTTTTCCTGACATCTTTCTTTTTTTAGTATGTTTCTGAATGGAATATTTCAATAGTCTGGAAAAAGTTCAATAGTTTTTCGTATTATTTGACTTTATAAGAATCGGAATGGAATACGCCGGGTGAATGTGTGAAAAAAAAATTAATTAAATAAAATTTTATCGGGGTAGTAAAGTAGAATTCAAAAATGAATAATTACTCTTTAAAAACTATTGAAAGACTTTTGTAATTAAAGTATAATAAAACAAAAACTATCTTTATAATTCAGGTTCAAAAATTCAGTTTTAAAAAGAAAGATTTATTCCATAAATCAAGTTGCGTTAATTATAAGTGGGAAAAAAGAAAAAAAATTATAATGTTTCACACAAATGGATGGTATTAAAAGGATTTGTATAAGAAGAAACTATACATTTTATAATTTTTATTTTAGAATTATTAAAAAGTTTTGACATTCTTTTATTTTTTTAAAAAATATATATGTTTCTTACTAAGCCAAGAATGAGTGTTGTGTTTGGAGTTATAATCTTATCTGTAACCAAATAAAATTTTAGAATTTTGTTTTGTTGTGTCGTTTTGTTTGAGGAAAATTACGATGCCTTTATTTCTCTTTCAGTGTATAGGATTATGATTTGTTTCGTCAACTTATACGTTAATCATAATTATTTTAGTTTGGTTTGTTTAATAAACCATGTACTCGTTTTATTTTCCCTACTATAGTTTGTGCGTATTTCAAGTGGAACAATGTGTAACAACTCTTCAAAAAATTGTATACTTAGGAATTAAATAAATTATCTTAAAAATTATACGCTTACTTTGTTAAAGTTGAAAAAGAAATAATTGCGATTATTTATTGCTCATGTATCTTTTAATTCAAATTAAAATTTTAACTTTGACAATGAAAGACTCGATTCTTATTTTTACTATTTCTTACTTTTATAATATGGTGAAACTGTATAGATATTCCTATTTTTTATTTTCATAATCTGAATGCTAAAGAATACTGGATAAGAAAATTATACTAATGAAAAATAAATAGAAAATTGATGAAAGTAAAAAAAGAGTGCTACAAAGAGAATTACAAAATATCTTGATTTAATAATACAGAATGTGATGTGCTCGCTTTCCTTTCCCTAATTGCTGGGGAAAAGTGGCCTAAATGGGAGGTCAAGAATTCTGTCCTCTGTTCCCACGACCATTCCTTAGAATCCGGTAGTGGACATATTCCCAGGCCTTTGTTGAATTTCCGTTTCTCAGGCATCCCAGACGACAGCGTGTCTGGAGAAGGACAGCCGAAATTATACGTCGATACCTCCGCCCTTTGAGGAGCCGACGAACAAGGGATAAAGGAAAGCCGAAAAGAAGAACGAGGAGCAACCTAGGCTTTAAAAGGCACGGCGTGAGAATTTGCGGGAGAGAACCGTTCAGAGGCCTCTCTAGCGATATACAGCGAGAAACGCACTGCGTTTGCACCCACGATTAGAGTCGAACTGCGAAGCTGAAGGACTGTGGCCTCTATTACCGATAAAAAGGTGTCAACTAAGCGTGATTCTCATTATAAGGAGGATTTTTTAGATGAACTAAACTTTACTGTAAGAGAGACTAACTGTGATCACAATCACTAAACGAGTGTAAAAATATTCAAGTTCATTTTCCTTGTAATAAATTGTTTTGATAAGCTGATTCAAGTCATTACAAGAAGAAAAATTTTTACAAGGAAAAAATGCTTTGTCTCATACAGAAATAAAATATACATAAAAATATATTAATTTGCTATTATAAATATGTACCATGATGGAATCAAAATGTGATTTATTGCACAAGAATATTTTTCTATATCAGAAAGGTTTTTGTGTGTGTTTCATTCTTAATTCATAAAATTGGCAAAGGTATTCTTAAAACAATTAAGAAAAAGTATACCCAAAAATCTACGACGAAATCTGAGTTAATAATACTAAGAAATAATTATTTTGTTGCCCTTTTTGTATTTTTATTGATGCATGTATTTTTTTCTGTTACAAGTACAAAACATTTTTTTTCTGTTTTTCTGATCCATTTCATTTTTGTTTATTAATGTGTTTATTGCTGATAAGACAACGATTTTAAAAGTATTCCACAGTAAACAAGCAGACATTATATTCTGAGTAAAAATGCAACGTTGTATATCAAAACTTTTTATTTTGTCTTCAAGCGAAATTATGACTCTTTTTTGAAAACAAAGGTTTTCATTAAAAAACTGTTCTCTGTGAGTGGTTTTTTTAATCTTAAAACTGGACTCTGATGAATGATATTTTGAAGTATAAAAAAAAACAAGATATTCATTGGCATGGCCAATTAATTTTAGCGCGTTTTTCACATGTTGTATTTTACAATAATGCAACTAATGAACTTTTTACTAACAGAAAGTAGTACTGTACCACTCCTCTAAATGTACTACTATTGAGCTGAAAAGAAAAAATTATGGGAAAATTTTGTGGAAATCTCGGGAAAATTTTATGGAAAACTTGGGAAATTTTTGTGGAAAACTCGTGAAAATTCGGGGGAAATTAAGGGAAACTCGGGAAAATTTTGTGTAAACTCAGTAAAATTCAGGATAAATTTCGTAAAATCCCGAGATAATCAGGAAAATCTTGTGGAAAATTTGGAAAATTCCATGGAAACTCGGGAAAATTTGAAATATTTTAAGGAAAATTTGGTACGATTTTGTTGAAAACTAGGTAAAATTTGAGAAAATTTTGTTATAAACTAGCGAAATTCAGAAAAATTTGTTGGAAAATTCGGGAAAACTATGGGAAAATTTAAATATGATTCGGCTGATCTAGGGCACAAATGCGACCCAATGCCGAAAACTCGAGGTCAATGGGTTGCTTATTGGCTGAGAAAAAAGGTACGACAAAATATGGAACGAAGACGAAGACGAAATTTGCGTCCTAATAGCGCTTTTGTTCCACTACGTGAAAAAAACGCGGTAAAAATCCTAAATCTGAAAAACATCAAATGTATTTGAAAAGAAAAATAAAAGACAAACTCAATAAATTTAATTTTAAACAATGTCTTTATTTCGGAAATAAGATGTCAGTAATATATATTTTACACAGCTGAGTTAAAACTATACACACAGAGAAGATTGCTACAACTCCAAAAGTAATGAAAGATAAAGATCATATCATAAAATATCGTTAAAATGTATAACAATTTTATACAACATTTCAAATTTTCTACATCTACTCCAATGTCTTCATTGCAACAATTTCTTGCATTTCGATTCATTTCACAAAAAGAGATATGAATTTCAATAATACATTACCAGAGCGAAAGCATTTTAGTATTTATTGGATTTTATAAATCCATCATAACGGCTCCAAAAATAGAATTCTGAAGAAAAAAAACTTTAAAAAAAGGGAAAAGAAACTCTTCTCCTCCCCTCTCTTCTCTCGGACAATTCTCAAAGAGGAAGAAAAAAAATTTAAAACAGAAAAAAAAAGCCTTTTCTCTGCGACATTGTTTACCAAAATTTTTCGCGAACCTTCATTTTTTCATTCCAAAATGAACGTTGTAATCCAACAATAAAAAAGAAAAGGGGGGAAAAAAAGGATGGAGAAACTGAGTAAAAAAAAACGCAAGGAAGTTAGTTTCGGACAAAGGCCTTTTAAATAGATTTTGACATTCTCAAATGTTGGACCGGTTCCAGTTATCAACAATCGATTTATGCTGCTCTTCTGTCACTAAGAGAAGAAAAAGAGCCGCATAATTGATGAGTTTCGAAGACTACCAACAACAATTTATCAAAGGAAGCCCTAATTCGACTAGGATCTCCTCTGCTGAGAAGCATAAAAGCGAAAAACTAAAAATTCATTGATAATTAAAAATCGATCAACCTATTTACGCTCTTTGATTATTACACTATATTTATCGTGTCTACAAACAATTAGTAATTAAAAATAACTGCAGAAATATCTAGCTATGTATTATTTTATAAGTAAAAACGAATATTGACTTTTAATTAGGGTTATAATTAAAAATAATGTTTACAGTTTAGATATGTCGAAAATTGGGATATTTTTTATTTCAAATCTAGTAGAAAATGTACATAATAAAATAAGACTAAATAATTTTGAGAGATAAATTTCTGACAGATTGAATATACGTCCACCCCATCGCACAGCACCGGCTAAGAATTCACATTGACAGCTCGGTTAAAGCGATTTAATCAGTTTTTGAAGAGAACAACTAAGATTGCAATAAAATTATGACATTTAATTAAAATCTGAAAACATAAAATCTATTATATAGAATTTTTAATTAAGAGTCAAGAAACTTGGGTTTTGTGCATCAATTGATCAATCAAATTTCAACAAGGAATAGCGAGTGATGTATACTTAAGTCTGAAAGCCTCATTTTAATTTTAGTTTTGGTGTTTCATTACACTCACGATTTTTATAAAGAATCACGTTTTAATTAAAACCTACAGGAGAGAGACAGAGGAAAGGCAAGTTCCAATAAAATTGTTGCGGTAAGTTGTTGCAACTGCACATTCGGAACAGTTATAATGATCAGCTTCAAAATTTAAAAGGGTAAAGTGAACCTCATCAAATACACATATTTTCTGATAGAAATTTAAATCTATATATATATTTATGAATTTTACACACACAGACTCACACACATATATAATCAAAATTTCTCTACAAGAGAGAGATGAATAAACGTAATCAAACTGAAAAGAATCGAGTTGTAAGATAACCAGACAATAGATTTTAAATGGAAATAAGAAAAATTAAAATAATTGAGTTATATATATATATATAGCAGTAAATAATTCAAAAGAAGACTAATAAATCCCAAGAATCCTAAGATCAGACCGGAAGAACCAAGAACATGGAACCATGACAAACCAAAAAAGAGAAATGTAGCTAGAGGGGAAAACTATTATGATTTCTCGAGCTGTCACTGGTTTAGGATATATATTAGGAAAAAATATCTTTATAATTTGATTGCTTGGTAATCTCTGACTATATGCTTATTATCCCTATATATAAGGGAAATCCTATTTGACTTTATGCTAGATAGCTTGTGTGGCAGCTCTAGTTTAATGGTTTGTGTCTCGAACTGGTTGCCGGAGCGTTATGACTTTGAGTCCAAGCACCATTGAAGACATACCTTATATACGGGCTGATGCACGTTTGATCTATCGAGGCTCAAAGTCCTCCCGTTGGTGTGGTGTGATAGTTTGGAGAGGAGGAAAGTTCAGGTGTCGTCCTCGTCCCTTGACCGTGGTTCAAAATTACGAGATCCGTCGCCAATAGCTCTTGTGTTGCTTTATAGTGCGACTTAAATAAACATTCAAGCTAGATATTTTGTTATTCTTTTAATACTGAGAACGAATAAATAGTTATAATTATCGTTTATAAACACTAGTTTATAAAAAAGGGGAAAATGGTTTGTGAATTACAACAATTCTTTTGTTATTTTGAACACAAATCTAATAAAAAAAATCAACAAGAAGAAGGAAACGCAATCGATCATCTATTAAAGAAATTATCAGTTTTTAACTGTCGGAAAAAAAAGGGTAGAGTTGGGGAAGGTTCTTGCGATATTTACAGTGTCTGGAATGAACGAATACATTTTCCAGATGTCTCGTATTTCCCTCGGTTGGAAACCAATTCTTATTTTAAGGCATCCCAAAATAAGTGAGCAAAAACGGGACTTATTAGTATGGAGATTGGGGGCGAGGTGAAAAGCAGCGATGAAAAACGAGTGGCATGAATAATGCCGGGGAAGGTGTCCTGTTTGAAGAATGAACCGAAGAAGAAGGAATCGGAGCAAAATGATAGAAACTCGACACCGGCAGCGGATTTATCAAAGAATTTCCTTTTGTCAGAAATTACTCGCGTATGATTTCGAGCGGCGGTAATAAATGATTTCCCTTTGCATATCATCCGCACTTTTTTGCCGATCGTACGTCACGAATCCGATCCTCGATCCGTCTTGTCTGCCCGCCAAATATATTAGTGCCTGAACACAGGAGGGGCCGATTCATTTCTGCCACTTCCCTGTGAAATTGGAGTCGAGACCAAATAATATAGAAGAGAGAAAGAGAAAGAAACGGAGGGGGGTTTTCGAGTGTTGGACATTAGGTGAGGCGCGTGCGGCTATTAGTCTCACTCCCCGGGCAACGGTAAATGGGAAGCGGGCCAGTCATAAGCGAAGGCCCGGGCCCATCCTTCACCCGGGGCCCTGTGACACAATCGAAGAGAAATCTTTCACCGGAGCTCGACTCGTGTGACAGTTTCGCTGTCAAGTGCTCGCGAGAAATAGATGGACGCTATAAAGATGAGAAATGGGGCTTGTTTCATTTTTGCTGGTCTTCTCCGCCGCCACCCCCACCTTTCCTGGCTCCGCCCCTGGTCGGTGGGGGTGGAATCGGAAGGGGTCTTAAAAATGACCCCCACCACACACGCCACTTGCGCCAAATATCTTTCATTATTTCGTACGATGTCGCCTTTCTCTGGTTGGAGGTGGGGGAGGGGAGGGAAATATCACAGGAGAGAGAGATGGAATAAAAATTTTTGCGGGGGTGGATGGGGAAGGTATGAAATAGGAGCCTGTTTTTGTGATCCGCCGTTCGTTTTGAAGGCACAGATGAATCGGGGAAGGGAGAAATTGAAACTATTTTGATAGAGATGTATTGGAATGCAAGTAATATTAGACCCGGGGGCCCGTTTGAGAGAGTTTATTTTCAGCGCGGGGCAGTTTCAGGGGTCGTTACTCATTTTGTGTCGCGTTCGATACATCTCCCTCCACCCCCTTCTCACGCAGTATCAGTTTTCCAATAACTCCACGGCTTTCTAATAACTTCCTTAGTGTAGTCCGACTCCTCAGCCTTAATTAGCCAGGTTTTTTTTTCTTATTTTTTTACCAATGAAAAGCTGATTTGACGGCGAGTTAAAATGTCTCATAAAAATAATGAAAATACATTTAAATGGTCGTATCTTACTGAAGAGTAAATTTGTACAAAACGATTGTCATGTTTTTCTAAATCACACACACGCATGGCATGTAAATATTACCGTAAGTAGATTATGAAGAACAAAAAATTCATATATTTAGTAAAAAAAAAATTATAATACACTCACATTTCTAAAAACAACACTGTTTTCATAATAATTATATGTCCGAATGAATATAAACCGAAATTGGGCATCTTAATAAACTATGCAGGACAGCATATATGTGTATATATAACACTAGAATTAAAAGATTTGTTACAGCGCAGAAAGCAAATATTTAAGATAACTGAGCCTTGCAAGTTCTTAAATTGGATAGCTTTTTGTTTTAAACAATTGTATTAAGAGAAGCATCCCATCTTTTTCTCTCTAAAAAAATAATGATAAATTATGCTTTACTCAATATTTCAAAAATTCTCAGACATTTTTTCAACGTATCCTTTCAACTTTAACATTTTCCTTCCCCTAACTATTTTTCTAATTAATAAATTATGATATCAAACGTAAAATATCATGCCCTTAACAAAAAATAAAAAGTACTTTTTTTTTCTTTGACTATTTATTATAAGTAACACGCATAATTAAAAATTTTCGAATGCACTAATAGTGTTGTGTTAAATGAACAGTTTATTTTTCTGCTTTCTTAATTTCGAGTTGTAACATCGACACTAAGAAAAAAAGGGAATGTAGTGTAGTACTAATTACATACTTGATAACAAAAAATAGCTATTTCAATAAAAAAATGATATTAGTTGTTTTGAAATTTATAGTTAAATGCTGACTATGTTTATCTTTTAATTTCCAGAGTTAGCTATTATTTCTGTTTAAATTTTTATGTAAATGAATTTTTAGATTTACTTGGATTGCTTGCCGAACTTTCATGTAGGTACTTTGAAAAGTTTCTTTATGAACAATTTCTGTGAAAAGAAGTTTTTCTGTTCGTTCCTGAACTGAAATCTACCCGGATATTGGGATCTTGAGTAAATTTATAAGACTTGCAGTTTTAAAAAAATCTATTGTAATTAAAATCTTTATAAACAACATTGCGAACAAGTTATAGTTTTAGATAGTAAATCTCTTATTTATATAGAAACGTAAATTTGATAAGTAAGATTTATTAAATACTCTCTCTCTCTCTATTACCATCTTATAATTAATATCAGAGGGTAACTTACAGGGGGGGGGAATCAAATGTATTTATTGTTACTTTTCTTAAATGATTAAAAAAACAATGTCTAGAAATTTTCCATTATGTTATTCTTGTTTTCTTCTTTTTTATTTTGCGGGAAAAATATTGTGTAATGCACATTTCTTCTGTGTATTAAAACCATTTGATGCCCAATTCAATGGAGAACACGCGATTGTATTTATCACGTGATCATGATTTTCACCCAGGGCTTCATTACATTTTTCAAAACAGCGTACAGTCGCGCACGTGCAGTGCAAGCTTTCACTTTGAAATAAAATTGTTTTTTGAACCACGCTACATATTTCAATTGAATATTTTTTAACTTTGATCAGAATCATAAGCGAGTAGAAACGAAGAGATACGAGAAGTAGCAATTCCTTGGCTCAGGATTAATAATAAATAAGTAACTACAAATCTTTTTAAGCAAAAGGAAAAGCAGCATAAATTATTATTTGACTTTAGACTGCTTCTTTTATAAAAATAATGGTACTAACTGGTATAGACTTCAATTTGCTATCAAGTTTTTTTTTTTCTTTTTTAAATATAAAAGTCTGATAGTTTTCAAAACAAATCTTCTGTAAAATGTCTTCGGGATATATATGTATAAAAAACCATTAAATATTTTTTTTCCCAAACCAATTTTTTTCTCTTTTTTCTCACTTCAAGAGTTTTTCATAAAACCTCGAAAAAGTTTTATTTCTGAATTTACACACAGACACAAGTGCAGAAACTGGTGGAAAGGGTGGGGGAGAGAGGGAGGATGCAGCCAGCTCTCTAGAAATAAATACATAAGTAAACAAAAATCTGAGGAAATATCTTTGAAAGGAGAAGGAAAAAGCAGATAAAAAAAATCCCAAAATACACACACGCACAGAAAAAGAAATTACAAAAACAAAAAAAAAAAAAGTGTAGCCAAAAAAAAGTATTTCGCCAAGCGTACAACATACCAGCCTCCCATGCTGCTTTTCTAACTCATACTTCCTTGGAGAAGAAAACAAACAACACCAATCCATCGAATGTTTTTTTAAGCCATGAAATATTCTATCTATCCATTTGGTGCTTCCTTTCGCAAGTGAACATCAACGTAAAAAAGAAAGAAAAAAAGAGTAAAAGAGTTGAAGGAATAAGAAGGTATAAATAAATAAGTAAAAAAAAGAGAAAAAGTTAGAGAGAGAGAAAGAGAAAGTTTGAGCAAGCTCTGGCGAATCGGAACATGGGGTCATTAAGGGACGGACGGACGGCTGACAGACACAGGAAGCATTAGCGGCATCTTATCTAATGGCCGGTCCGAAAGAAGCATCACAAACAAAGACGTAGCAGCACATTTTCTTCTCCACTACTTACCTCTGTACCTTCCTCCCACTTTTTTTGTTCCTCGGCCTTTTCTTTGGCTTCCCTGCCCTGCACCTCAACCCCTTCTGGTACCAAAACAGAAAACTTTTCGACATTTTCTTGTTCGGCGTTAGAAGTTCTGCATCGTTGATGCCCCTTTTTTTCAGTTTGCAAGAAAAGGTCAGAAAACAAATTCTCATTCGGGATATTTTATGCAAACCAGAGATTTGATAAGGTTTTCGCGTGGGTGGCTAACAGACACTACACAAACTCGAAGCATTAAAATGGGATTTTTTATTGCGTACCTTTTGCAATAAGACAAGCCCTTAGGTGATACGTTAGCGGAGCGAAAATAAACGATATAGACCGTAACATTTCAAAATTTACATATCTTGTGAGGGAGTGTATATAAACGCCGCACTATAAAACTACACAAGGGCTATTGACAAAGGACCTCATAATTTGGATCCATGGTCAAGTGGTGGGGACGACACCTGAGCTGACACTCTACTAAATCTGCATATTAAATAAATTATTCAAATCTTTTTTCCCTCCATATTTTATAAATCTCAGATGATTTTTTAAAAATTATTTTTAAGCAAAATTTTCCCTTTTTTTAAAAAAATTTCTTTTTTTAATGTCTGTATTCAGTTCTTTTTCATAAATGAACTTTATAAAATCGTGTTAACAATAATTCAGATATTTAAGATTTTTTTTTTACTTAGAAAAAAAATAGATTTCTTTTTTAAAAAATCTACTTTTTTCAGTTAAAATTAAGTAAAAATCTATTGAATTATTTATGAGCATAAATTATTTGGTCTATTCAAGATATAAGCATTTATTGCAATGAAGAATTAATTTTCCAGTACATTTTTATCATTTTGTATCAATCTAAAATGATTTCTCACACCTCTTTTGTTATAATTTTGAGGGAAATAAGATTATAAATGATAAGATACTCATATGTATTGATCATATTATGGCATTGGCGACTTTTTCTACCAATTTTTGGAAAAATTCAACTATTTTTAGCAAGTGTCATTATCAATAAAGTTACAGTAATTCGCTAAATATCTGGCTTGGAGAATAATGCATAATTATAAACTTTTTCTTTATGAATTTTAAAAATTTTATATCTCATGAGTAAAGATGATTTCTTCTTTTAAAAAATCATATCTAAAAAATTCCAGGGAAAAAAACGTACTTTAGTTTCGGAAAATTAGTGAAAAACTCTATAAAGTATTTGAATTAAAAGAATATAGATTTTACCTGATGCAACAATAAAGACCAGTGTTTCACTCGAGAATCCTCAAAATTATTAAGATAACAATCAATACAGTTGAGAGGTCTGTATAAAAGAGTGCCACTGTGGTGTTTCTATTCACATACACTTCAAAGTACTTACAGAGTATGATATATCATTGCCAGATTACTTCTTTGCGAAATATGAACTTTCTCGTAAATTACTTCTTACGTCTCTAATGTTCCTTTACCGAAGAACATTAGAAACAAAACAATCTAAACCCGAAATCAATCATTCCAATTAGCTCAGTTAAGTTAAAGAACAATGGGTGGGAAGTTGACTTGGACTAAGAATTTTCATCATGATATTAATGACGAAACTCGGCTTTTCACTGCTTTTTGTCTCTTGAAACGAACTATGTATATTTATCCTAATTATCATAATATAATCAAGAAACTCCTCCTGTTGAAGATAAGAGGAAGCAAACTCCTTTTTAAAAAGACAGAAGTTTCCGTTCGGCAGCAAAAATCGCTCTTCAATCCACCACCCCCCTCCCAAATTTAGTTTATGAATCCCTCCAGGCCTTTTACCAACCACTTCCATCGATCACAGCTAATTAAAACTCCATTCATCAGCTTCTGGCTTTTCGAAGTTGCCGCAGGATTAAAGTCCCATCAGCGGGGAGACCAGGCCTGATGCGTCCTGGTGGAATTTGTATGCCGCGGCGTCCTGGTCTCTGGAGCATCGGAGAGAAGTTTCAAGTTCTTGTTTTCTGACGTCCTAATTCATTTAATGGCAAGGGAAGAAGCAGGCTTCTCTTCGGTAATTAGTGAATCCTGCTCTCTTCCCTCCCCCTCAAGGTCTCTGTGGAATACCCGATGCCCGACTGCCTAATAGCAATTCCTGGAAGCATGGAGATCACTGTGAAGCTGCTTCCCTACCACTAATTAGTTTACTGGAAACAGCAGTGGCAACCTAAGAGGATCGAGAACCAAGAAAGAAAGAAAGAAAAAAACTTCTCTTTCCCAGAGTGTTTGGTAAGAATAAAAGAAGGAGGGAAGGGGAGTAATTCTCAGGTGGGTCTTATCCTAATCTCTTCCCCTCTTGGCTCTTGAGGAATTCCAAAGTTTTGGGTAAAATTGATAATGTATATTTCCCTCCGTCCTTTCTCAAGCCATCGGTGCGTAGGCTTAATTTCTTTTCTTTTGCCTTTTCTTTTTTGTTTCGAGTGAAACATCAAAGAATTCAAGCATCAGAAAGGGTGTAATTTAATTGCTCAGTTTCGGAAGTGTCCCCGAACAGGGGTGGGAGAACTAAAATCGAATTTTTCGGAAGTGATATTGATCTGGTCTTTGAATACGCACGAAATAACTTAAAATTAAAAAAAAAATAGCTTATATCATAAGTATTCTGAAAGCCTCATCTAGTATCGATTGATAGAAACGAAATTTGGCTTCACCATCTTACGAATCAAATATTTGATGTGAAAACTGTGTTATATTTTTTAATATTTTTTTAAATTAGCTTATATATATTATGAACCTAAAACCTAAATAAATATGTACCTGATATTGTTTTGTTACATATGAATGTACTGGTAAAAGTTATGATGATATAAGCCAATTTCAAACCTCGTGTATATAAATTTCTAAATTAAAAAAAAAAAACACTGTAGATGAAAGAGTCACTAATCCATTCATGAAATATCAAAACTGTGGATTCCTGCAGAGTTTTCCATTTGAAAAAATCCAAATAAAGCATTAATGCATCTCTAAGATATTATTTACCCAGAACATCAGAATTTGAATGTATTGTATTATAGTGTAACCACACAGTATTTATTGCATTATAGTGTATTCATTATAATACTGTTGAATAGTTTTGATGATACTTCAGAGAATTTCTTATATTCATTTGCCCTTGTGTTTTATCTACCTAAATTGAATAAAAATTATCGTAGACCTCGAATTTTTTTGAATAAAATGTATTGTTTTTAGCAAATATGTGAAACATTTGAATAGGTAAGAAAATTTCATGAATTCAAGGTTAATTTGCAGAAATGAGATTAAATTATTTAAAACTCCACAAATATATCTTCCAGCCTTACAAAATTTTAATCCTCCAGTTGAAAAGTGACATTCTTCATTCTGTGGGTCGTGAGAGAAGAGGGTCTTCCCTATCTAATCTAAACCCCGAGAAAACTTCCCCCTTGTTCTAATGATGGTATCTTCAGGAAAAGTTCCGTTTCCAGGAGATCTACAGAAGACAACAACACCGAGTAAATACTTTTATCTTCGATCTTCACATCCAAGTTTGCCTCTCGTCGAAAATTGGTAGAATTTCTCCGATTAGCGAAAACGGAAGAAAATAATTTTAAAAAAAAGAAGAAGCGAGAGAGGAATCATCTCTTCACCCCAACCGCTCTCTTTTCTCAATCCCTCTATCTCCCCTTGGAAAACTCCGTCATCCAAAATTTCCAAAACTTGCCTCTAAAAGGCCTCGTTCAATTTAGGGAAAACCGAGTTCTCCGGTTGCTCTGATAAGCCAAGTCGAGTAATTATTTTTTCTCTTTTGCCCGGAAAGGCAAAATCTACAGCTAATCTCCATAAACTGGCAATTTAGAGAAGGGCTTTTCTTCGTTTGTGCAAAATTCTGTGCGTGCTACTCTCCCTACCCCCCTCCCTTCCCTTCTTAGTCATTCATTCCTTTCCCTCCTCCAAAAGCTCAGATTTCAGAATGACTTCTCGCTTTCCCCTCAACCTCCTATCCCCCTCTTCGGTGCATTCTTTATAATAATCCCGCGTTACATTCTCCAGCGTACTGCGGGTGTGAGTAATTATGAGAGGCTTAATTAACTAGCTTTCTGAGGGAGGGCTTTAATTAGTGAAGGGATGGGGGACGTAAGGTAAGGAGGGGTGCACGAGGCCCCGGCGTTGTCTAGAGTTGTTAAATACTGATTTTCTGAGCTTTGTGCGCGGTAATGGAGAGATTTTCGCGACTACTACTTCTTCTCGTGAAGGGAAGAGGAAAAGAGAAGTGTATAATATTTAAGTTCCATCGAGTTTCAATAATTATGCGAATGTGATTATTTATGCCGCACGAATGGCAGTATTTGCAAACACGATTCCAACACTCAATAGAAAATACGATATCGATATTGCAATGAATCATGGAAAAAGGCCTAATATTCTTTCAGAATTGACGTAGAGCACAGGAATGGCCAACCGTTTTGGAAAGAGTGGCTCTATCCGATGAAAAATAATCACGCGGGGCACTTCCAATTTTTCGAACAAGCACAACAATTTAAACAAGTTGGAAAAAATGTTACTTATAGTTTAATTTTGGATTTTTACGAAAAGAGCATATTTTTAAAGAAAGCCTAAGTAGTGGAAATTTAAAAATAATATAATAAATAATACAAAAGTACAAACTTAGGTTTTATTGTTATTCGGTTCAGTTAATTTTGAGAGATATTTTTATTTTATTTTACATTCAAATAATAAAAAAAAAAAACATTTTTCCACAAACATATGTTGATTTAAACATACAATATTTGACAGCCAAAATCGTATAAATTTGAAAAATTGCTTGTCTGTACAAATTTCCAAAATACAATATAATTCAGATCCCTTGCAGTTTTGAAATAAGTTCCTTTTATTTGCTTACCAATGTAGTATTTTGCTGTGGGTCAATAATTTAGATTTGGATTTCATGTCGTTTACAATTAATGCGTCTTGCAAAGAAATTGAAAAAAAGTGAAAAAGATCATTTTTTAAACAACTTCAAAGCCATCAAACCAAGCACTGGATGAATTCTGCAAAAATGGATACTAAATTTTTAAATCTAACACCGTTCGGAACATTACTAATTTTGGTCGATAGATCGTGCATTAAAGTAAAAGAGAGATTGGAAAAATCATCTGAGAAAATACGCTTGCGATTTGAGTGAAAGTGCAAAACCTAGTAGCTTTAGAGAAAATAGGTATAGTGTATTGGTTAAAAAGAATTCAAATGAATAAGTTTTGAATTTTGAATTCTCAATTCTGCCTTTCATTTTTTCAGTATATAAACGATACAAGAGGGTTTCTGTGTTGACTGACTGCTTGGTCACTCGTTACCATTTTCACAGAATTTCCACCTGTTTCCTTTTATCAGCAAATGCTTATTTCGATAAGTAATTTAAACACTTCAGCGAATTGTTGATACATTAAAATACAAATTGTTTCAGAAATTGTCTCCGTCTTTAGATATTTAGATTGGACGGTATATCTCTGGGCAAGTTTCTTCCAACGTTTACATAAAATCTTTTAAGCCATCTCTGGCCTGTTCTTGACTTTTAATCTTCAAAAGCATTTTAATTTCTTTGAAGCTCCTAGATAACAAGTTTTTTGTTACCAAGTTTCAATTCATAAAGCAAATTTCCAGTCATTGAGCTTTACTTACAAATTATGCTTCACAGGGGCCTTGAATAATTTAGAATTATATTTCAAAATAAAGTTATCGTTCGCAAATTCAGGAAATGAGGAAAATAATTCTTAAAATATTGTAATATAAAAATATGAAAAAGGGCAGCACACTTTCTTGGTTGTCTATCCCATTAGTATCCCAAATTATTATAATTACCCCAAATTTCCAGTCGTTAAGATTTGCTCACACATTTTGTCTCACAGACATTTTCAATAATTTTGAATTATATTTCGAAATAAAGTGATCATTCGCAGATTCAGGAAATGAGGGAAAAAATTCTTAATATATTGTCCTATAAAAATATATAAAAGGGCAGCACACTTTCTTGGTTGCCTAACTTTAGTTCTTGCTTTTTTAAATTTATAGCAAAATGAGTTTAAAACCTTAGAAATATTGTAAAAATACTTGTTCAAACACAATTTTTCCCTGTTATTTGGGCATAATTTTATAGAAACTAAGAAAAAATTTTGACGCACACAGAAAGATCTAATTTATGTCCAATAAAAAAAAATCGAGCTCCTACAGATAAGGTACTTTAATGAATGTGATAGCTGAATACTGATAAACTATTTTCCAATTTTGAAAACTTTCAATCATTAAAAAAAAAACCCATAAGCTTTACTTGGATTATCTTGAAACGAACGTTTCATACGAACATCCCCCGTGTTGCAGGTGCAATAAAAAATAGATAATGGAATTGTTGCAGAATTATCCCTTTTGAATTGCCGGATAAACCGCTGTAGAAAAGAAGATTAAGAAATTTACCAAACATTTTGATCCACATCACGAACTATTCCAGCAATGAAGCATATTAAAAAAATATTATAACTTTAAAAAGAATAGAGCGAATGGCACTGTTTACCATTTAAAGCAGAGGTTCCCAAACTTTTTTGTCTCATAGACTCCTTGCCATGTTTTTCGGTTTCGAGTAGACCCTTGCTTATCTAATATTGAATTCTTGCAAACTTATTTACTTAAATGTCTTTTTGACAGATTACAAGAACTGCTTACTTTAAAAGAATTACATTTCTAATTGTAATGAAATATAGTGTTTAAAACTTAAGAACATATTAATTAAATTAAAATTTAAGTAACATATAAAATAATTAAACAAATGATTTTAATGAGAGGGATGAATCTGGTGCTACAACAACAAATTTGCAACATTTGGTATTAGTCTTGTTAAGTTTAATCTTATATCTCCCCGGTTAGTAGTGTTCATTATTTTTCTTCTTTTTTCTTTGTTTTGGAGATTGGCAACCGAGTTGAAACTCCTTCTCTCTTAAGAAGGGCAATTAAAATCTTTCTCACACGATATTCCATAATTCAGGGCAATTAACTAGTATGTCCTTTTAAAACCTAAATTGCTGACATCCATTTCTAAACTTTACTTTATAAGACCTTCATTAGTGCCCATTCAAATTAGGTCTTATTGAATATGACTTCTTTTTTAATATTATCATATGAATATATTGCCTACTGTGGTATTCCCATATATAGAGAGTCAAAGCATTCTTAAACCTATTTTCAAAATGTGAATAAAAGGCGTTTAAACGTTGAATGTATATTAAAACATAGAGACAGATTGCGAAAAATTGAGAAAAACCTAGATCTCTAGCATTATACTTCTTTTGCTTTATAATGGAAAGAAATGCTGAAAATTTTTTTGATTTAATAAAATTTATGTTGCCACCTTGTAACTGCAAACTAACCTCATTAAATTTAATAAATAAATCTGTTAAATAGGTAAAATCTGGTTTCCACTTGATTAAATTTTCTTTTAAAACTAAAGTCACGATCTAGTTTAATAAGAGCCACTATCACAGACCCCCATTTACACCTCATGGATCCCCAAATTATTTCTTCACTGACGTGGACCCCTTTCAGATCGTCGTAGACCCCAGGGGGTCGATATAGACCAATTTGGGAATCACTAATTTAAAGCATTCTTCTGTATCATCGGTTAAATGTCATGGCAAAGACAACATTAAACTGCTAGTCATGGGAAACGAATTTTTCTTTGAACACATTTTAAAAGCATAAATTTAAATCTGTTTAAGCTCTACTGGATTTCTCAAATATAAAATTTATGCTGTTTTTCCGAGGATGAAAATTAGCATATAAAAGGTTTTTTTCGGGCTGAAAATACTAAGCTAAAATCGAGTTGATTTATTTTTCCGTACAAAATATGCCGAAATGTTGTTGAATGGAGTGGTTTTATTTCAAGTTTCCGTAAGCGAAGCATTTTAATTATTCTTAATGTAATTAAAGAAGTGGTGCGTGTTTATATAGCACAGTTAAGTATTTTAACTAGATTATTTACTTGTGAATAAAGAAATGGCGTGTTTATAACAGTACTGTAGAGCTTTGGACATCAAAAGTTAAACCAAATATGATAGATTCGGGGTTGGGTTCAGTGAAGTTTTTCTTTAGAGAAAATTTTTTTTTATTTATCATGTTAGGTTAGGTTACACAAAAACAACGAATATCAACAAAATTAAGTACAAAGAACATGGACGTTTTATCATAGCCATCACATCCCTTCCTCACTTGGCCCGTACTAAAGTTCAGTGGTTGCTAGAGGGCGCTTCTGCTGCTTTAGACAGCCTGTTAAGAGTTAATACCCAAGAGGAGTGTTAATGAAATGGGCAAGTGATATATATATACTGGCCTTAACTTTTCTCACTGAAAACTTGACATCTTATTTAATTAGTAGGCTATTTTTTTTATTTGCTTTTGGCTTGCAATGAAAATTACAACACGAAACAAAAATTGATATCCTCGTGGATAACTGTTCAGATTTATATGAATGGAAGCAATGATTATAAGGATTATTGATCAGGGGAATTTATGTCGAATCAAATAACTGTTTCATACAGATCCATAAAAGAAATCCGGACTGTTATTCTGTATTTCATATAACAAATTAATAGCAGTAGACAAAGGATTCAATTTGGTTTTATCCCTTCCTGACAAGAACGAAATATTCGTTTTATCTGGCAGCCGAAATTTCATTCAAATTTTATCTAAAGGCAAAAGTGGAGTGGCTGTTTTAAATAAGTTGAAGTGGATGTCTTTGTCCCAAGCAATTCATCTACAATGGATTTCTTCCTAAAGAAGACAACGAGATTGCAGAAAGGAGAATGACAAAAAAAAAAAGGTTTTGTATAGGTTATTCCAGCCTCCTCTTACTTTCATGGAACTATATTTCCTTATAAAATACCAAGACCTCTTAGACCACCTTACCAGGGTATCAGTAATATCATATTTATATTCTACAGGTTTCCCTAGCATTTCAATGTAACAGACACTCGCCTTTTCAATGAAATGTCTTTTACTTATTCTAATCTAACCAACTCTCTTTTTCTATTCTGCACTAAGTGTTTTATACTGGTCAATTTTCTCTGATCACTTCCTCAACTATTTGTATAGGACCTTCCACACAATATCGTACTCGTATATAAAAATCGCCAATGGTTTTTGATTGCATGCTCAAGGGAAAACAATGTGCAAGATTTTTAAAGGCATTGTATAATATAAATGGGTGTACAAGTTATAAAGACACTAATTATTATGAATATTTGAGAATTGTTCTTTCTCAAAAAATGTGTTTGGCTTTGAGTGAGGCATTTTAATTTCAGACTATGGCACCTTTAATTAAGAATCTAAAGTTAAATGAAGCAAGCAGCATCTTTTTAAAACAGTCCAAACAGACAAAATTTAATTCTAGAAAATTTTGGAAAATTAGAATATTGTTCTATATGAAAATGTATTCAAAGTTTGGATCAGGGTCTTTGATTTCAGACCACGAAGCCTTATTTGTGCACGAAAAGTTAATTGAAAATTTTTTTCAATGGCACAACAGACCTGGGCGGGTCTTGGCCTTCTCTATACATCTTTATTTATGTCAACTGTTTTCCAGTTTTTGACCTTTATTAGTATTGAGATCTTTTTCGACACAATCAATCTATTCTATCGGGGGTCTGCCCCAAGGTCTATTACCCATGGGGTTTTTTTTCATAAAGATTTTCTGGCAGCAACGATCTTCATTCATTTTAGCCAGATGATCAAACCATTTAAGTCTCTGTAATTTGACGAATTTAACAATATCAGGTTGTTTGTTAATCGTATAGAGTTCTAAATTATATCTTCTGCATGATCCATTCACTTGGATCTCACCAAGAATGCAACGTAAGATATTTCTCTCGAAAATTCCTAGTTTTCTCATCACGTAAAGTCAATGCCCAAGTCTCTGATGCATAAGTCAGGACAGATCTTATAAGAAATGTAAAGAAGTAATTCAGTTTTTAATTCGAAAAACCTGGATAGTTGAAAAACAGAGTCCATTTTTAGGGTTCAAAGAGAGAGAGAAATAAAATTCAGCAACATTCTGAGACATTGAAAAATTGGGTGATGTTTTTGTAGGAAAATGTGATCAAAGATTAGTGTATCAGGTTCTTGGGCATTAGACGTTGATATGTAAATTGCATATATTCAGTTAAATAGAACAGATAATCTATTTTTAAAATAGTGTAACAGAACAAAATTATATTGCGGAAAAATTCTGGTTACTTCAACAAAATAAAACTAAATTTTGGCATATTCTGGAGAAAAGCGGATCATTTTTCTTTCTGAAAATTTTTCTAAGTTTGGACCAAGCTTATGACCAAGCTCATGTACACTATCTGGCTAAAAGTATCCGGACACCCCTTAAAAAGTGGTTCTGAAGAGTGACGCAATTTGATACGTAATTGAAAGCTATAAAAGTGTTGGTAGTGGTTTATCAGATTGTATTTATGCGTTTGTGAGGCAATGAGTAAGTCAAAGGAGCTTAGTGAGTTTGATCGTGGCAGTATAGTGGGATGCCACCTTTGTGGGAAATCAGTTCGTGAGATTGCGGACATTCTACAGAAGCCTAAATCCACTGTGAGTGATGTAATTGCGAAGTGGAAACGTTGAGGCAGGGAAATTTCAGAAAAACGAACCGGTAGGCCGAAAATACTTGGTGAACGCAGCCGCAGAACTCTGAAAAGGGTAGTGAAACAAAATCGCAAGTCCTCGCGTTGGTGGAAATTTCTCAGGAATTCCAAAGTTCATCAGGAATTACTGTTAGCAGCAGGACTGTCCATCGAGAGTTAAAAAACTTGGGATTCCATAGTCGTGCAGCCGCTCACAAGCCAAACATCACTCCACAGAATGCGAAGCATCGATTGCAATGGTGTAGAGCTCACCATCATTGGACTGTGGAAAACTGTTCTTTGGAGTGATGAATCTCGCTTTACAGTCTGGCAGTCGGATGGACGCGTCTGGGTTTGGCGGATGCCCGGCGAACATTTCTTTAGTGACTGCATTGTGCCGATTGTTAAGTTTGGTGGTGGAAGCATAATGGTGTGGGGTGTTTCTCGTGGTTTCGCCTGGGTCCGTTAGTTCCTGTGATTGGAAACTCGAACTCTGAGATGTATGTGGACATTCTGGACAATGCTGCACTCCCAACTCTATGGCAATATTTCGGGGAAGGCCCATTTCTCTTCCAGCAGGATAACTGCTTCATTCCCACATCGAGGCTTGCACAGACGTGGTTTGACAAAATGGGTGTTCAAAAACTGGACTGACCTTCTCAGAGCCCGGATCTAAATCCCATAGAACACCTTTGGGACGAATTAGAGCGCATATTGAGTAGCCAGCCAAATCGACCATCCTCACTGCAAGCACTCACTTCAGCTGTGATGGACGTCCGAAAGGCATTTCCTATGGTCACCTATCAAAAATTGGTGGAAAGTCTTCCCAAACGTGTGCAGGCTGTCATCCATGCAAAAGAGGAACCAACATCATATTAATATGTGCCTCAGGACGCTCTAAGTCCATACCACTGGGTGTCCGGATTCTTTTGGCCAGATAGTGTATCACCTTTAATGATGATACATGAGTTGTACTCTAACAGAGGCGTAGCTACCGCACATATCAATGATACAGGGCCCTTAAGCTACAGATGCCCAACAGACGTAGTATTTCGACACTTCCAAATAAGTCTTATTGATGTGATCATTGTTATATATATATATTGAACTTTCAAAAAAGGGCCCCCAAGAAATGTTGATACTGGGTTCACCCAGGAATAGCTACACTATTGTTGTATTTGTAAAGTAAACGAAACGGTCTTTTTTTACGGTACTGACTAGGAATAGAATTAAATTCTGAGAGAGTGCGAGTTGACATAAAAATAAAAACCTCCCCGAGTGAGAGAGAACGTGGATTGGAATGTTCCCTCTATCGCGACAATCTCCCTTTTGAAGTCCAGTGCAAGTGGCCATTTGGCTGGCCACCCGGATAATGGGAAAGCGATTCCTGCTCCCGAACATGGATTGCTCTCCTGTAATGGCAGACATCGATCCGGTTTTTGAACCGGGATGGATAAACCATAAAAAAGGAAGAAAAAAATCTACAAAACTTTTCGAGGCAGCGCGATTTTTCTGTAATATTCAGGTAATTAAGGAAGTCGGCACTACTTGCTGCCGAAGCGAAATTGCCTTTTCTTTTGTTGATAGAACCTATGACAGAAATCGCTTCGATTATTTTTTTTCTCTCTCACTCACTCGGTTCTTTTTTTCTCCTCTCTCCTAGTTCTCTCTCTCTCTCGTTCCTTTCTCTCTTTTTTTATATTTTTTACATTTTTACTCCCTTTTTTATTATTATTTTTCTCGATTTCCTTCAATACAGATCAAAGCTTAAGAGAAAAAAAATTTTCCTGTTTTTCTGCGTTGAACTTTTTGGTCGTTTCTAATCGAAAAGTCGCTTTCATTTTTACAGTTTCAGATGGATTGGAAATGAAAAGGGATAAAAAAAAATTGAATGTATGGCGAGTTGAGGAAGAAGGGAGGAGGCAGGGGAGGGGGTGTACAGAAAAGTAGAAAAAGAAAACGTGTATTGGATTTTCGACTTTTCCCTCGTCTGATAAATCGAAAGCAACATAAATAACGCAAAAGAGATAGAAAAAATAATAGTAAAAATAAAAAAAGGAAGAAAAAAAGGGGGAAAAATTGTGTGACTCAATGCTATCGAGAACTATTGATCAAAAACGAAGGGAAATATCCAAATATGTGCCTTTTATTTTGTTGTTGTTAGCAAAATTTTTTATTTCTACTCTTTCCTCACGCAAGTTTTGTCAGATTTTTAACCTAGAACTCTAGTATTTTACCCTTAACTATTCCTTCCAAAGAGACATTGGTAAAAGATTTTAATTTCACAAAACTGTCGATCTGAAATCCAATACCAGATACAATCAGATAACTTTAATGACCGTTCAGTGAAAACTAAAATTTGTTTTCGGTACGATGGAGAGCTGCTATCGATATGCAAAAAGAAAGAAGAAATTCCTTTTCAATCGATTTGAAAGCTAGGAATAGTAGTTTTTGAATCCACAGAAAAGAAGAAGGAAAAAAGTACTCGAATCTAGTAACCAAAAACTGAGACATAGTTATCACAATAAAAGTATCTTTTAAATAAAAAATAATCGAACGATATCTAGAAACATTTATAACCAGTTGTCGATTTATTGAAACAACAAAGATTATATTTTTAACCTGAAAATAAATCTTTAAAATTTTATGTTACTGAAGTTAAAAATGTTTTTGTAAAGAAATCTGAAAAGATAAATAAAGTTATAATAAATTTAGCTTTAATGGAAAAAAAAAGACTTACACACCGTACTTTGTAACACGAAAGAAAACTAATCTTTTTTGTGTTGATTTAGAGCAGGGGTAGGCAGATTTTTCCAGGATACAGGCTACTTCTAATTTTTTCTATGTGTTACGGTCCACCCAGTGTCAGTGGCGCACACGAGGATGGGAAGGGGAAGGGGGAGGTCCACGGATCCGGAACCTCTCTTATAGCCATTGAATTTTTTCGGATTGATTATAATACCATGTACAGAATACGTAAAACTTAATTAAGTATTTGTTATGAATAAATTTTCAATAACTAATCCTGATTATTTAATCAGTAACTTATTTTTTGCTGTGTTTTTTGTTCCCGATCATCTACAAAATCAAAAAAATATGTTTGGCTGCGTTTTGGCGCATGATATGAGAATGGAAGACTTTCGACCCCCTCCCTTGAAAAATGTTTGTGGGATCCCAGCGCCGTAGGTGTTCTGAGGCAAGACAACAATATTTTAATATTAAGTAGGAAATATGTACTTACCTACAGGACTAAAATAAAAAAAACTAACATTTTTAAAACCGCGTTTGAAGCAAAGCGCAAGATACAAACATAATAATAACAACCACAAATATAATAATATCACATGATGTATTTATTATCAAACAATTCAAAACGCATAAAAAATATAAAACATGTTAAATTAAAGTTAGTTTTTATTATAATAGTCAGTAAAAGACAGTCTGCATACTTTAACCAATTTTGAATATTTCCGTTTATAATTACTAACTGCTAAAATCTTCAGACGGTCACCACGAAATGTTCTGGCGGTCCACCGGTCGATCGCGATTGACTTACTGCTTACCCTGGATTTAGAGTCTGACTTTTTAACTCGCTAATTACACCAGCAAAAAATGGCAAAAATGTTCATGATGTAATTTTTGTTAAAAATATTTTTATCTGGCTTTTAATAAATCACACTAACAGTAATAATTAAACTATTGCAACAGTAATTATGTTATATTTTTTAATAGTTAAAAGATGGAGAGGTGTAAAATATACCTTCTTCCTTTACTAACATACTGTAATAAGCTGAGCCCTCGATTTCTGCTCAAATTGACCTTAGAAACTACATTAAAAGGTATATTTTACAATTTAATTTCTGGAAAAAATTTTTAATAACATATGAACAAGTTATTAGAGTCTAACGTATATTATATGTTTGCTGTTTACATTTGTTTTATTCAAAAATTTGAATTCGGCAAATTTATTATTCAAAACTGTATTAGGTTTCAGATTACAATGGTTTAGTGATGAAAGGATTCTTAATTTGTTGGACGTAATAAATTTCATCTTATAAACGAAACTTTCAGCTCAGTTGTGTTCTTTTATGTTTTCCGAGGATGAAATTTGGTAAAATGCAAAAACAATTATTTCAAAAAAAAAATCTTATTTTCATCAGTTTGAAAGTGCAAAGCTTTGCGAAAAAAAATGTTTTAAATACTTTAAAGAGTTTTTGGACAAAATCAATTTAGTAATGAATAGCAACATTTAATTCGTAAACTTGAAACAGTCTCCTTAAGGTAACTAATAATCAAGTTGTGCTGAATACAGCTGATAATATTTTTGTATATGTTAAATTTTTAATCCAACAGCATCTCTTAAATGAGCATTAGAGAGGATTTTTCAAAAACTTTATTATTTATATATAGTCGAACAGCCAAAGAAACCTTTCGAATATTCACTGTAGATATTGTCAAAATGTTCAAGATAAATATATTGCTCAAGGAACATGTATGTAAAATGTTCAAAAAACAGATATTTAGAACACTCAAAAATGACATATCTAGAATTTTCATATAAGAAATGTCAAAGAATATACAATTAAAAATAAGCAGCAGAAAAACTATTTAAAAGTCCAGATACCAGAAGCAACCAATGATTCTTCAGACAGCAGTTTTAAAACATATTTAAAGAAAAATTAATGACTATAGTTTATTTTTATTAGTGAAAAATATTTTTTTTTTCAATGGGGCTGCGGATTGGTATTTTTACCCTTGCAGACCTAGTATATTCCCCAGTTCCTGGTATCACTTTTTAATGTAAAACCACGAAGGTAGATATCAATTGCCACAATATAATTTTGGCACACAGTTTCCTCCCAGAGAGAGACATCTGAGCTCTGACGAAGCGGACTTGTTCTAGGAATTTAATTTTAAACGAGAGCATCTCAAGGGTCGCATGCACTCAAGGGTGCTTTTACATGCCGTATAATCATACGACATGGATGATGCAGATTTTCTGCATCATGAAAATCAACCGATTTGGGCTGGGATCGAACCCGCAACCTTAGGCGTACAAAGCCAGTGACAAACCAACTACGCCACCCAGTCGGCACATGCAAAATATATCTGTTTGTGTGGTATCTGAGCTTTTTCATATTCTTTCATAAATTAAACTTGAAACGTTGAACTTTCTTAACATTAAAAAATGAGATTGATACTTGCGAAATTTGTTTTGTTGTAGTTGTTATTGTGACTTGTTCCCCCTGATCTAGCCACGGGCTAGAGCAGGCACATGAGAGCACAATCCTCAAAAAATCATAAACAAGAAGAGGATTGGAGTACATGCCCTTCTCGTCAAGAGACTCGTACAGTTCAACAGATGTTCCAGAGAGGTCAGTACTGAGTTACAGTTCGCACACATCAGACAGGTTTTTTGTCTATCAACAAATTTATATTAAAATCTTCAGAAATGCAATAAAAATTTGTTGTGCAGATTATCGTTTGAGCTTATAATGGTAAAGATAATAATTCCAAGCGTCTGATTAATATTTATGTTTGTTTTCGAAATTCATGAGATTTGAAGGAGAATATTAAAATCGCCATTTCTCATGTACTAGATCGGACTGAAGCTGTGAAATCAACCAAATGCTGACATAAGAAATTTAAAACGTTTTTAAAAAATAATTGATGATTTGACTATCAATTTTTGAGACAAAAAAGATTAAATTAAGGACTTTGTGGTGTTTATATCTTAAAACCTGGGGAAAAAGAACTGTGAGTTGTAACAAATCTATTCGCGTACCTTTTACTAATCCTCTTGGGGAAATTCTATTAATTTAAATATTGTTCAATGGAAAACTTTCTCCCGAAGAAGAAGATATTATATATGTAAATCATGTTGTATATTTAAGCATTAACTCTTAGGTTCGAAGAGAGAGAAGTGGTTAGTAGCCTATAGAAGTTTGAGATTAACGTAAAGTAATTAAAAGTTAGACGAGAGAAACTCGTCGATTAATTAATTAATATATAAAGTGAGTGAATGTAGGGTTTAATGGCGCAAGAGCATTTAATATATAAAATTGATAACCGACTCTTCATTCAGTAAGATATTGAAATTAGATTCTAATCGCCTAAAAGTCGATTATTGGAGATTGGAGTTACAACTATTTCCAAACGTAAGTGACTCTAGTTATAATTAAATATCTCATCTTCCCCGCTTTTGCTTCAATACTTTATATACGTGCATTTCCTTCCCTGGAAATGTTAGATTTATAAAAGGATACATTAATTATATGTATAATTATGGTTGGTGTTCATTTTGACTTCCAATCATTCAGGGGAAATCTCTTACAGAGTGATCGTCGAACGAACGTACCTGGTAGAGAGATATTTCCAATGGCGGATTACAAGACAACTGTAAACAAAATAAATAACAGAGAAGATTGACAAATAACAAGAAACAAAAGAAGAATAAATCCACAGTATAGTCTGTAAATCACACATTTTGTGTCTAGCCTCCCAATATCTGCTCTACATGGATTCAGAACTGAGTGCACGGTAGCGGGCCAAATGAATGGTGTCCATTTCTTCATTGGAGTCGAACAGTTTATAAAGGGGACTCTGGGCAATGCCTATCATGTTTAAATCTTTGGATAGGCAGTCGTGGCACATGGCGATTCAAAAATCGGCCACAGCTCTATCTCACGGCCATTTTGGAATATCAAGAAGTTTGCTTAGCCAAACTTTTTGTTTATTCTTCTGGTTGAATTTCGACCAGAAGGATTCCCTGCAATACATTTTTATGATTCTTTTGGTACTATAAAAAGAAAATCTATTGTTAGAGGTTTGAATAATTTTTGTCCTCTTCTTCGTCAAGCAATCGGTATTTTCATTTTCATCAATGCCAGAGTGCGATGGAATCCATTACATGGCAATGCCTATTTGGCCTTAAAATTGTCAATTGACTGTTAACATTTGAGAATATTGACTGATGTAGGTGCCTCGATAGAAGATACTGCTTGGAGGGCCGCCTTGAATCACTTAAAACAACTACCTTTGAAACACGAACTGAGTGGCAAAGAAGTTGAGACAGAACAATGTGTATAGCTGCAATCTCCGCATCAAAAGCAGTGCTGTGAATTTCTATTGGTGTGTAGAAGGAGAATAGGTCGCAGTAAATTCCAGCACTTGTATTACTGTTATCTGTCTACTTGGAATCGTCCGTAAGAACGTCTAGCAATTCATCCTCTGGGTATAAGGTATCCAGTGCAATGGGAGTGCAATGTAGATTCACCTCCTCGTTGGTGCACCCCGGAAACGTAACTTTTTACGGCTAAGTGATCTACAACGTCGGTATGTGTCACCTTTCAGTACTCTTCTCTAGGTATTCTCCAGTGGATTGCAGGGTTTATCTCAGGTTAAGAAACCTGATAACCTTGAAAATAACACGAGCTCTCTTAATATGATAGGTTTTGTAGCTTTTTTTCTTATAATGGGCATAGAAAACTCCATTAAAATTTAAAATTTAATGAAATTTTCAAACAGTGAAAGAAATTTGGAAAAGGTCAAAATAACTTAATAGTATTCCAACAGCAACTTCCTCAAAATGTGAGAAGAAATTCAAAAATAATAAAAATTTTCGTATTGCTCATAAGCACAAGCATTCATTACGTAATTACTTGACCTTAATATTTTTGTATTGTAATAGTTGTTTCAAAAGTCGCTCATTGGATACTTATTGGTTGAAGAAATAAATCAAAGCATGGTAATTTATATCTTGCGCAGTTTTCTTTTCTTGAATACCTGAAGGCTTAAAATAGAGCGTCGAAAATTAAATAAATGTTATGTATCCAAGATCTGGAAAACAGCAAGTATAAAGTTTGAGGAAAAGAATGTGCCGTACATAATTTTTGGCCCTGGTAAAATTACGTAGTAAAAATATTTTTTGACGTTAAATGTACGAAACTTTGCATATATTACATAAAAATTTTACAAACAGGCATAAAAGATATAAACGATCCTACTTATAATGTATTAAATTGTTAAAACTACTAAATCTTTTGGAAGCTATTCCTAAAGGGAGCATTGCGAACAGCATTATTAAAAATCATCAATAGCGCGTGAACAAATGTTTATCAGCATTGCGATAGATGTATCTTATTCTGCTAAAGCGAATAATTTTCCGAGATAATTATTTATTCAAGTTATGCTTACAATTCAAATGCTTATTGAATACATTTCAAACGCATATCTTTCGCAAAGGTGTGTTAAAATACCCATAACCGTCTAGTTACAGTGCGTCTTTGTGTAGGTATAGGTCCTTTAGAATTTAAGAGCCAAATTCCTCACAAACCAATCTCACATAGTTAAGCATACATTCCCGAGATTTTATCAGTTTCACTTCTGTAATTATGTTTTCCCCATTTCCTAGTATTTCGATTACTGTTGCAAACCTCTTCCTTACCTAGATTAGAATCCCAGAAAAGGAACGTTTTAAACCCAACTTCAATTCCCGTTTTCCAGAAAGCAGGAACAGGAGCGATCGGAAACGCTGGTGGGTCACAAAACTTCGCCCCCCCCCTTTCCCAAGAACCTCCCTGCCCACCCCCACGAAATCCTTAAAAGCGCTGCAGCACTAATTAGTGTCGTTTAAAGTGAACGGAATTCGAAGTTTCTGCACAGCTCTGCACTTCTCCTTGGCGGGAAAGCTCTGGACTCAGCGCTTTTTAATGCAGCTCACAGAGAAGGGAGGCCTAAATTAATCAGCCAACTTTCCCCGTCTAATTTGTGATCTGTGACATCTGTTGACCATTAGTACAGGGGGGGGGGCTTTAATGAATGGTCCCTGGATATTGAAATTTTCCCTTCCACCTACACAGTCTACGTTTTCTGTTTACCCTAATGTGATCAAGATTTAATCATTTTTAAGATGAATTGGAGTGATTTTGCCTCCGGAGGATAATTATTTTTGCGAATTTAATTGGAAAATGCAATTTTTTAAGGGGGAAAAAAGACAAATAATAATGAACATAAAAGTTACTGATGGGTTTTGGATAGCTTTTTTTGTCGTTAAGAAGGAACGGTAATTAATTATGCAATGGCATGATTGCCAACATGAAATAACTTTCATCCTGTGTTTGTCAAACTAATTTTTTCTTATAAAGTCATGACAACATTTTTACGAATACAAGTCACTGATATATCTTTCTACGTGTGACTTTTGAGCTTGTCCTTGTAAAAATTCTGAAGAGTACATAACTAAATTTTTTGAACTAGAAATATTTGCATACATTCGATTTCATGCACGCGCTCGCTCGCATGCTTGTGTGATATAATAATAGTGTATAATGTAAAAACAGAAAATACACGCAATAAGAGGAAGAAATTAAAAAAGGAATAAATTAAACATACAATTGCTTTATGATCAATTGCATCAAAATCTAATAAATTGAAATTGATTAGCAGTTTGCATAATGTACTTTCACCCCCTTTTAAGAAATGCAATTTTTTAAGAATAATCATTTTGGTAACATATCTTGGATTAACATACAGAAAAATTCATTTTTTTATTCTTAAATATGTAATGTATTTAACATATAAATAAGTATATAATACATGAAATTTTAGGACATTTGAACGCATTTATTCACAATTTCTTTAAAAGATATTTCTTTATGAAAGGAGAAATAGTCTAAGTTTCTTAATAATAATAAAAGCTACGGTTGTTACACTTTTATGAATTTAAAATTAATAGTTTTTATCTTTAAGTGTAATTCCCTTACAATTAAAAAGACGATATTTTTCCAAAAACTTAGTAATTTTAAACATGCTTTTATTTTTATATTTTAAATGATCTATCAACAAAAAAAAATGAGATCAAAAAATTAAAACTGTAAAATATGTATTCTAAAAACATCAAGAATAGCCCCATGAATAAAATATTATTTACTCAATTTATATTTTTTCGTTGATAAAGAATTTTAAATTCAGATTCTAAATGCTTTATTATTTGGCAATTTCGAAATATCAAGAGATATCAAAATCCTTTTAATCAAAGATTCATCAAAAAATATATGGATTTTTTCAGCCAACATACAATTTGTTGTTTAATGAAAATCAAAAGGTAAAAAAGTTATAATTTACTTGTAAATAAAATAAGCAGGAGACATTCCAGACTAGTTTTCTTTCTTGCAAGTATTATTTTGGAACAAAAAAAGTCAGATTTACACGAAAATGTTACTCTAAACGACAGAAGAGGAAAACAACTTTTAAATCGTCTTACCTGTAAGTTAACGAAAAATACAATATCAAAGACTGTCTGTATAGAATGGACAATAAGGAGAAAATACTACGGATTTGAAAGAAGCAAAATAAGTTAATAATAGACATAAAAAATTAAAATTTCAACTAACTGACAACATTATATATTTCCCATTATTCAATAGGCTTAAATCATCATTAAATTCAAATATAAATGTGAATGGTTACTCATTTGCTTTTCAATTATAAATCCGTTAAAAAGTACTTTTTCATTGAAGCGAATAAATGTATTATTTAATTTAAATACTTTCTCCCCTTCCCTCTCTTTAAAGATCTTTAAAAAAAATGAAAGTTGAATTTCATTTAAAAAAACATAATTTTTGAAGAGCAAGGAATTCTTATTGAGCTTTTCGTCTAAATGGGAGAAATAAAATGATCATTAAATAAACTATTCTAGATCACCATACAATAGAAAACAAAAAGTTATTATAAATAATTAAGTGAGATTAGCAAGGGAGGATATTAGAAATGATTTTTCAAAATTCACCTTTTTGTTCCGATTGGGACAAGCTTTGCTTTTAATATTGTTATGGGTTTCTTCGCAAAAGAAAACAAATTAGAAGTTATATTAAAAAAATCTACAAATGCTTTGATCTTTTTTCCCCCTGGCTTAACGATATGTTCAAATTATTTATATCCGGAGAAGTAACAAGAAAACGTTTTGGTGTAAAGAGACGCAGATTCCCATGCCGAAACCGAAATTTTATTGAAGGAGCAAAAAAAAAAAAAAAGAGCAAATCATACCTAGTATTTAATTTCGAAATGTAGATTGATGTCTTCATATTCTCTTCACCTTAAATCTGCCTAAAATGAATTTGGGATCTCTAAGATATTGCAGAAACAAATTAAATGGTGTAAATATTTTTTTTAAATATTTATTATAGATTTACCTCCAAATGAATTCATTTTCTTTTTAATATAAGTACTGAACCACATTAAAATGCTACAAATAAGTAAGTAAAAAGTATAAAAAAAATTACTTATAGAAGATAATATATATATAACTCTGATTTTTTCAATTATTCTTCAAAATCTTTTTAATATTTTTTTTTTCGTTTTTTACCTTATGTATACAAATTTTAGCGATGGAATGATATAGAAATCAACTCCACTTTTATTCGTGTGTCTTGCTTTTAAAAATGAATTTCATAACTTGTTCTGTATTTTATGTAATTTTTTTAAGGGTTTATCTTTGGTTTTATAAAAAAACATTGCATAAAAACTCTAGCACTTAGTACAATTTATTTCATCCATAATGTATTACAGAAATACAGCATTGTGCTAATGTATTTAAATGTATTATTAAATTTTAAAAATGATAGATTTTATAAAATATTCGAATTATATCAGAATAGATTTATTTCTAATGTAATGAAATAAATCTATTTTTAATTGTGAAATGCATAAAAAAAAGTTGGAACTTAAAAAAATAGGCTACGAACCACTTCCATAAAAATAATTGTGATTAATGTGATATGCTTAAGATATCCGACTACTTGTAACCATTTTTTTTTAAATGGATACAGGGAGATTTTTTTGTTGTTTTTAGATTTGCTTAGTACATTTTAAGAAAAAATATGCTAAAATTAAGAAGAGAAAAATAAATTATTATTATTAAAATTGATAAAAATTTACAAAAAATAACATGAACGCCATACTGTACCAAAAGTTTAGAAACAAATTTTCAATTCTGATGTGTCGCTATATTATTCATTTTTGAAATTACCTTCAGGATTAAGAGATATTTTAATTTTTACAAAAACCAGAGCACTTTATCTTAGATATTATATGAAATTGCTTAAAAAAAACAGAGATTATATGCACATAAGGGACTGTAAATTTTGTAATAAAACTGTGATTGATAAATCTGAAAGTTGAAACACTTCTACTATTATACAGAACATTCACACAAAAATTTCAGTTAATTATTTTCGAAACTTTTTAGTAATCGCTGGCCCCGTTTGAGCATAAAACACACACACATTTCGAGTAAAACAAGTATGACAATTTGCTCAAAGAGTAATGGCATCTGCTTTTACTAAAACACTTGTAGTTTTTGTTCTAGTGAACGGAAAATAATAAACTTGGTATTTTTATAAAGCTAATAAGATGACCTATAAAATGAAATCATAAAAAAAATTTGGCAAAATTCATAATTTTAGGGTAGTCTCTTAATCTCAAAAAGGGGAGATTAAAGAAATAGGTGCATAAATGGATAATAATAAGAATTTCTGATAAAAAAATCACATTACCAATTTAATTATACGCTGATATTAACAAACTTTTAAGAGTTAGATTTAGGCTCTGGAATCGTTGCAATGTATAACATAAAAGGAGACACGAAATGTCATAAACTCCTTGCATAAGAAAGCCCCAGGCAAAAATAGCGTTCAAAATATGACACCGAATTAAAAACCCGTTTAAACCCCTCTCTCTCTTCGCTTACTTTTTCTTCTTAAAGATCAATTTAAACGAGGGCTTTTCAACCTGTAACGGGCCTTTAAAAAAAAGTCGGGGCTTGAACGTAAGCACACGGTATGATAAATAGACCATTTGTTCCAATGCATTCGACTGCACGGCTCATTTAAGGTCGCTTTGGAGAAGAACGGCATCCTTACGTCCCACCCGCTCCCCCCTTGTGTATTACTTGAAATCTACCATTCTGAAAAGCACGCGAAAAGTTATTAAAAAAATAACTTGGGAGGTAAAAAAAAAGAGGGGAGGTAAGAGAACAACCCTGAGAAAAGAGAAGAGATGATTTCTTAATAACTTTATTCGCATAATCCAATTATAAGCTAACAATTTGGATTATGTAACAAGAGGGGAAGGGTATATTAGGTACGCCGCAGTAGGCGTGTTAAAGTGCTATTTATGCAATGTCGAAGTGACTTGGAGGATGAAAGTCATTTGCTGTGGAAATTTTTTTTTCTCTTCTCTCTCATTTTCTTTTTTCCTTAATAACTTAACGTGCTGGACTTTGAGAAAGAAAGTGTTGCAAGAAATTAATTCACACGGGAAGGAGGATGTAAAGTCGACTTTCCGCATGTACAAATTATGAGGGTTTTACTCCAACAAATTGCTTTGGAAATAAGTTTTTTAGAAAGAACAAATGGGATATTGCTCAGTAAAGTTGTTTTCGTTCAAATCTAAATGCTTTTTGTCAAAAAATTACACTTAATGTGAAGCGGGCCTTTCATCTTGACACAAAGCAATGAAACCGTTTTTTAAAAAAATTTGAAGAGATTGAACTTTACAACCAGTATTTTTAAAATTTACTTATATGAATTGATTAATTATGTGGGAAATCTTAACTATTTATTTATAAGAATCTCATCAAAGGTCATTTTTTTGAAACTTTTAAAGTTATATTCTATGATGTGATTACAAATTAAAATAAAAGTAAAACACTATACTTTCCCGATTTTTTTTTATATCTCGTTATGTATTATTTTTTTATACTCGTTAAAACAGAACTTGTGTAAGGCACATATCTGCTCTGAATCCAGATATTTTTAAATTGTAAATTTTGTTATAAGTTTGAAATCTTTTTCTAAGCAATTAATTATTCTCATACTTATAACATATATTTCAAGGAACAAACACTTTAAATCCCTGCCAATGCAAAAACTAATAATGTGTTGAAAATCCTAAACTTTACCAATAATAATAATAATAAAACTAATATGTTTACATTTACGGAAGTTGTTCATTTCCTCTTTTGTAAAGCATATATGAAAAAATGTTAGGGTCAAATTAGTAATGACCGTTAATAATTTGATTTTTAGAAAACGCTAAAAATCAATTCAGCCTTACATTTGCGTTAAGAAATGAAACTTTAATAGACTCCTGATTTTTCTAGTAGATTGTCTTATTTTCAAGGAAATCAAAGCGATTTCTAGTTTTATTCAGCTCAACTCTATTCCAAACTAACTCTATAAAATATAAAACTCTATTTCCATTTTTAAAGAATAGATAAGTTATAAAAATTTTAATATTAACTCTAGATACTAAATAAAGAAGAAACGGAATTCAAACAGATTTTGGAAGATTAAGTATCATGTTTGAATACTATACTAAAATCGATGTTTCGATCGAAAATCGTCTTTCAAAGGTACTGGATACCTTACTGGTGTTTAATTTTATTGTAAAAATCGAATAGGGTAAAAATTTACTTCCTGAAAGCAAACATAAGAAGAGGAAAATATTAATGACCTTATAGAAATTTCCATTAAAAAAACTTAAATAATAGATTTAGGACCAGAATTTAACTTTAATAAGTAATATAATTAATGGAACATTGTCATTGTTTAAACTAGCAATATACTTTTATATAGTATTTAACCAGTATCCCACATATAGCGCAACTGTTGCTTCAATAATAATCCAGTTTGTTTTACAATCCAAATGTGAACAGTGTATTAAAGTTTTAGTAAAACGTAAGGAAAATATTACACATATGCCAAACAGTTAGATTTATTATTCTTGCTATGATTGTGTGTGTATTGTAATCCATTATGATTATGTTTCCTTTGTAAGGTTACCGTATTGTGGCAACCTAGACCAAAATATTTTACAATTTTTTTTAGCTGTTTATGCACTAATTTTTAAGTGGAAAACTCGTTTGTTTGAAAAATATGTTAAGAATGTAAAATGACGAAGAAACAGTTTTTGAGATAAACACGTCGGCCATACAACTGTCGTAAAATTTTTCATATTCCAATTTTTTTAATTTCTGATTATGCACAAATTACTACAATACTTATTGAATTCATAAAAAAAAATTTAATAATTATTTTTTTATTCAGTACGAATTACAGTCGAATCTCCATCTTACGAATCTCTATTTTGAATTTTTTTTATTTATTTCTAGACCTTTGTATGATGAATTGATTTGAAATAATTCGACGTGGATTAGAGTTTGAAGAAAATACATCTGAAGAGGTTTTGGGGCATTGTAAAGATGCGAGGCGTATTTTGCGAGAAACCATTTTTTCAAACAAAAAACTAAAATATTACTTAATAGTAATTAAATTTAAGGACGTGTGTATCGTTATATGATTATAACTAGCTGTTACCCGCCCGCTTCGCTGGGAATTTCATGATGTTTTATAAATTTTTACTGCTTATATATATGTACAAATTATTGATATCTAAGTCTTGCATTAAGAATTCGATTGTATTGAAAAATATACTTATACCTGTAACTGTCGCCTGTTGATAAAAAAAAGGGGGCAGAACTCATCTAATTTGTGTTTTCTAAAAATCTCTAAAATTGAAGCATAGAATGATGTTTGCTCTTTCGTAACCTAAAAACCAAGTGGATTCCCGCAAAACCAATTTTCGGTGGATCTCTACTCCGTAAATTGAACATGCAAGCCAAATTTCAAGTCTAAATCTAACAGGAAAAAAACAAAAGTTTTACTATCAATATCCCCGTAATCCCGTTGAGAGCCGTTTTCCAAAATAACCGCTCTTAGCGGATTTCAACTGAACAAAAGAAAAATGCAAACCAAATTTCATTATTATAGTCCTTGTAGCTCGAAAAAAGTAATTTTTTTCGTCAATACGTCCCAGTAACCCCCTGCACCCCCACCAGAACTTGATTTGCTGAAAATACATTCTTAGTGGATCCCTATTCAACAAAATAAACATGCTTAACAAATTTAAAGTTTGTGGGTCAAACAATTCAAAACAGGAATTTTTTCTTTAACTTCCTTTGACCCCTTGCAACTCTCCTTAGGGGTCAATTTTCGTTTTACTCTTTGTTAGAGGAACTCTATTCCATGAAAGGAACATGCCTACCAATTTTCAAGCAGGATGATCAAATACTTTAAAATGGAAATATTTATCAATTACGCCTCTTAATCTCCCGAAATTAAACTTGGTAGTTCATATTCGCAAAACCCATTTTGTAGCGGTTCTCTACTTTACGAAAGGAATCTGCTTATCAAATTTCAAGACTGTACGTCTAATAGTTTAAAAATGGGGATAATTATCTATAACGCCACTTGAGCCCCCGCAACGCCACTTCTGGGTCTGTTTTCACAAAACCAATTTTGTAGGGGAATTGCACACTATGAAAGGAATCTGGCTAGCAAAATTTGAAGACTGTGCGTCCAATAAATTAAAAATGCAAAAAAAAAATATCAATAACGCCCCTTGAACCCCCGCAACGTGGCCTAGGGGTCGATTTTCACAAAACACATTTTGTAGTGTATCTCTATCCTATGAGAGGAATCTGCTTACCAAATTTCAAACTGTGCGTCTAATAGTTTAAAAATAGAAACAATTATTTATATCTGCCCTTAACACCCCGCAACACCACTTGGGGGTCAATTTTTCCCAAACCTGTTTTGTAGCGGATATTTACTCCATGAAAGAAACAGTCCTACCAATTTTCAAGCAGAGAGGTGAAGTAGTTTAAAAACGAAAATATTTATCTAGTACGCCACTAAATCCCCCGCAACGCCATTTAGAGGCCTGTTTTCACAAAACCTTCTTATAGCTGATCTCTACTCTATAAAAGAAATCTACTTATCAAATATAAAGACTGTGCGTCTAATAGTTTAAAAATGGAAATAATTATCTATAACGCCCCTTAAGTCCCGTAACGCCACTTGAGGGCAATTTTTACGAAACTCATTTTGTAGCGTATCTCTACCCTATGAGAGGAATCTACTTAATAAGTTTCAAGACTGTACGTCTAATAACTTAAAAATCGGAATTTCTAACGCCCCTTAACCCCCCCCCCCCGCAAACAATTGCTGCTAATTTGAAATTACAAACAGACACTTCAATTTTATTTATTTTTATAGATATAGATTGGGATAATAATAACTATTGTTTAAATGTGACTAAAAATGTAAATAAAAAAAAAAAGAAAGGATTAAAACTAACCGTAAACACTTTTTGCTTATGAAGCCTTGATTTATTATTTTTAAAAGTGCATCCGAAACAGTCGATGCTCTACTTAACTGAACAGTGAGATAACTATGATAAAAAAAAATTATGGCACGTGTCAGCGTATTATCATGTGCGCGTAACACTGTTATGTCTCATGAAGAGCATCGGTCGCCAGTAACCAAAACAACGACTTCATTAGCTCAGCTTGGCGTTCAATTTGGCGTTCATCTTGGCATTCAGTTTCACGTTCACCCGTATAGTTTCCGTTCCCGTAAGAATACGGGAATAAAATATAGCCTATGTTACTCCCCGTTAATGTAGCTTTCCATTAGTGAAAGAATTTTTAAAATCGCACCAGCCATTTCCGAGATTAGCCGGAACAAACAGACAGACAGACAGACAGAAAGACAGACAGACAAAAATTTTAAAAAGTGGTTTTTTGTTATGAGTACCGTATATACTTTTAGTGCATTAAGTAAAAAGCTGCTAATTTGAAATTACAAACAGACACTTCAATTTTATTTATTTGTATAGATTACTGGTCCTAAAAAAATACGTGTATAAATACTTGTAGGCTTAAGATTAGAAAATGTCATTAAAATTCATCAATTTAAAGTTGAAGAAAAGGTTTATTTTTGGACAATGTTTTTATTTTTCCCTTGTTGTTTTCCTTGCAGATTTCTTTTTTTATAGACAAGATATATAAAATAAATAGGTATTAATTTCCGAAACAAAAAAAGATGGAAATAATTATTTTTTGTAGGGTTTATGAATTTAAAACCTGTTTTATTTAGTTTATAAATTGTATTAAAATATGAAGCTCTATATAACGAATTTTCCACATAACGAACTTTTTTTTTTCGGGATTTAACGACTTCGTCCGACTGTATTTTAGAAATTTATCACTGATATAACATAGTTTTCAAAATTAAAGTGATTGAAAGTGATCGAGTACACTATTTATTGGTAGCTTAAACAGTAGCTTAAAAAAATAGGTGCAACTAAAATGAGGAAAAATATCATTACAACCTACATGATAACTTTCAGCATCACTGAGGGAAAAGGAAATGCTACACGCACTCCTGGTTCCTCTCAACCGCATTACACTTTTGGTGAAAATGGTAAAAGTTAGCAAAAAGATATTCAATATTAAGACAAATAAAACCACATTCGTTCGGGTAAGCCTGAGAGAAACGAAAATTCAGAGCTTAATTACCCGACCCCTACAAACGACATCGAAACACGAAAAAACGAACAAGACTTATAAATAAACTTAAATAAAAGAATAAAAAAAATGAAGAGGATAGAGCGAAAAACTAGGGGGGGGGGAGCAGAAAAAAAATTGCAAGAAGAAATAAAATAAAAAAAGAAGTAAGAAACTATTACGTGCGGACAGAAACTTTAGCTGGTAACAAGTGTTATATTAGAGAATGAGAGCACGAGAAGATGGGGGAGGAGTGAGAGTCACGCAAGACGAGGAGGGGAAGGGAGGTTGCTGAAGATTTATCACGTGGGGAAGAAGCAAGGTGAGACGTGATGCGGCTCACTGTAATCAAACCCAGGTACGGTTATGAATACTTTATTGCGGGGGGTTTGAGATACGACCTAATCTAGCAGAAATGGCAGAGACGCATTCGGTAGTTTCCTCTGCGCCGGTGATGCGCTCCGTCTCAAAATACCATCAAACTTATTAAGACCTCAGTCTCTGCTTGAGATGGGGCTTTACATTTTTGAGACCCTCCTCTGCCGAAATATAAATCCTCCGAACGCAAAACCCATTTATAGGGAACCACGCTTGCTTCTTTTCTCTCGGCACACAGTTTTATATATTCTTCCTTTCCACTACCCCCCCCCCACCACCACCACTCTTCAAGAAGTACTCTATAGAATTTCCCTCCAAAATTTTTGCTTGGGGAGATTTTTGACTTTTTTGCTGTATATAGATGTGCAAAGATCACGGAAAAGTTTCTCTTTAAAAATATATATATAAATTTCGTTCTGAGAGATACGCAGGTTTTTTTTTTCTTTAAAATTTGTTTTGGAAAACCGACTTTTAAAAAAGAACAAAAGAATATTTAATATGTAATGTAATATGCACGTATTGATGCTTATATATAAAGTCGTACTTCCATTTTTTGCGAACCTCTATTTAGCAAATTTTTCTATTTTGAGAACTTTTTCCTGGAACTAAGAACAATCTATTATTTTCGACGTAAAATAACCTCCAAATACCGAAGTGCATTTTCTGTATAACGAAGTTTTTCTCTAGTGATTCGACTCCTCTCCCCCTCATTTTAAAAAAACGTTTCTATAATATTATTCTCTCCTTTTATGGTGATCAAAGAGCGCTTGAACTGGTTTTGCCTCACTTACCTAGAGCAATCCTTTAAGGACGCATGGGGCAATGTAAGCTTAAAATTACTTGTGGGATTAAAATTAGAAAACGTCATTAAAATTCAGTATTTTTTATTTAAAAATATTTGTTAAAATTGGAAATACAGCGTATTCCTGGACAGTGTTTTTTCTCCTTATTTTCCTTGCAGATTTCTCTTGATGGGCAAGATTTATAAAATAAATAAATATTAATTTACAAAATAGGTGCGAATAATTGCTCTTTTTATAATGTATAGTGTTTACGAATTTAAAATTTGTTTTAGGTGGTTTCTAAAATGCATCAAAAGATGAATTTATATTTAACGAATTTTCCACATAACGAACTTTTTTCTTGATTTAGCGACTTCTATAATTAGAGGTCCGGCTGTATATACATTTCTTAGTACATCTTCAATGTGACATTAAGGTCACTCGAAATGCGGTACGGAACTTTATGCAGTATCAAATCCAAAATTTTATTTTATTTAAATTGAATCATAATTAATGTTATTATAATCAAATTGTTTTAATGTTAACATTTATAGAAACATTTGATTTTTAAAAAATTACTTTAAACCTTATTTTTTTTACTTTTACTTACTGTATTTCGTTTTATCCGGAATTAAATATTTGCTCATTTACACATATCTTCATAATGTTAAATAAATGTTTAATTTTATAAGCATTTTTAATTTTAAAACTTTCTTCGCATAATATTAAAGAATATAATACGGTGTGAAACTTTTTCAGGTTTAAAATTTTTCGAACATTTGTTTTGAGCACTGGCATTGTTATATCCTATACATAAAAGCGTATTTCATAATACGACTTATTTCGATTACAATTAATCGGTTTTTTTTTTTCTGGCACGAAATGGGTTCCACACACAATTCGTTTCCAAATACCATAACATTAATTGAATTGATAAAAAAATAGCTTATTTCTGGAACGCTTCTTAATTTTAAAAAGATGCCACATTAAATGGGTGAATGAGTTACGTCACTAAATTCTAAGATTTTAATTATTTTTTTACCTGAAAATGTGTTTAAAATTTAATACTTTAATACATTAAGATACATAAATTGAAAACTTATAATTGAAAACACTTCAGCTTCTTTATATTTCGGGTTTTTTTTAACAGTTGTAAAAACAAATATGAAAAATGTTAGATTTATTTTGTTTTCTGTAAAAAAGTCAAATACGTTGAAATTTTTGCATAAAATTATAGAATCGTAATACATTTCAAACATAGTATTTTCTCTGAATAAATACGAAATTTGTTCTTTAGTCATTCAAACCATGATAATATTTGATCAAAAATGCATTAAAAATCAAAAGCAGATAACAAATGGAGAGAAAAAGACTTCTGAGTAAGAATATAATAACAATTCGTATAACTTACAAAATTATACAAACTGATTCTTTAAAAAAAATGTTTCAGTAATCAAGAGATTAATAAAAGAAATCATTTTAAAACTCTAAGTGAATATCAATGAAGTGTTTGAGGGGGGAAATAGATTTAACCCTTTCAGCACCATGATCGCATATATGTGATCTTTTCAGGGAACAAGGTATATGTGGGTGTGAGATTGTATTTCCCCCGTTCTAAAGTTCGTAAAACCATTGTGGTTTTAATTTGGAACTTATGGAATTTTGAATGATTATAAACTATAAATTTTAGCGTATTTTTTTACAGTCATGATTTTATGTGAGTTTTTAAATGGAGTTAGGCTTAGAAGGAAAAATCATTTGGTCCTGAATGGGTTAACACATACATATGCATTGTGTATTTACTCTCTCTCTCTCTCTCTGAAGGCTTTAAAACATTTGATGAGCAAAAACTTGCCGTAACTAAAAAAATGCTCTTGTTAATTTTTTTTTAAAAAGATGAAATTTTTATTTATTTTTTATTTCAATGATTCTCGGCGGCTTTTTTTTTTTTGCAGTGCACGTTTAAAAGAATTTTACTTATCTGTTATACCCATTGTTAAATAGTTTATGATAATAATTTTCAATGATGATTTTTGATACTTTCGTTTATATTGGGTCTTAAAAATAATAATACATCTCTCTTTTCATCATCTACACACTACTACCATCATTTTCACCCAGATAATATGTAGGAAATATATTTAAAACTTTTTTTTATATACTAATAATATATATTTAAAGCTTCTTTTGGCTATTATAGGATAATCGACTCTAATTTTAATCCAAAAAGAATTAACAGACTCTTCCGAAGGTTTTGAAAACAAATTTCGATTGTTCCAGAGCGAAATTAATTTTTCCTCTTCATTCAAAGTTAATTCATATTCAGATAAATTCGTTATCAAAAATGGAATATAAACCCAATCAATTTTTTTTATATCCATCTATCTGTGAAAGGACAAGTTAAAGATACCACAAATAGCCTCAGTTTATTTTTATAAAATGGCCGAATGATTCGGTTCTAGATTTTATTTTTTCTCTCAAGTGTATTATATTAATAATTTTAAAAAATAGCAGCACAGAAAGGTGACGGGCACAGTGATTGAGAATCACTGTTTTATTCGATCGATTTATTTATTAGTTTTTCCAATTTTGTAACATTAATGCCTTTAAACTTACGTTGAAAATAGACAAATTTCTATTCTTTTAAATTCTAGTGAAAAATGGCTGAAATAAAAGGACTTACTTCACAGAATTTTAAAAAAAAATCTAATATTAAAAGAAATTCAAATTCATACAGCTCAACAAAACATAATTATGATTATTTAAAGCCCGTAGTTTTGTTGCATACATTTCAGTTTTTTATTTTTTACGGAATAAGAGAGTTTTATTAATGTCGCATTATAAAGCAACACGAGGACTACTGGCGTCGGACTTCATCATTTTGACTGGTCAAGAGAAAAGGACGACATCTGAGCTAATGCCACACCACATCAACGGTAGGGCATTGAGACACGACAAACTAAACGTGCATCGGCCACCTCTACATAGCTGTTCTTTAGTGGCAGCAGGACTCGAACCCGTGACACTCCGGAAATTTCGACGGAAAAGAGAAAGAAAAAGATTGTTACCTTCAGTAAGGGTTATAAATTCACGAAATTAATTTTGTAGAGAAGCCATTTCAGAATCCAGCACTAATTCAACCATCGGTATGTATAACATAACATTATACCAAATGGAGTCTCTTTAAAAAATAACTAGAACAAGTTTTGAAACCAAAATAACGGGTGATTCATCACAAAGATCGGATTCTAAGCGCATAATCCAACAAAAAAACATTCCAACCGAGGAAGATTACTCCTAATTCCTTCCTATAAACACATCAGTCAGAAAGAACGATTACCTGAGAAATCTTTCCCTTTTATTTACCTTCCACGAATAATATTTGTCCAAAGGCTAAGCTAAATATCTGGGGTGAGCAAGGCCCCCGCCTTATCACGCAGAAAACTTTCCAAAGAGGTGTTAAATAAATATAAGCAAAAGCGGCTTTTCCCAGAAATAATTTGATTATTTCTTGCGGAGGCATGTTAAATTATAATCCGATCCAAACCTTTCATTTCCAGATCGTGTTCTCCCCTCGAATTGCTTTTCTTTCAGAAAGCTCCAAAGACAATACTCAAAATCCTTTTCTCTTTGTTTATTTCTTCTTACATAGAGGGGAAAAAATTTTGTGTGTGGAGAGAAATCTCATTTAATCTCTTTCTCTCTCTTCTCGCTTTCATGAGAGCCAAAGCAGAATCCCGCAAATTGCATTCCCATTTTTGAAAGATCTCGTTTATTAAAAATCTCACACATACGGGCCATTTGTAAGCGTCAAAATACCAAAAGAAGCGAGCGCGAGAGGAAAGGGATGCCACACACACTAAATCCACCCCCTATTCTCTTTTCTTTTGCAGGCGATGATTGTTTGTTGTTTATGCATTTGTTGTGAGGAGAGTTTTAACTTTGAAAAGAGAAGATTGAAATTTCAGAATCCGTACTGATTGGTTAGTTTTATAGCTCCCATTTGTTAGCGGTTGCAGTTTGCGAAAAATAATATTTTAATTTAGAGAATAACTTCGTTTTTTCATTTAATATCGTAGAAACACTTTCAGTTTGAAGAGAGAGTACTTAAAAATTATTAAAAATAAGTTGAAACTCAATACTCCATTTTTTTCTTCTTTTCTTTACTAATGCTTTCATCTACAGTTGGAACATTCCGAATCCATAAAGGCTATTAAGTGATGAGTTGATTAAAACTTAACTAAGGGTTACTTTAATAGAATAAGAAAATCTGTCATTTTAACGGATTTTTTGAAATTTATTTTTATTCTATGAGACGAAAAGGCACTTGAATTCATAGTTCCCCTTATGATATGTCTGCATTCTTCACCGAAAGCTCTTAGAAATTCCCAAAACTATCATTGTATAAGTCATTTAAAAATACATTAAAAATCATTCAAATGTGAGGGGGGAAATATTTTTGCGTACTGTGAATGTAATTTCCTTACGAATGCAGTTACTAAATAAATATTTCGTCTATATTACTAGTCACGTACTCCTTAAGCTACAGTATTAATTTTTTACGACCAGTGATATCGAGTCACGGATTAGAAATCTAGGTCACTGAAGACATGCCGTGAAGAGGAGCCGATTCAAATTAAATCTGTCGAGTCTGAAAGAGTGGTGTGAAAGTTTGGTGGTAGATGCCAGCTTAAATGTTGTTCTCGTCACTAGACGGGGAATCAGAATTAAGAGGTCCGTTACCAATAGCATTTATGTTACTTATGCGACTTGAAATAAAAGTAAATTAAGTCATGAAATCTGTTGCATATACGACATAACCTTTGTATCAAGGTACTCATCCTAGGTATTAATTAAGTTTCACTACTTGTACATAATTTTAATTTAACATTACTTGAAAAAAAGGCCCTATAACGAATTCATATGCCTAAAAATTCACCGAAAAGCATCAGATACAGTAAAACATATTATAAAATTATTCTTTATTACATCAAAAATTGCTTATAAGTACCATTTAAATTTGTAAATAATATTTATACAAGCACAAATATTTAAGAACTTTTGTGGCTATTATTTTTGGTTTGGATTTCAGCATTCAAATCATATATGTTAATTTATTGCAAAAATACTATAATTTATAAGCTCTGAAATTGTAATATATAACGAAATGCAATTTAACGAACCCTTATTAAAAGAATTTCATGATTTAACGAATTTTTCTTTTTCACGGATTAAAATGAAGGCAAAACTCCCTATTTGACAAATAAACCTCAAATAAACGAATTATTTCAACAGCTGAAACATTTTTATTAGTTTGTGTTAAAAGAAATTTTTTTTTTTCAAATGACATATTTTTGTCCAAAACGGAAAAAAGATTTTTCTTGCCCATTAAAAATTTCGATGGCCAAGGATGCAAAGCGTTATTATACTTAACAGGTGCAGATGAGCCATGAGTGTAACATATCGTGTGAGTTTTGAATAGGACAGGAAATTTCTTATTTCATACCACTCCACAATGCAGGTGATATTTTAAGATTTCAACGATTTGTCACATTTGATGACGGACTGAATATGTGTGCAATTGAAATTGAGAAAATTGTCGATTTGTCGGAGTTATTGAATAGCGATTCTGATGCAGAAAATTGATAATGAACTTCCTATCAGAACTGTTACATTTTTTCATGTTTTACATTATTTGGAAACTGAAAACTTACTTCATGCAGCAAAATGTAAATTATGCAGTATTTTCTTCTCTGCATAAAGTCGAGAAAAGAACTCTTTCGAGTCAGGATTCAAAAAGATTGTCAAACATCTGGCAGTCAGTATTTTAAAATTTCCATTTAACTAGTGCGTAATAATTCAATAAAAGTATTTTCAGCTAATGAATAAAAAGTGTAGAATTGCTAACTATAGATATTTTTTGTGTAGTTGCCTTTTTGTAAAATTTCCAAAAGGTAAATGCAAAAAAATTGTATTTTGTTTTAACTCCGATTTAACGAGCAAAATATTCGATCCAAATGACTTCGTTATACTGGAGTCCGACTGTTGCACCTAAAATACTTATTGAGAACCCATCCCTTCCCTTCTTATTAAAATTAGAATTCCCCGTAATATTTCCGTAACCTCTTAAGGCACCAGAACATGGTCGAAAAAATAAAATGCCAAAAATAAAACTCTTTGTTTATGGGACATATCTACTAAAATTTCCATTAGAACCGAGACATTTTTGTGACCGTAATTAGGATATTTTACTCAATCTGTAGAAAAACAAAAATAATTTTTTTAGTTAAAAAAAATTGTATTTTCTGTTTAATTTAAGGTGGACATAATTTTTGAGATCTCATTATACGTGCTTATGTTTTTTTAAAGTGTACCTAAATGCAAAAAATTATGCTTTGGAGAAAAAGGGAAAATAACTAAACATCTGTAAACGTTTGTTTACATTTTTGTCAATTACTTTTTCATATTTTAAGGTTATTTTATCAAAGGAAATATAAATGTTATGCATTCAGAAAAATATACACTATTTTTAATACTAAAATTGAAAAATCAAATATGTATGATGTCCTGGTTCCCTTAAGTCCATGAATTCTTCTCCAAATTGGCATTAATAAAGCAGAAAAAAAATCAAAGTTTTCTGAATAAAATATAAGTACTGCTTTTAACAATTAATTCCCTTTGAAATAGATTGGTAAGTAAAACAGATTTTAAAAAATCAATTTATATTTCCCACTTAAATCTAAATATTTGGTAATTATAAAGATCACAAATCCATGGAGATCTTACATGATATTCACAATGTAAAACTGCGAGTAATAATCGAAGAATGTATTTTTATTGTAAAAATTACAATCGGTTTTCGATAATATAGAGCGAGACTGGCTTTTCGACGTTTTCTCTTTAAATGAGGTCATAGTGCTAAACGATCACTTTGGCGAATTATAAGATTTGATGAAGTGTTCCTAGACATCTAAATTAGGACTTTAAGTAAAGGTCGTAATATAATGAGAATCATTAACTTGAAGGAGAATACTGACGCTCAAACCTATTGTATTAAAGTTTGAAAAGTTAAATAGCAAATCTCAAATTTTTATCCTTTCAAAAATACATTATGTAACTATTTGTTCTCGAATATTCTGTTTTATCCTATCAAACGAATTTTTCGATTTAACGAATTTTTTCTTTTTTTAATTCGTACTATCAATTCACACTCTCTCTTTATATATTTATTTATATCTTGTTCCGATTTTCAACCCTTAAAAAATACTTATTATTCATCACAACTCAAGTTCAAATACATTTTTTTAAACTTGTATTGGATGACATTGGATGTGTTAATACTGTTTTTAAAACATTGATTATTTAATTAAATTTAAAAAATGCATAAATAGTAACAAACACAAATAATAGTCCAACACGATATATAAAAAGAAGAAAGTGCTTGATGTGTCCTTATAGTGTAACGGATAGCGCTTTGGACTTCTAATCCAAAGGTCGTGGGTTCGAATCCCACCTGGGATGGCCTAATTTCTGAGAATGTGATTTCTTGTTACTATACTATTTATTGAAATAATTAAACTTAATTAATGAAAAAATAGTAAACAAAATATTATTCCTGCAGCATATATAAAAAGAAAATTTTGTACAAGAAAAATCGTTTTCTATTTTGCCACTAAATATTGTGATTCTGTTATATGTTTATTCATATTTATATTATATAATTGTAATTATTTAATGAAAAATAACTAAAGTTTTTTTCTTTGTTGTCCTTAGTAGGAATTGACTTTAAAAGAAAATTTTTATATTATTTGTTTCAATTAAAATGACGGCTAAAACTCATATTTAAAGAGTAATATATAAAGCCAAAATCAACGATTTATTTCAATAACTGAAAAAAAAATTATATATTAGCTTGGATAAGAAAAAAATTAATTTCTTACAAATGACATCCTCTTTCCCCGCAACAGAAAAATACTTTTTTTTCTACAGTCGGACCTCGATTTACCGAATCATTATTTAACGAATTTCACGATTTAACAAATATATTCACCTGATTTAACTACTTCTCTTTCCCATATTAAAAGGAAGAGAGGCCCTCCCCCCCCTTATTTAATGAATAATAAGCCCCAAATTTACGAATCATTTCAAAAACTGAATTTTTTTTATTATTATAGTTTGTAATAGAAAAAAAATGCATTTTTTCAAGTGGCATATACTTTTTGTTCGGAGAAGGAAAAGACTTGTAAGCCGCAAATTTCGACGGGAAATTCGAACTTTTTTTTTCTTTATTGGAAAAAAAACTACAGAAATTTCCCTTACACCCAACAGTTCTAGGAAAGGATTGGTTATTTAGCTCACATTTCCAGAAGTAAAGCCTGTAAATTTTATTTCTAAAAACTTTTTTTTCATTTTATTTTTAAAAATATTGGCTGTTTATTATACTGATTTCTGAAAACAATGTTTTGTTAGATTGGTGCATCGGAAACTTTGACTTGCTCGTTTAGTTACTGAAGTTATATAAAAAGGGCTTTTTTTATTGTTATTAGAAACAAATTATCATTATTAGAAGCAATTATTATTATGAAAAGCAAATTATTATTATTATCATAAGCATTATTATTATTAGGGACAAGTTTTTATTATTAAAGTATGTTATTGCTATCAAAAACATATTTTAGTATTAAGATCAAATCATAATTATTATTTGAAGTGTATAATTATTGTTAGATATTGTTATTAGAAGCACATTATTACTATTAATATTAAAAACATTATGATATTGTAAGGATAAAAAATTTCACACACATCGTTTCAACTTGAAACGTTTTCATTGGGAATACACCCAAATAATCCCTGCAAAATAGAGTGAATTAATGTATGTGAAATTTTCCAGTCCACAATAGGAATCTTAAGTTATTCACTAATCACATTTATGAAACAGAAAGAAAAAAAGGTGAAGAAAAAATGTAGATGGGTTTTTATTTATTTATTTTGTCACTTATTGCTAAGAGGATAACTGTTAATGAAAAAGGTTATTCTGTTGACTACTTCATAAAGGAATATTCACATCGGGATCTAATACTCTTTGTTCATTAATTCGGGGTAATTCGGGGCCCAAACAAAATACAAATTTTTTAAGCTTACCTTCTGAGAATTTTATAAAACGCAACCACACAAAATATATCCATAGTTGGAAATTACATTATTTTTATTCAACAACTAAAAATACTTTAAGTAAATTTTATCAAGCACTAGTTCATTGGGAAATTTTAAATGACTAATAGGTGTTTGACAATCTTTTTGATTTCTGACTCAAAAAAGATATTTTTTCGATTTTATACAGAGAAGAAAATACTGAATCATTCACGTCCTGCTGCATAAGCGAGAGGTATATTTTCACAGTTTCCAAGCAATGTAAAACCTTAGAAGTTTAAGAATTTTGATAATATTTAATTATCAGCATCTGTATCAAAATCGCTATTCATTGGCTCCGATAATACAACGATTTCTTCAGCTTTAATTACACAGATACGCAGTTCATCATTAAATGCAACACCTTCCGTTAAAATCTAAAAAAAAAATGCCCTGCGTTGTGAAGTGGGATAAAACATTAAAAAAATTTCCTGGCCAATTCGTAACTCACACGATAGGTTACACTTATGAGTCATCTGCACCTGTCAAGTCATTGTGGGCACAACCCTTTCCTGTCGAAATTTGCAGCGAACAAAAAAATTCTTTTCTGTGCTGGAAAAAAAAGTGTCATTTGAAAAAGAATTAAATTTTTTTTTTAATTCAAATTAATAAAAAATTCATTTGTTGAAATAATTCGTTAAATCGGGGTTTTTTTATTCGTTATATATTGTTTTTTGTTTTTATTTTAACCGGCGAACGAGAAAAATTCGTTAAATCGCGAGATTCGTTAAATAGGGGTTTGGTAAATCGGGGTCCGACTTACATTAAAAAGAAGTTTTCGCGGATAATAGCTTTATCGAGAAGCATTTCTATTATAACAAGCAAAAAAGGGAAGTTAACATGATCTTTTGAAGAGTCTATTTGAAAGATGCATACTAAAAAAACGTGTCCACGTTGAATGAGGTACATTCATAAATCACAAACTTTCGAAAAATAATGAAATAACCTTTTACATTTCTAGCTCCTTATTCTCTAAATTACTCTCTTTAATTGAATGCTCTTGAGTTGAATGAATAACCCCCTGTTCCATTTCAGAGCCATTTGCCAAAGACCCTCAATTTGGGGAAAAAGAAAGGAAAATGAAAAAGTAGCAATCCGAAACGAACAGCTTGAAAGAACACCTGTGCTTTTTCATATCGAGGGTATCTCTGCTCCCCATCTTCATACAGAGATGCTCCGCATCCTCTGCAAACAAAGCAAGACCTAGAGGAGCTGTCGCCATTAAGAGGGGAAATAGAAGAAACAGTCTTGAGTCGGAATAATAACCGCATTAATCTCTATTAGAGCATGATGTAGCGGAAAAACACGGATAAGTAACTGCGTTTGTTTTCCCTTTTGTTGCATTCCAGGGGTTAGAAGGGGAGGGGGAGGGGCAGAATCGAAATTGTTTATTCGCACTTATTTTCCAAATGCAACCAAAGCTGGTTTTTGTTTTCTTCCAAAAAACCGACGGAGAGCAAATAAAGGAAAGAAATTTTCGCCTTTTTCGGGAGAGAGTAATTGAAATCCACTTTGGGATATTGTTTTCAGGTGAGAAACTATCTAAAGAAGATACGATTGGAAAAATCGAACTTTTTTTTTAGTTTTGTTTTCGTAACTGTAGTTCGGTTTGTACAAGCAGTGCACTGTTTTTGCCTTAAGAGCTTCAAAGAGATTGGGGTGTAATATTTCTGGTGTTATATTATCGAGGAGTTTTTACTTTTTTTTTTCATGTTATTCGAAATCCCATTTAAGGGTTTACTGTAAAAATAAGAAGTGGATAACCAACGTACAAATGTGAATGTAAAACAAATTTACTGAAATAAAACAGAGTTTTATGTTTTTCCTATAGCATTAATGGAGTGAATTCCTTGTACTCTTACGCAATATTTTTCAAATTTTGGAATTCGATTCTGTTGCAATTTATTTTACGAAACCCGATAAATGACGTAAGTTTCCTTGTTTTATTTCGAAATTTATTCCCTAATTGTTGTATAATAATCATTATTTCTGCTCCGTTTGCTAATTTTAACATCGGATTAGAGTTTTTTAGTGCTTTCAAAAAAATTCAGAAGGTTTCAAATACACTTAATGTTTGAGGACTTTAAGCTTCCAGTTGTATCCAGCGAGGGCGATGTTCCAAATAATCTCAAGTCCGAATGTCTTGCAAAAAGTAAGAGCATTTTCACTGGGGTCAACCTGTACTGCATCTAACAGAAGCAGCAGACAGTTGGGAGCTATTTTTGAATAAAAATCGCGATAACATCTTTACACATAGGCCAATGACTCTCCCTACCGTCCCACTCCCTCAAGCACTCAAAAAACCACGTTCTCCTCCTTACTAATTGACTCAACTAAAAGGGTATTGTGGAAGCTATGCTCTTCACAAGCGGCTACTTGTGTATTGAAAATGGAGAAAGCTTTTTGTTGCTTCTTCGGAAGAGAATTATAACGAAATAAAATCATACATGACATGATATAAACGAGAGAACGTTGTAAAACTTTATGACGGTTTATAAATTATCGAACTTTTTAAACATTTTTTGAAGTATGCAGAATACGCAGATGCAACAAAATAGGAACAAATAAATTATTTTTGATACGTTCCGGGGTTCCATCCCAACATGCGGTACGTAAAAATAAACCTTGAGTATCAATTTGGACTCTGGTAATCTCGGAAATGGCAATATTTAACCTCCGGGGAAAAAAAAAAAAAAAAAAAAAAAAAACAAGATCTTGAATAAATTCCAGCGTCAAATGTTTGGTAACGGGAGCCGCCACCAGATGATACCACCAATGAAAAGGTTCTTACACTTGGGGAGCCGTGTCTGCAAAGGCTCAAATGCCAAAATATAGCACATTTGAAACAAATAAATTATACTAAATACAATAAATCTAACTTTAAAAAATAATAACCAAGAAAATAGCATGATAGTACCAACTTTAAAAGACCATTTGATTTCAGATTGTTGGGGGTCGAAAAGGAGTGAAAACTGAGAAAGATAGGTTGGAGAACCAGTTTTAAGACAAGAATGGTGAGAGATAGAGAAAGCGATGTATGAAATATGGTGGTAGAATCTTAGCGGTAGAATAACGTTTAAATATATTTCTCTAGCCTTACTGTTTTCTCTACCAGTACACTACACATATTAGCAAAAGAACGTAGGCTCAGAAGTGATAACAAGGTTAAACAGAGTTTAGGCGGCAATCTAACTAAGGCGACAATCTTCTTTACTGGGCTGAGACATTATATAATTTAGACACTAAAAATAATTTTTTTCATTGCTAATATTTTGAATTCTTCCTGGAAAATAAATTGCAGAAATAAACGTGGGAAAATGTGCTACTTATATCTTTATCTGTAGGTATTATATAGGATGGTTTCAAAAAAGGATACTAATAAATTCTTCTTAAACAATCGACTTGTAAAAACCATATATGCTTGATTGACTTACAATGATTTCAGGAAAAAACTAATTTAACACGTATCTTTCGAAATTTTGCGAAAAATTTGTCGGGATATAGAACGTTTTTAGAAGTTTGTTATTTTTAAACTTACAAGAGTTACGCATCAAATTTCTTCCACATTAAGACTTTTAAATTATGAGCATTTTCAACTGGATCCATGACAATCCAAAAGATTAAAATAAGAATTATAATTAAAATAAAAAAGAACAATTTTTAATATGATTAAGGAACATTTATTTTTATTAGTTCTTCGAATTTATTTCAAGTTACATTTGGCAATTTACATTAATTTGGAAAAAAAAATTTGCATAAAAACAAAATTTCTGCAAATATGCTGGTCGCCATTCCTATCTGCTCTCACCAACAATAAACTTGCTTTTAAAATATATTTAAAAATGTAAAATAAAAAACTCTTGTTCTAATTAAACTTAAATTAAACCCAATTTTAAAAAATCCAATTATTTCTCTAACAAACCTTATTTTATATAAAAAAAAACATACATATGCGTAAATTAAGGAATTACCTAAATGTAACTTTGGGAAAAACACGGTGACAAAATGTTCGGAATTTCAAGATATTCGTGAAGCCACCATTTTCATCCTCAAACCTCTTCAAGCTGTTTCTCATTGATCCGACTGTCGTGATTAAGGCGAAACTAATTTTATATTATACTAAATAGCTGTTGCTTTATGTATTTCTTATTTTAATATTACATTTAATTCATATAAAATCTTTGCATAACATCAAATTTCAGAGCTGAAGATATACTACATTCGAGCTTTTAATCAAAATCTAATTTTTTTAATAATTGTGTGAATAATTTTTTTTTCTACTTATACATTTATAAAATAATAGAAATTATGAGTAGGCAAAATATCCTACAAATTGGAGGAAATTTAAATTCTAAAATACAGAACACCAAGAACCAAAAAGCTAGAAGGAAAAGTAAATTGACCAAAATTTAATGCTATTATATTTTCATGAAAGATGTCACTGACTTAGGCTTTCTTTACTGATGATCTTACCGAGATAATTGATGTGAGTATGATTTCGTTGATGAAGCATCCTTTTGTTTGACGATAATCCGATTTATTTTACATTTAGACACACGCAATCACAAATAAAATATGGAAGACACTTAACAAAAAACACATAGTACATATAAGCAGCAGAAGGTATTAAAGTAGCTCTAAGTACCTAACACCCGCACCTGGCAATAGGTCAAGCATACAAGGGAGATCTAGCAATGGGTCATCTATAGAAGAGGATCTGGCAAAGCGAGAAGAGACACAGACTGGACCGGACCAGGCGGTACCGGTCCAGTCTGTGAGAGCCACAGGAACCAGAAAGCGTGAGTCTACTCACGTTTTCTGGTTCCATCATTCTTTTTCCACCCAACCGGGGGAAAAAAGAATGATAGACTATGTATTTGCAATCTACTTGAATCTAATGAATTTACTTGTTTTTGTTACGTTTCCTCGTAGGAAGATCAAAATAAATTGTTAGGACAAAATATGTCTGCTTTTATTTCTACAATTTAAACATGACAACAATCCCCCAAATCCTTCACAAAAAAAAAGCCCAGAAGTTTACAGTAGCATTGGGATAATAAATTACGATGTGACTTTTATACAAAACGCACTGTAAGTTCAAAAACTGACATGATTTCTCAGGACGTCTCTTCCGATTGGTCCAGATAACCACAGATGATGTTCATTATGTAAGTCTTAATTTAAATACGCTGAACTTTTAATTTCAAGATAAATTACGATTATACCCCGTTTTGCGGGTAATTAACAGTTACTTATTTATGCGAAGTCCTGGAGAACCAGGACCATTACAAATTAAAAGCTTGAAAGATGAATTTAAAGTGTGAATTATCACATCCTAATAATATTATAAATGTGAATGTAAGTTTGTATGCTTGTTACGCTTCACACCTGAACCACGAAACCGATTTGAAAAATTCTTCCACCAATGGAAAGCTACATTATCAGCGAGTAACATAGGATATATTTTATTCCCGTATTCTTATGGGAATGGAAGCTATCCGAGTGAATGTGAAACTGAACGCCAAGCTGAGCTAATGAAGTCGTTGTCTTGGTTTCTGGCGACCGATGGCCTCCAAGAGACATAGTGTTACGCGCACATGATAATACGCTGACACGTGTCAAAAAATTTTTATGATAGTTTTATCTCTGTTCAGTTAAGTATGTCAGCCGCTGTTTTGGATACATTTTAAAAAATAATAAATGAGAGCTTCATAAACAAAGAGTAATTAGAGAAACAAAACATTTTTATGTTTATGGTTAGTTTCAATCCTATTGTTTATTTATTTACATTTTTCTGTCACATTTAAGTGATAATTATCCTAATCCTCAAATTGATGCAGAATATACTTGGTGCCACTATTTTGACAGGTGTCGGGAAAATGTTATCATACCTCGAATTCCAATTAATCCCACCGACTTATCGTTTCAATTCAAACGAGTTCAATTTCCAATCAAACTCAGTTTTTCTGTTACTATAAACAATGGGCAAGAGCAAATATTGCAGGTACCAGGAGTGCATTTGGAAAAGCAATGCTTTTTCCATGGCCAACTATATGTAGCTTGTTCTCACGTGTCTATGCCGAAATCTTCACATATTTGCTTCTGACGGAAAAACATATAATATGGTATACAGTAGCATCTTATAATAATATTCTCTTTAGCTCTTTTAAGAGGAATTATTTATTAAACGTAAATACTTTTAACTTTTTAAAATATTAATAGTTTAAGTTATTGAATTTCTGTTGCTATTTATTAGAATAAAGTATATTTTCAGTTTTTTAAACTAAGCTCAATTTTAGAATTTTTAAATTTTAATGCTCCCAGACAAGCAGTAGAAAAAATTATCATATTTTATTTACTTTCTAATAATAATGATTACGACTTCGACAGTTATTTAATGATATCAACGCGTGCGAAGCCGCGGGTAAAAGCTAGTAATATATATATACTCTTTTGTGATGTATACCTTAAGATCTTTTTAAGCAATTATTTTTGGTTAGGGAAAAGTGGGTAAATATTAAGTGTTGAATCCAAGTATTATTCTACTCAAAGTATAAGGTGTTACTAAGTAAACATTCAACACCCGAGCAATACCTGATTTTTCTGTCAATAAGTTGTAAAGAACATCATTGAATGTTCTACATGTTTCAGTATAATGCTGGGCATAGTGTAAAAGAGAGGAATCATTATGCGGTTCAAATCTAAATCTTATAAATTGGTTGACCGTATGTACTACTCTATCCTGTACTGAATTTTCAATCGCATGATATTTCGTTTGTTAGCTTCATTTTCATGCGTCACTTCACTTCCGTACAATCTCGAGTTTTTTGTTTTGTTTTTTTAACCCTCATGCCGTTCCTGACGCATGCTCTCTCTAAAGCAAAGCATCCATTCCTCTCAGGTATATTTGAAACTAATCCAATAGAGAGAGAACTCCCTTTGAAAAAACCCTGAGAAGTGCTCCTCCCAAACAGTTACTTAAACAAATAAATGGAAGGGATCCGTATTTTCCAGCTGAGCATTGTAACATCACGTACAAAGCAAGAGGAAGGAAAAAATAATTTTCCCCTCCTCTTTTTTTTCCCTTGGTATCCTCAACCAACTAGCTTCTCGAATGATCCACGGGACTCACGTATTCAGAACCCGAAAAAGAAGAGGCTGGAGGTAAAAAAAAAATGCAACTGGATGAAGAAGAGGAGGAGGAAAAAATACCAAAGAAATTGACTAGTGAATTATTGACAAAGTCAGACTCTTCTCTGCAAACTTTTTCTCCGGAAATCCCTGGGGCAATATCGAGAGAGAAGGGGCGCAGAGAAGCAGGGAAAAAAAGAAAGAGGAGAAAAACTCCAGGGGCTCCATTTTCTGCTCGTGTTCTGCCAAATAATTAAGTACCCAATCGATTAATTGATCACCTTCCCCAAACACTAAAGAAAGATTTTTGCCGGGGCGAAAGTTTTTGCGGAGGCCCCGGAGATGTATGGGCGCGAGAATCCTGGGCCCTTACCCTTGAGGCCATCAATCGAGGGGGCTTATCGCGAGGAAATGACTCGCAGGCAGGGGCTTTTGCGGTCGAGGGGCCTCTTAGGTGCCAAAAAGAGAAAGAGAAGCCCTGGCCATTAAGTGAGATGCGGGATATCATTAAGGCGCCCTTCGATTAGGCAGTCTGCAGGGGCGCACAAAAGCCACCGCTCAATGCATGAAATCTATTAATGATAATATAAATAATTCGAGAAAATGATAATTATATGGATGGTATCTTAATTTTTTTACTGGAAAGAGTAAAATAGAGGGGAAAAACATTTATTGTTAAAAGCAGAGCAAAAATCTATTGAATTTGAATGATTGCGATTAACTTCTCTCTCTTATACAACCTATTACAGCCTTCTTAAAATTAAAAACACAGTCAAACTGGAAATACAGTCAAACCCTGATCTAACGAACTTTTTACTGGAACCAAGAAGACACTTTTTTCTTCTTCAAATAACCGAAGTGCTTCACCACGTTTTTCTCCTCTGAGATTCGATTTTTTTCTACTCATATTTTTAAAATATTTCACAAGACATTTTTTTCAAATTCTTCTCTCTCTTAGCACATTTATGGTGATCAACGGCCTTGAATTAGTTTTACGAGGTACTGACTCACCTAGGTCAAGGAAATTACCGTAATTTTCAAATAAAAAAACTCAAGTAAATTTAATAGATTTTATCAATAATTAAGTTTAAGGACGCATGTAGTAGTGTATGCTTAAAATAACTGGTAATAAAATATAAAATAATACATGCTTAAAACTTCTAGTAGGCTTAAAATTAGAAAACATTGTTAAAAAACTCATTAATTTTTTAAGAAAAATTTTCTTAAATTGAAAACGCAGTGTATTCTTGGACAATGGTTTTTTTGCCGTCTTGTTCTTACAGATTTCTTTTTGATAGACAAAACATGTAAAATAAATAGATATCAGCTTTAAAAAAAAATGTGAATAATAAATTTTTAAAATAATATATTTAAAACTTCTTTTACGTGGTCTTTAAAGTATATTAAGAGGTGAATTTTTATTTAACGAATTTCCATATAACGAATTTTTCCCCCCGATATTTAGCGGCTTCATAAAATAGAGGTATGACTGATTGTTTCCAACAAGATAGAAAATGTATGTAAAAATTTATAAATATGGATTTGTTCCTTTTAATTAATATTGCTTATTAGTTTAACAACCAAAAACAATTTACAACTAGCATATATTTTTAGAACCTGAAATGCTATCAGTGGAAATACTTATAAACAGACGTTATAAATGAAGAAAAATAATTTTTGGATACAATCTAATTTTTTTTAAACACACACACAGATCCTTAAATTTATTAAAATACTTTTTCAAAATTAATTGCAGATAGTTATTACGAAATTAAAGTCTTATTAAACAAATATATTATCTTTTCAGACTTCTTAAACAGTAACCTGTTTTTAGGAAAGAAAACATAATGACATTTTATGAAAAATTTTGGGATAGTTTCTATATATAGAAAATATTCATATGTGTGAATTCGAATAAATTAAATTATAAAGAGTAAAGTTATACAAAAATAATTTTTATTAAATGCATAGAAAGAAATTTCTGATTAATATAAATTTGTTGATGAGAACTTGAATATTTTGGATTTTTGCTCATTTAGTACAAGAATGAATGATTTATGATAATTATATCAATATAAAATGTTAAAAATCTATGTGTGAATATAACATTACTCTAACTATTATTATTCAATTATAGTGGTTAAATGAAGAATATTATTAATCGTTGTGTGATCTATGTAAGGCAATTGTGTATGTTCATTGTATTCTTTCTTTTCTGAGAGAGTTCGCAGTTTTCATAACTGAGAGCATTTAAAATATTCTTCATTGAGAAGCAATATTCTAAACTAAAATATGCACATAAATTTCTATTAGTGTTCATGAAATAATTCATTAAAGTAAAAAAGACACATTAATTTATTTATGTTTTAATATATTTTCTTTTCTAAGATGGAAATTATAATAAAAATGGTTTTAGACTGGTAAAAAAATAAATTCTATTGGTTACATTTTTGTTATTCACACATACAAATTCTCTCAAATCTGTCGATAATCATCTATATGAGTTAGTTTTTATAAATGTTTTACTTAAAGCAACAAGAAGGCTGTTGGTAATGGACCTCGTAATTTTAAACCGTGGTCCAGTGAGGAGAATGATACCTGAAGCTCTGCACCCCACTCTCCTAACTTCCACACTATGACAGCATGAGAACTTGAAGCCAAGTGACATATTTAATGAACATCAGCCGCTCTGTACGGTGCAGCTTCAGTGGTATCAGAGCTGGAACCCATGACTCGAAAACTCCAGTGACGAGTCATTGAATGGTATTTCACAGCTGATTCTAGACCAGGGATGTCCAACCCATGGCATGGCGGAATTGTAACAGTGGCACGCAAAGACTTGAAAAAATTGAAAATTTAATTAACAAAAGGCATTTTTTCTTTGCAATTTTATAAGAATGTGGTTGTTTTAGACAAAAAAAAAAAACCCCTCAAAATTTATTTAAACACATTTATTTGAATTACAATAGAAAATTATCAGGTAAAGAATACTCCTTCATCGTTGTATCAGCTGGCTTTGCAAAGGAAGTGCACTAGCGAGATTTTGAAATTTGAGAGAGCGTGTGTTTTAAAATATCGGAGAAGAATACAATGAACTGCCCGGTGTGTATTGCTACGCAAGAATGAAGACTGGCTTGTCTTACCAATATTATGGGACATTTAAATAATTTAAGTTTAAGCTTACACGGAAAAGATTGCGTCGATATGATCTAGTTGGTCACATATTTTTTTGTAAATAAACTTTTGCACACCTTTATCTCTATTTTGGAGAAAAAACAGGTAGAGTATTATTAACTATGTATGAAGGTTAATAATGCTGTGAGCAGTGGTGCACACAAAGGGGATGTCCTAGGGGTCTGGACACCCCCCAATGCCCTTCAGTTTTTTTTCCATTAATGATAATCCTATATATATAACGTAAAATTTATATAAGTACTTGTAATTGACAATTTATTTTATTAATTAATGCTAATTATTAATGAAATATTTTTTTTTACTGTTTTGTTAACAAAATCAGAAGAATCAATTGGTGTTGTCTTGATTTATGATACGAGTTGGGGGACTTTCGACCATGGATACCCCTTGAAAAATTTTTTTGTGTTACTATAATAGATTTAAAAATCTAATATTCATTTTGCAGGATTCCTTCAGTGCTAGGTTGAAGGATTTTCAAGGCGATAAAAAAATGCTGATCTTTTTATAAATCATTTTTCATTTTCTCTACAAGACGCACCATACTAGAAAGCAAATCTGAGGGATTTATTTCAACTCAAGGGATCCAATTTATATATTGAATGTTGGAGATTTAAACCAACAGGCAGTTTTCCAAATTTACACGATTTGGCTGTCAGATATTGTTATAGTTTTGGATCCACATAAGTTTCTATTATGAACATAATACAAATAATATCACAATATCACTCAAAATTAACTGATAAACTCCTAAAATAACCTAATTTTTTAGCTTCTTCAAGAACTAATCCTATTATAGATGACTTGGTAAAAAAGCTACAAATACAAAAGCAGTTACTGACTGTTTAATAAATAAATTAGAATTAAATGTTTAAAGTTACTCATTTTTAGTGTATATCTGAAAAAGTTTATAAAAATTAAGTAAGAAGTTTATTAACAATAAAATCTAAGTATTTATTACATTATTTTTAAAGTTTCACTACTTAGACATGCATAAAAGAAAATGCAATTTACGTAAAAATCCCATAAGCCAATAAGTAAAATTTTTTCACCTTTATATATCTTTTTGTTTGATGGAAGTGGCACGCATAATGATTTATTATCAGATACTGACACGCTTAACAAGAAGGTTGGCTACCCATGGACAAACTCTATCTGTATTTTGGATATAAATTGTTTATTGTACATTAACGTTACACTTCAAGGCCGTGATTCCATGAGTGGTCCATGACGACCTGCAAGGGGTCCACGTCAGCAAAAAACTAATTTGGGGGGGGGCTACGATAGTCGCTCTCATTAAACCACATCATGACTTTAATCATCTTTAATCATGACTTTCATCATGACATGTAATGAAATGGAAACCAGATTTTTACCTATTTCACAGATTTATTTTCTAAATTTAATGAGGTTAATTTGCAGTTACAAAGTGACAGTATAAATTTTATTAAAACAAGAATTATCATTTCAGCGTTTCGTGACAGAATTAAGCTAAAGGAGTATAATATTGGACCTCGCGAATTTTCCCAGTTTCTCAATCTGTCACAGACAATTTGCAGGGAAAATGACGTTTTAATCGACGTTCAACATTTAAATGCTCTTTATTCAGATTTTGAGAATGGTTTGACTATAATGATACCACAGTTGGCAATGAATTCATATGGTCACATCGAAATAGGAATGTCATATTACAAGAGAAACTGATAGAAATAGATACTAACGAAGTGCTTAAAGTTTAAAAACGGATGTCAGCCTTTTTGGCTTTAAAAAGATATACCTGTTATTTATTCCGAATTATGGAGTATTGCGAGTAAGTTTTTAAATTGCTTTTCTTAGTGAGAAGGAGTTTCAGCGTAGTTGCCAATCACCAAAACAAAAGAAAGAAAAAGACTAGACACTACTAACCGAGGAGATTTAGAGTTAAACCTGACAAGATTAATGCCAAATATTAAAAATTTGTGATTGAAACATCAGATTCATCCCTCCAATTACGAGCGTTTGTTTTTTTAAATAGTTATTTTATGTATTAATAAAAATTTTATTTAATTACCATGTGTTTTTTAAGTTTTAAACACTGTACTTCACTACAATCAGAAATTTGAATCTTTTAATGTACAAAGCTCTATACCAGCTGTCAAAAAGACATTTCAGTAGTTAAATTTGCAAAAATTTAACATTTATGTACCGAAAAACATGACAAGGGGTCTATGAGGCAAAAAGTTAGGAACCTCACCTGTAAAGTAACACGGGTTTTTTTTGAAACCGACCTCGTAATTCTGAACCATATGCAACGCATGAGCCAGTCTCTCAGCCTCGATAAATTTGATATATATCAACCCTTCTATAGGGCGGGTTTTTAATGACATCAAGTATCGAATTCTCAACTCGTCAGAAATAACACCGGCCTCGAATTCGTGACCCTGATTGCTGTATTACCAAGGCAAATTCTGAATTGCGGAATTCTTTTTTATACTTTACATGTAATTCAATGAACCTTTCACTAGGCTTGCGTCAAGAAGCTCCATACATTGGCGCGCAATATCTCTCAGATGCAGCAACTCGTACTTATGTTTGAAGATGATTTCATCATTTTATTGGTGAGATTTGACATTAAAGAGTAATATTATATCTAAATTATTGACATAAGGTACAGTGTTTGACATTGAAACTCTTAATTTTTGTATTATCTATAGCATTACTTACCTTTCAAAATATTGGAGTGTTATTGAACTAATAGATAATAGTTAGAATTACCTATCTACCTGTGGCACCGAAGCATTCAATGGCCGTTAGGGATTAAATAAAACAAAGCAAAGGAACTACAATGTTTTAAAAGGGAAGGAGGGAAAGACAGCAATGTAGGCAAAAAAAGTGAAAAAAGTAGGCTCATGCACGAATTCGTATATGCATCTCAGAGACCCGCGTGCCTAACGGTAATAGTGAGTGAATATTCACGCCGCACTGTTGAGCTACTCACGGGCTTGTGGCAACGGACCTCGTCCTTTTGAACCATAGTCAAGTGGCGAAGACGACACCTGAGCTGGCTCCCTCTCTCCTAACTTCCACACCACACAAACGGAAAGACATCTGTGCTGATTAACATGCCAGATTTAACCTGCATTGCCCCCCACACACAATGGTTCTTTAGCGGTACTAGGCTCGAACTCATAATACGCTGGTCATGAGTCCATTACCTTGACCCTTTAGGCTACCGTGGCCACGCGCCTAACTGAGAGTTAACTCTAGATAATTGAAACATATTTTTCATATGTTATAAACATAAAAACAGTTTTATTTTTTTTTCTTAAATTTTTCTCGTAATCAAATAATATTGGGGCTTTACCTCCAATTAACAGTGCAAGCCGCGATAGCCTAATGGTCCACGTCACGATCATGTCATGAGTTTGAGCCCAAGGCTTCTGAAGACCCACCGTGTAGAGCAGCTGACGCAGGTTAAATCTGTCGAGGCTTAATGATCTCCTGTTGGTGTGATGAAATAGTTTGGAGAGGGGGGTTGGTCAGTAATGGTTATGATCACTACCACGCTGCCGAAGGTGTCAAGAGTCTGAGCCTTAGAAACTCTGAAGACCCTCCCAAAAGAGGAGCCGATGCAAGTGAAATCTGTCTTGGCTGAAATTCTTCCCTTTGTGGTAATTTGGAGAGCGGGTTGCCAGCTCAGGTGTCCTTCTCGTTACTTGACCGAAGTTCAAAATTACGAAGTCCGTTGCCAATAACCTTCGTGTTGAATTATCATGCGACGTTAAAAAGAAACTCGTTCACCAAATTCCCCCTCGGTTTAATTTTTTAATTTTTAGACTGCACTCAACGCATTTTAGACATTAGTTAAAGAATATCTCCTAATTAAAAAGGAGATAACATCCAGCTGCAGATAAATAAATCCAAATAAAAGTTTTTTTTATTAAAAATTATTTCTTTATTCGCTTAAATTCATGAATGCTGTCTTCCCGTTCTAACCCAGTCCACCACTGCAACGTCAATTACAAAGGATTTCGATGCATTAAATAAATACGAAAACTTTACTCAGCTAATCGAGTAGAGAACGGGGTTACCCTGCATAACTTATTCACCCTTACCCTATAGACGAGCTTTACACCATCATACGACGTTGTCTCTCCCCCAGCGAATGTAGGAAGAGAGGGGAGAATCGAACACGCATTGGGCCGAACACCACAATGCACCTGAACCCCCATTACGGTCCAATGGGCTTTTAGCCCAGCAGAAATCTCTGACCCCCGAGGTAACCCTTGACCCACCCCTGCTGGGGAAGAAGGTGTTTACAGGTGAAAGATTGCCGGCTGCGTAATGAGGGACACTTAGCCGGGGGTGATCAGTTCCTATCACTAACTTTCGCCTCTCTCGTGTAGTGCGTTAATCACTTGCGTTCGATAGATTATCTGCTATGCAATCTGGGCCTCGCGCCCATTGCAAAGTCGGAAGGGACGAGATTAGGTTTTATTTATCTAACAACGCCATCGTCTGACGGTCTCGAGAAGATCAATTATGATCGCGTTCGGTATCGGGGCTTAGTTAGGGGGTATTGCATAGGAGATGTTTGGGTATGGGATTTGCGCATAAAAGGGGGAAACAGCAAGGCGTGGACGACGAAATTTCATTAGTAGATTTTTGCTCGAGCGAATCGTAAATGCCGGATTTCTTCAGAATTTTATTGAAAATTCAGAAGACCGCTGGGTGATGTAGTTCAGTGATTCAACCCCCGGGTCACTGCTGGTTTGGGGATCAAACGGTACCGAGCTGCTCAAGAAACATTAAATTATTTCCATTTTAATTACTGAGATATATTTCTCTCGGTTTGGGAACTTTCCATGGAAATCATTTCATACTCATTTTTTGGTACAACTGTATTTTATTGTGAAAACATTAAAATATAATTAAATTAAAATTATTAAATCAAAATATAAAGAATAAACATACCACCTTCAGCGAGTGGCCGCGGTAGCCAAGTGGTCAAGACATCGGATCATGGCTAGCGTGTCATGAGTTCGACACCAGTACCACTGAAGACCCGCCGTATAGGGGCACGATGCACGTTAAATCTGTCGAGAGCTCAAACGTCCTTCCGTTGGTGTGGTAGTTAGGAGAAGGGGGCTTAGGTGTCGTCCGCGTCATTTGACCATGGTTCACGGTCCGTCGCTAAAAGCCCTCGTATAGCTGAACAGTGTGACGTTAATATTCACTCATTCATTCCCACCTTCAGCGGGCCGTGGTAAAATTATCGAACGTTGACTGATTCGCTGCGATAAAAAGGGTGGGAAACACTGACGTAGTTGGTTTGTCGCTGGCCTCGTACGCCTAAGGTTGCTGGTTCGACCTCGGCCCAAGTCGGAGGATTTTCATAATGCAGAAAATTGTCAGTGTTTATGTCGTATGATTATGTTAAAGATCCCTAAAATGTCTGTTTGGCTTGGGTGCTGTCGGCAAAATTTAATTCCTCGTTCTATTTCGCATCGTCAGAGCTCAGGTGCCTCCCTCTGGGGAGGAAATTGTGAGTCAAAATTACATTGCAGCAACTGGTGTTCCACCTATATGGTGTCAAACTAAAAAGTGATATCAACTCCCGGGAAATGTGCTAGATCCTCAATGGTAAATACCGATCTGCAACCCCATTTGAGAAAACGTAACAAAAAGATATATTTATTTTCATTATGCACACTCAACTCTTCTATTCTCGTGCACGATTTTGAAATGCAGCGCAGGAAAGTGAGTGTTTGCTAATGTCACCCTATAACGCAACACGAGGGCTATTGGCAGCGAACCTCGTAATTTTGAATCAGCTTCACAGATTTAGCGAACATCCACTTCTCTTCACAGCATGATTCCAGTGGCACTAAGACTCGAACTAAAGAGACGCAAGCCACGAGAACCTCAACGAGTCCTAAGCATCCGTAGCCATGCGAGTTTCGCGTTTACAAAAAAATAATACGAAATTATAAAAATATAATAAGATATATTAGTAATTTTAAAAATGTGTTTGAAATGATAAAATCAAAAGCTTATGAATCTATTATATTTACAAATTCATGTTTATAAAAAAACCCACTTTCCTTGTAAAATAATTTTATACCTTACATAAGACAAAATTCATATAAAAAAAATTTTAATTGATTTCCGAAATGTATGTGTTGCCAGCACAAGTTTGCCTAATCTGTCCCCTTTTGATTTTAATTGATTAATAAATGTTATACTTCAAAACAACACGAAAGCCACTGGCATTTAATATCGTAATTTTGAATCAAGGACTAATGACGAGCACTACACCTGACAGTGGCCCACACCAAAGTTTTCAAGGGTCCATGGTCGAAAGTCCCCCACTCGCGTATCATGCCTCAAGAAAACACCAATTAATTCTTCTGATTTTGTCAATTTTGTTAACAAAAAAACATTAAAAAATAAATTATTGAATTAATAATTTGCATTAATAAAAAATAAATTGTTAATTACAAGTACTTAATTAAATTTTACATTATATTTATATAGGATTATCATCAATCGAAAAAAAACTCAAGGGCTTTGGGGGGTGTCCGGACCTTCAGGACACTCCCCTTGTGTGCGCCACTGACCCGAGATGGTATCTCTTTCTCAAGAGATACCCTCTAGACCTTTCCAGGGTACGGGCTACTTCTAATTTTTTCCAGGTGCTGCGGTCCACCCAGTGGCGTAGGTGTAGTGAGCTAAGTAGTGACTTTTTCCTGAAACCAAGAACATATTTTACGCTTTTCTTCGTAAAATAGCTTCCAAATAGCGAAGTTCATTTTCTATTCAATGAAATTTTCTCTTATGATTCGATTTTTTTCCTTCGTGTTTTCTGAAATACCGCATTTACTCGAATCTAAACCGCACTTTTTATCCAATGTTAATGCAACTGAAAATCGAGCGCGGCTTAGAATCGAAGGACGGGGGGGGGATGTGTTGAATGAGTATTTATAGTAATGAAAAACAGCTTCACACACACATTCATGTATTAAAATGTTTTAATACTGATAAAATAAATAATTATTCCCTTCTTTCAGTTTTCCTCTTAAACTTATTTTAATTTCGTAAAATTGGATATCGATGTGTACCATTTAGACTATTTTTCAATTTTCACAAAATCTTGTTGAGAATTTGGGGCTCGGGTTAGAATCGATGGCGGCTTAGATTCGAATAAATACGGTATTTCTGAACCTTCGTATGATGGAATGATTATTAGGTCTTAGTGAAGGCGGTCACCACAAAATGTCTTGGTGGTCCACCGGTCGTTCGCGATCGACTTAATGTTTACGCCGGCTTTAAACCATACTCAACCTTTTTTTCCCCCGCTAGGTCACATACATATGACAGATATTTCACGCGAACTACACCTTAAGAATAATGGGGGGGGGGAAACACCAAAGCAATATTGGACAAAGCAAAATGAATCAAAATATTAAAATTCCAGTTTTTAACTTTTATTTTAATACTACATTAACCTTTCTATCAAACACACTCAAAAATTTACTTTTATGCATCTTTTACTGAGTTATGGAGTAGTTTAGATTTCCTTTCCCCCATAACCTAGCCTCTTGTTTCCATCCTACTATAAAAAAAAAGCAAAATGATAAATTTTATGGTTGATTTATAGAATTTCCTACCAAATTTTTAGTACATTGTTCTTAAATAATTAAATTTTTTAGTGCTATGGCCATGACCGGGCCACCCAGAAAAGGTTGGTGGGCCATAGGTCATATCACTGACCTAAGCAGATTTAACCTCCTCTACAAGCATCAGCTCCTCTACAAGGCGGGACACCACGAATTTTTATTTTTAAAAAATCTGATCATTTTTCATCAGGAAAAAATTGAACAATATTACTAACAAAAAACTTCAAACTAAATGCATTGATACGAATATTTTTATCAAGAATCTTAAATACACTTACAAAAAAAAATTATTTATTTTTCGAACATTTAAAAACTTTCCAACTTAAAACTGAAGATTGTATCATTTTTGAGTATCAATTTGTTTCAATTTATATAAAGATACATGAGATAAACTGAATTTGTATTAAACGAAAATGAAAAGCTTCAATAAGTTTATTTGTGTGAATGAATATAATGCCAAAACTTTTATTCAAAACATACATGCATAATACAAAATGTACTTTTGTTTATTATATTAGGATCGCTTTCTTGCCCATTGTTCTTGAGATATTTTCGCTCAAACTTTTCCCCTATTTGATTATACATAGCGATATAACATGAAACTCTGAGAGGCCTGAAATATTTTTTCGTGTTAAAGGATATTGCAAATAAATGTATGTGCACAAATTTAAGTTTATTACAGTTTATTTTATTCACATAGATATGCATGCATGCAATTAGTAAAAATCTATGAAACAAAAACATTAAGAATTTTAAAAATTTTAATACAAAACTTTCAAGTTTTTTGAAAAACATTTATTGATTTTTTTTGAAAAATAATCTGATATTTGTCTTTGCATTATTTTTTTTAGCATCAAATTGTTCAATGTCGTCCACTTTGTTATTCGTTTCACCTTTGGAATGCGCATCTAAATAACTGTACGTACTTTTCATTACGTTCCTCCTTTCGGGTGTCGTATGAACAGGAGCTTCGTTATTCATTTCATTTTCGCCATTGGAATCTGCATTAATGATTTGAACTAACTCCAAAATGTCTTTTCTATAATTGAGGCTGTACCCACATTACCATCATCTACTACAACGAATTCTTCCGATGCGATTCAGTAGGCCAGTCCAAAAATACAGAAACTTTCTCAAACCTTTCATTAAGTGATGATTCCCGGAAGCGAAATTTTTTCGTGTTAAGAAAATAATGCAGGAAAATACATAGTATTTTGTCGGGATTGTTGTATCATTTCGTGTTAACCGATATTTCGTCTTAATCGTTTTCGCGTTAAGCGTTTTTTACTGCAATGACAAAACTTTCATTCAAAACATACAGGTATAATACAAAATCTATTTTTGTAAAACAATATGATTTTATAACATTAGGAATGCTTTCTACCCATTGCTTTTGATGAACTTTCATTCAATCTCTTCCTTTGCTTGATTATATAGTTTAAAATTTATTTCCACAGCATATTGTTTTCTCTTTTTCTCTTTGCATTAATTAAAATAGGGTTTTTTCCCTGGATTAGTTCTCAAATTTTTGGAACTGTAAGGTAAGAAGTTTTCTTAAGTGTCACATGCCCAGTGACGTACCCATTCAACAAAAGCTTCCATGACCTGGAATCGGACCAAAATCTTCCGAGCTGCAGTCAGGCATATATACATTTCATTCCAAAGGAAACTTATTTCTCGCTTGGCAGACTTTATGCATTTGACTTCATTATTCTTTATACAATCTTCGCTTTTTGAATTTCAGGTAAAGATTAGACGTCACTAATACATCATCCTTTCTTGAAACCTACATTTTTCTTTCATTTAAAGTCGGCCTGAGCTTTTTTTTTGTAGAGACGTATTTGTTTTTCTTAATCAATGCTACATTTTTTTTTACCAGGTCTAAATTTTTAAGTACTTGAAATTAACGGATGAAATATTCGAAAACAAAGGGAAAAAAGTGTTTCTAGATGAAGCTTCTAAAGTGCTGGCCTGAATTTCTATGACATGGAAGTGGAGAAAAAAAAATTATATCAACCGGAAAAACAGTCTTAACCAAAGTTCTAATTTCAGAATGGTTCTTTCCTTAACGAATTTCGATTCTCTCATTAAAAAATACGTTCTCAGCAATGTAAATCCTGTAAGTATGTTTTAGTATAAAAATTGAAACTCGGTAAAAAAAATAATCTATCTTAAATTAGAGCTTCAATAGTCGTTTAAAAATATATACCGCATATTTCGGAATATAAGCCGATTCGTATTTAAGCCTAGAGTGAAGTCTTTCTTCAAAAAATTTATCCAAAATTCAAAACCTGTATATTAGCATAGAGGGGAAAAAATCCTGTAATTTTCAAACCTATTGAAACTAGAACTAGAGGGTGCGCCCAAATTGAGATGGGCTGATTGTATTGAAAACGATTTTAAAGTTTTAAGAGTAAATAATTGGAGATCTGTCGCTAAGTAGAGATTGGAACGAAAGAGGGATCTTGAAAAAGGCTTTGGCCCACCCAGGGTTGTTGTGTCAATAGAAAAAGAATTTTCAAACATGTCACTAAGAGGGCGAAAATGTTAAAATAAAAGTGGAATATTATTCTATCTACGGCTGTAAAGTAAAACGCCCGACTAAAATGACAATAATTTATATATAATTTCTGATAACTCTTTCTGAAGGTAACACCTTTTTCTATAGTTTATCCTATTATATCTTTTTTTTTAATATCTGTGCTAGTCATATTTTCTGCACCATTCTTTTATTTTTTTGGTAAACCAGCGGGTAGAGAAATTTATATTCGTCGTTATCGACCTATGTCTCATGCCCTGTAGGAAAAACTCATTACATGAATATCACACATGCATTTAAACATCCCATTAAGTAAATATGAATTTGAAGAACTATTGGAAAACTTTGAAGGATTTGTGATTTTTTCTTTTAGAATTAAGCTCCATTCAAAACACCCAAAAAGAGGAGACATCGAAATCGCTCCCGCATAGTTGACATGGAATCGTTTTTTCTACACTACGTCTACGAAATTAACGGATCCTCCCCCCCCCCTTTTTTTAGCCACCCCCCCCCTACTTTAAGAAATTCTCGCGTCTTGTAAATACACGGTATATTATTAACTCTGATCGAATTTTTTTTCTCCTCAATTGTAAACTACTATATTTAATTTGAAGCACTAAATTACATCCATACAAAAGAGGAAAAAACTAAATGAATTTTCAAGAGGATTTCTTCATAACCTATCAATTATCGAAAATATATTGTTACGTAGGTCGAGGTTCGAGGATTTTATGTTATCAGTCTCAAAGTGCAAGACAGTTCTTCAGAAGCGATGAAAATTTATTTTCGAAAAATAATCCTTGAAATACAGGATGCAGAACTAGAATTCACTTAATAAATCCCAGAAGGTCTTCAGACTTTCTACAGCGTTTAGATACAATTGTCAGTGTCTAAAAATACAAATACGATTCTTCAACGGTCAAAACAGCACTGGCCCAACTTGAATGGGCGTTGTAATGTGGGCATCTGGACTATGAAACAGTCCTCAGTCCCATATCCTGGTTAACTTTGATGTTGGACATGGCGATGGTGGGGTTTTTCTTTATGCTTAAGGAATCATGGCTATTGGCTGAGACGATGGCATACGGGAGGCGTGGCTATGATTCTTCATCTGAGTACAGTAGAGATGAAATTTTTTGGCATGAGTGAGAGCTTAGAGCTTGCTCTCTGATTGGTCGGTGGTAGCGTGATCATAGACTCATATTGGATGCCCTGGGGGCTGGACTGACCCAACTTCATTGAGTGGCTGTTATTTATAGACTCCACGGATTTTTCTCGAAATATCCGCTTCTGTCATACAGCATGATGTTAACAAATTTTTCCAGTAATTTCCAGAAGTATTCAGAGGGTCACAAACTCACCCAAAATGGTCACCAAAAATGCAGCCAACATGGCTCTGTCGCCAACACTTCGCCAAGCTTCCATTGAATCGTCATTATGATGTAAGAAATGGCGTTACTTCTGAATATTTACAATTTTAACGTAGAATAAATTCACCAGAAAGTAATATTAACGTTTACACATCCAGATATATAAATTTAACTATTTTAAGTATTCATTACACAAAATTCGTAATAATATCCATCTTTATGTTAACGCTTCATTTTCTTGATTCTTTCATAACTTTAAAAAATATTTATATATTTTTAATAAAAAGCTGAGGTATAAACATAATTTTTCAGAAATGTCCATTAATTTTTCTTCTTTGAATGTCCTTTATTGATATAAATCAAATAGTACAACTTTGAAGAGGAAGAAAAAAATTCCATAGAGTTAACATCACATTCACCAGCTGGCGAACAAGGATCTTACAGTACTGAACAAATCGATAGCTTATAAGGGAACTTGATATCATTCCTAATAACTTATGAACATTGGTGACCCATACTTGTTGAAAATATCTAATATATTTTCAAATTGCAATCTCTCAAAGAATAAAAGGAACTAAAATTTGATTGAAATTGGATATTAATAGGTTGGAAACATACACTCATACTGTGAAACTTAAAACAAGGTATTGGAGAAACTAAAAAAAGAAACAATGGATTTCTCACTTTGACGATACCGATTAAATAAGCAACATATTAAATACGGATTTCATTAATAATCATTTTTGTTTTAGGGAAATAAACTTTCTTTTTCTGTGTAAATTAATATTTATATCTCTTTTTAAATTATGATTAGCATGTATAAGCTGTTTCTCATATATTGTGATGTTAAATAATTAAATGTAATTTTTTTTTAAAGAAATCCGCATAGATATAGGGGTTAATATTTACACTTTTCTGAAAACTCAACATTAACATGTTCAAAGACACATTAATGTGGGTCAGGATAAATTACCTAATGTGTTTTTTTATTTGACCAACTACATCCTTGTCCGAGGTTGTGAACTGGCATGCAAGTTTATAGTAATTCAAAATTCATTAGGATAATAAATAAAAGTTTTAAAATGCCATATAAAAAACTATATGTCCCCCATTTCTAAATCAGTTGATTCTATTTCAACTAAACGGAAAAAAAAATTATGAAATTCTTCAGAAAAATAGCATTAAATTTTCAAAGGGAAGATCTAGTTCTTTCCTTACAAAGTTGATACTGATTCTTATCAAAAATACTTCATTCCCAATCCTGCATGATTTATGATTCTTTTATTAAGAGAAAAATGTCAAAAACTATAGTTTTGATCATATAACTTGAACAAAGTAAATTCATTTTAAGAATCAAAGAAAAACATTTTTAAGTTTAAAAAATTATTTATTCGACTACTTTTGTGATGTAATTTGAGGATATCAAACTATAACAATGAATTTTTTTCAATAATACTATAACTATACTTTTTTCTTCTGTATATAATATATTTATAAAAAAAATCCTATATTCCGGTCCAACGTTCTTAAATACAAAAACAAACTCTAGTCTCTTCATTTAAACGTTATTCAGGACACATATTATTTGCCTTAGACACTAGCTTGGCTTTCACCACCAATCATTCCGGCTGTCCGGACAGTACATCACTGTCAGGCTTTTGGCTTCAAATCACAGAGCGTCCTGTCATCGCTTTTGGTTGTTCTTCGAAGAATGGGGCCCAAATTCTTCGCCAAGCACATTGATAACATCGTATACTTTTTCACTTATCGGCCGATCGGCGGCGAGAAAAAAATATATATAAATATAAACAAAAAATACCGCCGCAAATCGGTTCTCCGTTCTCGACGGTCCAGAACTGCACCCATGAGGGGGGTAGGTGGTGATTTCTCCAAGACCGATCGCCCGTACCGAGAGCGATTGTCGAAATTTAATAGCCGTGAAAGCTGCGCAAAAATATGGCGATAGTTGGAGCCAGTCATCCGTCCAGTGATAACAAACGCGCCAACGGGCCAAACTGGCTGCATTGCGCAATATTGATCTTTATTTTGCTTTTCGGAAGATAGGGTAGGGGAGGGGGGTGTTGCAAAAGGGTGGGTCCCAGAATTCCCCGGTGTTTGGTCAATATCCGTCAGTGTCTGTCTAAATATAGAAACTTCGACCCGCGGGGCCTGGTGGGGGTCAACGAAAATTCCTCACGCGGGGCACGAGAAAAGGCCCGGGCCCAACTTTTCCTCTTTCGTAAAAGAGAGGTAGGGGGTGGACTTCTCCTTCCTTATTCAGACGACACAATGCCGCGGCCAAAAATCGATGGCTTTCTCTAACCCTCGGAAAATGTATGGTGATGTTATTCTGTCCATTAATCAGGGGGATGGAGCTGTTTGTCCGATGCGCCTGTGTCGAACTTTATTCAAGAAGAGAGCCCCCCTAATGAATCTCGGCTCTCTGGCACTGACGCGAGCGCCTCAAGAATGTCAGCGATGAAGATGATCGATCTCGGGCCTTTAGGGATGGTGGAGAAAGATTTAAAGTTTTCTGCCAAACGAGAATTTAAAGTCGTTTGGTGGAATCAGGAAGTAAATAAACGCCCGCGAATATCTCCCCCCTTTTTTCTAGTCCTCCCATAGAGATAAAATATAAAAGTCTTCTCTGGGGTTAAAAGAACTTGAATTTTTTTTTAACACTTGACATGGCGATTAATCAAAGCACCCGATTGGATGGCTGGGTATGAATTGAAAATAAGATTTGAAATTGGCGGTCAACTGGAATTTAGAGTCCTTTGCTCAGATAAGGAAGTATGCGAGTTGAATGTATGGCTTTTGGTGAAAGAAGCAAAAAAATATTTGATAAATGGCTTCTAAAATTAACCTTTTCGTCTTCTAAATCTGGCAGTGGTAGCCAAGAGGTCTTGGTCACAAACACGAGGCCAGAGTTGTTATAGTTAAGCAGCGAGTCATGGTGCCACAAAAACCTGCCGAGTAGAGAAACTGATTTTCCCTCCCTCTATAAAATGCCCCACACTTTTTAAACTTAATATTCCACAATTTTTATACATTAATTCATCTATTAAAAAAAAACATTAATATTTTGTGAATTACTTCAAAATCCTAGAATAATTGTATCAAAAAGAATTAAAATTACACACGTTAACAAATCATTGATTTATATACGCTTAGAGCTATATCTTCAGATGCAGAGAATTTAATTTTATTTACATCGCATTCTGAAGCAACACAAAGGATATTGACAGCAGAAATCGTAACATTCAACCTCGGTCAAGTAACGAGGAGGGTGCCTGAAAGTGCACTCCACACTCCAAACGCATTTGTAGAATCCTCAACAAATTTCATATGTGTGTCAGGCCATCTACACGGTGGGTCTTTAGTGATACCAGGACTCAAACCCACGGCTCCATAATGCAGACCACGAGTTTGGGAACATCAACACACGTCTACAGCGTTCCCACTTCGCAAAAAGCGAAGATTGAAAATCGATATCTCATTCATTTAGCTTCCAAATTTATTGTATAAATATTGTTGTTACTGCTGCCATGTCTCGCGGTGATAGATCAAGGCCTTCGAAATTCATCGCAGCAAAGGGTTAGACGTACGCCTATCGTTAGCCATAGCTTTGAGCACCAGACAGGTGACAGTACGATTTGGCTCGCTTCCACCGTACTTTTGAGGAAGATTACCCTTAGGGTAGTCAGGGGCAACCCAGCTTTCTTTCCCTTCGACTTGCGGTCGACGTCTATTTAGAGTACCCCCCCCCCATGCCGCGAAAGCATTATACATTTACAAATATCCATGCTTTCTTCAGGATTTGTACCCAGGCCCTATGGCACAGTATTTAGCGTCATTAACCACTATACGGGTTGGGCAGTATTGTGTATGCCTCTTGTATCTCTGCAGAGTAGATCTTTATGCGAAGTAGAATTCAACTCCGTGTTTTAAGTAAAACGTGGCTAAGAACGAGTAATGAATCATTGGACAGTTGCGACTCTCAAAAGCATGGCTGAAGTAACCTAGTGGCCTGTGTGTCAGGAATTCCGAGTCCTAGGGCTACTGAAGACTCGCCATATAAAAGGGCTGATGCACGTTAAATTTGTCTTCGATCAAAGGTCCCTCACATTGGCGTCTTGAGGAAGTTAGATGAGTGATTTGATCCTCGTCGCTTGAACATGGTTCAAAATAACGAGGTCCGTAGCGAATATCCCTCGAGTTATTTTATATTATGATGTTAATGAACATCTACTCACGCAACTCTTTAGAAGAACTGGAATCTCTCTCTCTCTCCAACCTTGAAAAATCCAACTTCACTTTAACATCCCTCCCCACTTGATCAAGAACTCTTAACAATAAAATTTAAGGATAATTTTCCATATGGTAATACGATTCATAATGATATAAACTTGGAAGTTATAAAGAACTTGAATTAAAATCGTATTTCGAAATACAAACTTTCAACCACGTTAAAAGGCCTTAGTTGTCCTGTATGGTTAAAATAAGGAACTTTTTATGCCCGGATGTATTCAAATCTTATTCGAGGGTTCATGTTCTAAAAGTGTAAAATAAAAATTCACTTTAAATGTCCCGGGACTTCCTATTACTCACAAAGGGAGGAAGTTTAGATACAGATCTAATTCCAGTATCATCTTCGTAACTTGAACAGGGTTATGACATTCCGTGGTTAAACACGAAATTAAGAAAGCCAATGGCGAGATCCGGTATGGGGTCTGGAGGGACTTTAACTTAAATCAAATTAACAATGCATTAATGTTGTACTTAGAAACAACATCAGAGCAAACACATAACTTTTAAACCAGGGGTGACCAACCTAAATGACCTTGAGGGCCACTTCGGAAAATCATTACAATCCCGTGTCCCACATATAAAAAAATATATATCTTTATATTAGAGTTGGACCCATTACAAGCATTCATTGGAAGGAAAATTTAAAACGGAATGAAAAAAAATTATTATTATTTTCATTAGTTTTCATGTATAACACATCACTCAATAAGTCCTAGGCCTAACATATAGATGGCGCTACCTTCTAACTTTCTTTAGTCTAACCTAGTAATACTAACTTTCAAATGGCACGTGTCAAAATTTCGTGATAATATCTTGCTTAGCTGAAAAGTTACAGAGAATTTAGTGAAGCAACTTTTGTTTGCTTAGAAACAATGCATGAAAAAGAGTTTCGTGTGTTAACATTGCTTTGTGATGGATAAAATCATTGGTCAAGCAAAACAATTGCCTTCGAAATACTTCCCCGTACAGTCCAGATCTTGCCCCCATGGATTACCGGCTTTTTGCAAACCTTAAAAGAATGCTACAGGGAAAGAGGTTTGGCTCAAATGAAGAAGTGATTGGCGAAGTTGAAGCCTTTTTTGAGAGCCAAGACAAATCGTTCTATGAAAAAGGTATTAAAAAATTTGAAGAGCCCTGGGCTGAATATATCCTTCTTGAAGGGGAGTATCTCTTGATAAAAAATTTTTTGCCTAAAAGCTGTTGTTTTATTAGATAGGTCTGGGAGTTTTGAGTGATGTGTTACAAACATAGATAATTTAATAATAATAATAATGCAATTATCAAATATATCTAGCTCTAGCAATAAGCAACGCGATAAAGTTACAAGCTTGATGCTACAGGGAGTAGCTGAAGTATAATATTGGTCAGAAGCAATGTGATAAAATAGAAACAATTATGATACATATGTTTCAAAGCAGTACGCTAAAAACAAAAGTATTGCACAAAACAGTATTTTGTAAAGCTGTAATGAATCTTAAGGGCCCTAAAATTATCCAAGGTGGGCCTTGGGTTGAGGAGAGAATTATATTTATGAAAAAACGCAGACGAAAGCACCTAGACGTGTAATTTTTGTGCTAAAAATTTAAAATCTGTTGGTGATGATCTGTTAGCAGTGATTCCCAAAGTGGTCTATATCGACCCCCAGGGTCTATGACAACCTGCAAGGGACGACAGCAGAATAATAATCTGCGGGTCCATGAGGTGTAAGTGAGGGTCGATGTGATACTGGCTCTCATTAAACCAGATCAAGACTTTAATTTTAAAAGAAAATTTAATGAAGTGGAAACCAGATATACTTATTTAACAGATGTATTTACTAAACATAGTGAGGTTAATTTGCAGTTCCAAGGCAACAGCATAAATTTTATTAAAACAAGTACCATCTTTTAAGCGTGTCTTTCCAGAATTATGCTAAAGAATTATAATATTGGACGTCACGAATTTTCCCAGTTTCTCAATTGTCACAAACTATCTGACAGGAAAATGACATTTTAACCTACGTTCAACATTTAAATGCTCTTTATTCAGATTTTGAAACTAGATTTGAGAATGCTTTGACTATAATGATACCACAGTAGGCCATGAATTCATATGGTCACATCGAAAAAGGAATGTCAGAATATACTACGAGAAAATGATAAAAATAGACACTAACGAAGTTCTTAAAGTAAGTTGTAGAAACGGATGTCAGCATTTTTGGCTTTAAAAAGATATTCCTGTTGTTTATACCTCGAGAAAGTTTTTAATTGCTTTTCCTAGTGAGAAGCAGTTTTTCATTGCGGTTAACAAACTACAAAACAAAAAAGAGAGAAAGCAAGAGAGACTGGACACTACTAACAGAAGAGATTAATAGTTAAATCAGACAAAATTGATGCCAAATGTTGAAAATTTGTTATTGAAACACCAGATTCATCCATCCCATTAAAAGAATTTATTTGTTGCTCAGTTACTTTATGTATTAGTTAAAAAATTTTATTTAATTAATTAACATGCGTTTCTTAAGTTTTAAACACCATACTTCACTACAGGTAGAAATTTAAATCTTTTAAAGTAATTAGCTATCTAAAATAAACATATCTATACCAACTATCAAAAAGAGATTTAACGTGATAAATTGGATAAAATTCAATATTAGGTTAGTAAGGGTCTACCCCAAACCAAAAAACATTGCAAGGGATCTTTGAGATAAAAAAATGTTTGGGAACCTCTGGTGTATGGGAGGATTTTCAATCCCTAAGCCTCGCTTTTGTACGACACCCATTTAGACCAATTGTATATATAACTCTCAATACTTCATGTGACGAAATTCGATGTTATGAATGAATGAATGTTAATTAACTCAACACTTTAAAGCTACACGAGAATTATTGTCGAAGGACCTCGTAATTTTCAATAGCGTGTGCGGTCACTTTTAACGTGTAAAGTAACATATATAACATCTAAGACGACGAATTTCCCCTCTTCGGACTTCCCCGCCATATACCAAGTAATTTTGAGCCTCGACAAACTTAAAGTGTATCAGCATCGTCTACAAGGTAGACCTTTAGTAACATCAGGGCCCAAGCCCATGATTCGACAGAAACAAGCTGACCATGAGTTCGCGAGTGAGTAAATGAAAATTAACGTCGCACTGTTCAGCTACACGAGGGCTTTTGGTGACGGACCGCGTCATTTTGAACCATAGTCAAGTGACGCGGACTCCCCCCCCTTCTCCTAACTACCACACCCCACCAATGGGAGGACGTTTGAGCTCTCGACAGATTTAACGTGCATCGCTTCCCTACACGGTGGGTCTTCAGTGATACTGGGCTCGAACTCATGACACGCTAGCTATGATCCGATGTCTTGACCACTTGGCTACCGTGGACCCATGAGTTCGTGAACCACAAACACTCGCTTGCCACAGGCTCTTCACGGTCCTGTGCATACAACTCCATAAACATTTTTATGTATTATTCAATTCAGTATTTAACTCATGATTATTCCTTACCAGAAAATCTTAATAGGAAATTATATTTTTCAAGAACTTAGATTTCATATACGAGTTTTCAAAAAATACTCTTGTTTTTAATATAGAATAGAAATACACCTATCGAATGAGTGAGTTTTTATCAACGTCGCACTATAAAGTAACTCCGGGGCTATCGCAACGGACCTGATTATTTTGAACCATGGTCAAATCTCGAGAACGAAACTCGAGTAGGCACCTCCTCTCCGAACGAACAGATAAACTTTGAGGCTCAACAGATTTAACGTACTTCAGCCTCTCTACACGTTGTGTCTTCTACTTACTAGGGTTCAAACTTATGGCCCGCCGGTCATGAGTTCATGACTTTAACCACTAGGCTACCACTGTTACAAAGCATCTAATAAATATGAGGTTTGAATTGTTGATAAATTTGCATTACTGAGAGTCCCAGGATTATTGGGACAAACTTTCAGGAAAGGTAGGAGACTTCACTAACAATAAGATTCAGATTTGCATAGCAACCCATGGTCGGAAACGTCATGGGAAATAAGTGTGACAGGTACAACAAGATTGAGATCATCAGGAATAATTATTGGTCAAAGATAGTACAAGGGGTGGTACTCTTTGAAGATGGTAAAGGGTCTTCGCGTTACACAACACGACGAAGAGATGCTTCTAGGGGCAGCAGCGACGGCTCTTACGCTGGTACTCGGATTCCTTCGAACGGTAACCAACAAATGTTGTTCTATGCTGTTAGTTTGAGTCCCTAGTGGCACGCCTCCACTACGCCTACTATTTCGTAATGGTCCATATTCACAAAAGTTGTGATATTAATTAGTAAACACCCGGTGCATCTCTCTGTGGGTACCTTACACGATGCAATCTTTCTGCTGCTCGTGCATTTCCTTCTGCCAGTTCCTAAATGAGGTGGACATCTTCCAGCTCGGTGTTCGTAAGGAGTTCCATACTCCTCTGTAGGCGATGGCACCCGAAATTATTGCGGTAATGTAGTACAGTTTCCTCCAATGTAAACAATGTCACCCAGAGCCGAATGAAGACGTTTTCGGTCATGGGTTGCTATACAAATTTGAATCCTGATGAGGCCCCCGACCTACTCTTTTTTCTCCCAATAATCCTGAGACACCCTGTAGTATTGAGATTTTAACTAGGCATAGCAGTGCAAAAAATTAAATGTGTATCCTGTTACATCATCAACGCACGGTAGCGCCATCTGTAAAAAATTTGTAAAATGTTATAATTGAGAGCTGTACCCCAACAAAAGCGGGTGCACGAATAAAATAGGCTTAACGTTGCAAAAGATTGATTAACCAGATGAGTCTACAAACAATAATTCAATGAAATATATCCCATAAAACAGAGGTGGTCAAACTTTTCCAGGATACAGGCTACTTCTAATCTTTTAAAGATGTTGCGGTCCACCCAGTGGTGTACACGGAGAAAAAAGAAATACTCAAAAATGACTACATGGACTTGCTCATTTTGAATTGAGTTTGTTTATATCAGATTTGAATACATGCCGTTTCGAATATAAAACATTACATGTACTCAAAATTTCAAAAAATGGTTCATTAACACTATCAAACAAATTAAAAAAGATATTCAGGATCAAAAAAGTTTTTTTAATATACTGGCTACATATTTAAAAGATTGGGGTCCAACAACAAATTTAGTTCTCATAAATCTTCCGAACTATTTTTCGTTTCTACCACGCTACCCGCGGACGAACACATGAGTACTAGATTGTTTTGATTTTGTGTTTTGACTTTAAATGAGAGAAGTCTTTTTCTTGCCTTTTGAATTAAAGTTTTCACCTATTTGTTTTACAAAGTATGTGCCTTGATTTTAATATAAGGCTATATATATATATAATAGGAATTTAGCGAAAAAATTTGATAAAATTGTTATAAATTTAAGGTATGTGGCTACCTTTGGAGCATTTTATTGAAACATATAAATTTTCAACTAAAAAAAAAACTGTTTTCTTTAAAAAGGGTGTGCATAGAACTAGAAATTAAAATACAATTTCACAAAATTTAAAATAATTTTGGTTAGATTGGGAATTTTTTGTGAAAAATTGTAGTTACAGTAAACCTTGTATCGAAAATTCTAATTAATATATTCAAATAATATTAAAACTGCATAAAAATAACATCATTATCTGTGCCTAGAGCGATAAGATTTATATTTTTGAAATCTGTCAATTTTTTCAAAAAAACTTTTTTTTCTCGCAAATTGTATGTGCAAAAAAAAATACATACACAGAGATTATAGTCTATAATACAAATAAAATAAAATGAAAATTTTTATTCACTATCTTAAAACTAAATCCATTTGTGAACTTTACCGTGAAGCCAACAAACATAGTTTCTCAGACAATGCTTTTAAAGATTTAAATACCATATGAAAAATGTTCTACTAGTTGTACATTTCTTAAACTCACCATATTTATAGCTCAAACTCTCTTTAACTTCATATGAAACTAATTTTTTAACCCTTTTGCCGTTTTCTGGAGAATTTTATAGATTATAAAAATTGTCGAGTTTAGTAAAATTTTCATGAAAAATTGCAATTAGGATCTTTTACACAAAATTCTAATGAATGTATTCAAATAATATTTATACAGTACATAAATAATGGAACATCTTTATATGTATTAGGAATTAAAAGATTTGTATTACTTTTAAATGTGCCAAATTTTATGCATAAACTCGATTTCTTAAAAAATTAATGATTTTTCTTTTCATTTAAAAGCATTGAAGTACATAAATACAGTGAACCCAAAAAGTGTTCGTACACTTGCAGTTTCCTATAAAAATTTTATGATTTCGACTAATAAAAATTAATGTATAGAAGTTGTAATTTTCTTATGATATCTGCAATTTGTTCTTAATGGAATGAAATAATTATTTCTTTAAAAATAGTATAACTATTATTTTTAAAAATTAATAATCAAAAAGCTATTGAAAAATTACGCAACAAAAGTCTTCCTACCCTTAACAAAAATCCAACATAGCTTTAAATATTGTATTTCTTTCTTAATTTAGAACTTAGTAGAATATCTTTTAGTGTCCACAACAACTTTTAAATGTCTTGATGTAGATTTAATGAGTTTTTGTAATTTCTGCATCGATTTTCTTCCATGCTTCTGTGATTATTGTTTTTACTTCCCATTATGTGTTTATATGTCATGTTTTCTTTTTATTTTAAATCTAGTTCTCCCCAAATATGCTCTGCTGGGCTAAATAAATTGATTGAGGTGGTGTTTTCAAAATTTTGGGTACAGTTATAGAGACACTAGCGGTGTATATTGAGAGCAGTAGGATTGGCGTCATTATACTGTTGAAAAATGAAGTCGTGTTCAATATCAAATTTTGGAAAGACAATTTAAGATTTCTCTTTAAAATATTTGACTAGAGCTCATGATTCTCAATTCCATCAAAAAAAAAAATTGCGTAATTATGTGGCTGATATACGCCCCCACGCAAGAACACTTCCAATTCCATGGTTCATTCATCCAACTAGATTCTTGTGACTAAGTTTCAGAAAATTCAAAATTGACAGGAAAGTGATTGGGATGACAGAAAATTCAACATTTTTGGTTCTGATGGGCATATAATAGTTTTAAAGGAAAAAAATGAGGCATTAATCCGGTAATTTAATTTATGTGGAACAAGAGCTCCTCCACCTCCATGCTTCAACATAGAGGTGTTCTTGCGGGATAGGGGGTGTAAATAGGTTTCAGGAATTAGGTAATTTGGTATTTTTTTGATGGTATTGAGAATCATGAGCTCTATTTAAATATTTTAAAGAGAAATTTTAAATTATCCTCTCAAAATTTGGATATTTCAGACGACTTAATTTTTTAACAGGATAATGACGCCAAGCGAACTGCTCTCAATGTACACTGCTGGTGTCTCTAAAACTGGACCCAAAATTTTGAAAACACCTCCTCAATCAATTTATTTAGCCCAGCAGAGCATATTTGGGGAGAACTAGATTTAAAATAAAAAGAAAACACACATGACATATAAACACATAATGGGAAGTAAAAACAATCACAGAAGCATGGAGGAAAATCAATGCAGAAATTACAAAAACTCATTAAATCTATATCAAGACGTCTAAAAGTTGTTGTGGACATTAAAAGATATCCTAGTAAGTTCTAAATTAAGAAAGAAATACAATATTTAAAGCTATGTTGAGATTTTTGTTAAGTGTAACTAAGACTTTAGTGGCATAATTTTTCAGCAGCTTTTTGATTATGAATTTTTAAAAATAATAGTTATACTAATTTTTAAAAAAATAATTATGTCATTCCACCAAAAACAAGTTGCAGATATAAAAAAATTACAATTCCAAAATATTAATTTTTATTAGTCGGAAACAATAAATTTTATAGGAAATTCCAAGTGTACGAACACTTTTTGGGTTCACTGTATATACACAGAGATTAGATTTTGATTCATAACACAGATAGAATTAAATAAAACATGTTCTGAAAATTTAAATTCAATATCTTAAAAATATTTTGTGTAGGGATCAGCATCTGGTTTTGTTAACTTCAATTCCAGTTTACTAATTATGCTATAAATTTGCTTCTAGATATCGTAGAAACAAAAATAGAGTGTTTTTGGAATCTTAAATGTATAGGCTTTAAAATAAAAACATAAAAGTAATTTTTGAAAATTTTCATATTGATCTTCTGGTTTATAATACAACTTTATTGTGACTACAGTGTTTTGTTTATTTGGATGAAAATAAATGAAATATATATATCAGATTCTTTATATTTAACCCATTATAAATATATTTTATACTTTTACTCATTAAAGAAAGGTAGAGAAAAATTATGTTCTTACCGTAAAATCTGGCATACCATCGTATAATGGGCACTTATACTTTCAAGTAGCAATTTTTAATTTTTATGTTTATTTGTTGTATAATGTGCACCCCCTTTTTCATGAAGGAACCTGAGATGTGAGTCATGTTCTTAAAGTTTGAAAGTCATTTATTCTAAGCTTTAGTAAAAAATAGTATACATCTAGAAGTGCAGCCCGTTAAGTTCATAAGGAACGCCATTTCTTTTAAATAAACATTATTTCGATCTATGTAGAAATCTAATTTTTTTTCCTGTGCTCACATTTTTAAAGCTCTCATTTTTATACCTGGTATATAACGTGCACGCATAAAATTCAATCTTATTTTTTGTGTTAAAAGTGGCACCATACACCAGATTTTACGATACATATTACCACAACAATGCCAATGTTCAAGATAACGTGCCAAGTTGGTGACCCTGATTTTGCATGTGTCTTATGCGCCAGATTGACTACCATGTGCTGTATTACATATAATTTCGCCAATATGGTTGCAATATTATGTAAGTACCAAAAATTAATACAGCTTGGGTACAAAAACTCCTGTATGCAGGTATGTTGTACACAAGTGAAAAAACATAAGAAATCTTGGTATATATACTTACGTATTATCACAACCAATTGGTGACATTATATGAAACAAAGCACCGGTTTGCCAATTCAACACACAGGAACTCAGAGAGTACTTGCGTATTTTTGCAACAATCGCTGACTCTAAATAACTCGCTGAGTTGGCCACATCGATTTCCTATGTGTGGTACACACTGAATTGGACACCAGGTGCTTCATTTCATATAATATCGCTAATAGGTTGCAATAAGACGCAAGTACCAATCAGGGTATCCAACTTGGTGAGTTATTAGATTTGGCATTTGTTTTGATAATACGTAATTTGTTCAGTCTGACGTATTTGAAGCACAATTAATTTAAATTATTGTTTAAAGAAACATGCTTTTATCAAACTAAAAAGTAAGAAATAAATCTTAATATAAGAATAAAATGATTAACGAGAAAATAAATGTCATCGTGGTAAAAGCGTGGGGTCCTCTGTACTACATTTTTACACTAACTCTGCATTTTGGAATAGAACTAGTAAGAAATTATAACAATTGATATTGAGCACCCCACGCTTTTATACGCAGTTATTATTTTTCCAGTTTCAGTTTCTTTATTTTTTTCTTGGCATTTCTAAATACCTTTTGTTCTATTTCTTTAAATCCTGGCATTCATATTTTTCTAATTGGTTTTCTATAAAAAAAAGTACTTATGTTTTTGCTTCTTAATGTAATTCCTTTTTTGCCAGGAATAAGCCATTCTTTTAAATTATTTTCATGTTGAGTTCTTAGTGGGAGACCATCATCATTGATTGAATACTATTGGATGCCAAAATTTTATTTGCAGCAATTTTTCAAAACCACTTCTAAAAGATGTTTAATGTGTAGTGTACTGATGATAAATTAGTTCCTGTATATATTGTTTCAATGTGTGGTATTTTTTGAACTGTTGTTTTTATAAATGTGAAATTCAGAAAGACCTGCCTTTTTTCATGTGTAATATTTATAAAATTGTATTTTTTAAATCTTTTACCTTGTTTCTAAATTATGAATGCTTTATTTTTAATTTGCACTAATTTCATTTCTGCTTGTTAGCACAAATCTTGATATTTAATGTTTCCACTCATAATTTGTTTTAAATTTTGCACATAGCTCTGAATTTTTTTTATATGTATATATTTTATGGATAAAAACTAATCTATGAATTTCATACATTTTGCACTTTCTGCCAAAGACCATTGGTTTCACATCGTAGACTTTGTCGTCATGTTCTAAATACTCATATGGGCGTAGCATAACACTACATGTGTTATGCTAAATTTTGTAGATAGCCATTTAGAAAACTATATAATTATGAACAACATTTGTAAAAATTTTACTCTAATGAGGAAAATTTCAAAATTCCTCTCAGAACCAGCTATTTATAAATTCTTCAGTAAATAATTTAGATGACTCACATATCCTAACATGTAATTTATTTGAAACAACACTATTTGAAAGGCATTTTCACTCACATTTAATAACTCAAAGACATGATTTGATAAAAAAAAAAAAAAAAAGCTGTTTATTTATGTATTTTTATACACTAGAACCTATACTTAAAATGATAATTCAATGTATATTATATTAAAACAGCTGTTCTGTACAAATAAGGATGGAGTTGTCTATAATATAGATTAGATAGTGTTTATAAAAAAAAATCAATACAAAAATAACTTATTGAACAAAACATGTTTCAAAAATCTCACTTATATTCTTGTTTATTTTTTAATGTGTATATGTATGTGTATAATTTCCAGAATAAATATTTCAACAATATGATTTTGGTTTGTTTTATTTTTCTTGTTAACAATGAATAATTGAAAAAAGGTATTGAAAATAAAATGCTGTACGAGTAAAATGGCTAAATTATGATTCTATTGGTCCTTATGATGTTATTTTTTCTTCTAAATGGGTGCTGAAAACTTCTCTAAAAATTTTTTTAGTTGGCTAAAAACTAAATGTTTTGTTAATGCAAAAATGTACTGTTTTAGTTGTTTTTACATTCTTCTAAGGACTGAAATTTTTAAGCATTTTAATTAAAAAAAACCATTAACTTAAAAACTATAATATTTGTTTTCTTTGGTGATAGGAGAGTGTAAAATCAGTTGATTTAACAAAAAACGAGCCTAATTTGTTATATAGCAATGTATTTTCTTTATTTCCATCTGGATGGATGTGTTTCTATTGAAACAAAACAATTGATATAAAGAGTACTTACACACCTGGGCCTAATGAGTGTTAATTTAGTCAAAAGGTTTTTTTCTTCAGGTTACATAATATGTAAAAAAGCTATTTCTTTCTGGCATTGTTTTGAAATTTTTACTTTGAAAAATCAATGTTTCCTAGATATTTCTAATAACTTATTATTGAAGGGCTGATTTTTTTAAATAAAAGTTAATTTTTTCTGCTTGTATATGATTTTAAGGAAACAATATAATGCTTCTGGAGAGAGAGAGAAACATAAATATAAATAATGAACCAAATTGCTTCTGGAACTAGTTCAAAATGCATACACTTTTGTTTAGCTATAACATCGAATTTATTTTTGCAGCTTTCAATGATTTATATTTGCGGTATAAGTTCGAAGACATGCAGTTTGTGATTAAATAATAGTTGCATTTTTTTTTTCGAAAAGTAATATTTTTGTTGATACTTGCGTATTGTCGCCACCGTATTGGCGACATTATATAAAACGAAGTACATGGTTGCTAATTCAGCACGTAGGACACATGCGAAATCATTACTGCCAATTTGGCGAGTTATCTTTAACTTAGGCGCTTTCGCGATAATACGCGATTACCTTTTTGTTACACACAATAAATGTAAAATGAATTTTGATTTCGAAGTTAAGTGTAAAAATTTCCTGAAATGAAAATAAAATAATACGTAAGATGAATAAAGTGAAAATTTACAACTTGGGTATCACATTTTTAAATCCCTTAAGATTTGGGTTTATAAATATTTTTCTGTTAAAAATTCATATTAGATACAACAGTATCGAAAATGAATGCTAAACATGCTCATTTTATTCTTTTAAACTCAAATTTGATACATTAACAAATTCAAAAATGAGTGCATTATATTCTCATTTCGATCTTTCATTCTCAAAAATTTGATCCCGTAACAGGTTCAAAAATGAGAATGTACTCATGGCTCAGTAGGAGAATATGCGATTCTCAAATTTGAGTACGCGTGCATCGGAGCTATTTTGAGAATGTGAAGTACTCAAAAGTGTGAGCTGTTTGCTCTCAGTTTTGAAAATCGTTTCTCGCAGTGTAGGTGAGGTGAGCTAAGAAAAAGATCTTTAATACTTTTATAACTTAATTATGAATATGGAATATGTACTTACCTGCGCAACCACAATAAAATAAATTTGCACTTTTAAGCAAAACGCGAGATACAAACATAATAACAACAGCCAGAAATATAATAATATCGTATGATGCATTTGTTACAAAACTATTCAAAATACATTAAAAATAAAACATTTTTATCTAAATTTAGTTCTCATAGTTAGTCAATACAAGACTTCCTATGCATGTTCTCATTCAGTCTTGAATATTAAGGTATATAATTACTAACTGTTCATCTTCAGGCGGTCACCCCAAAATGTCCTGGCGGTCTACCGGTCAACTGCGATCGACTTAATGCCCACACACCTCAACCATAAAAAAATTCATTCATAGAACAACCGTTCGGCAGATAATTTTCAATAAATATTTGACAACGAAATCTTATGCCAACAATTTTAATTATATCCTTTTATATTCGTAATAAAATAAAATAATTAAAACTATGTTATTAAAAACACCCTAAATTACATCCTCGCAGCAATATGTACCGCTTCCTCCTAATTGCTTGACAAATCCACTTTTAACGCGAAAGCTCCTGAAGCAAATGGAGGTCATTTTTAATTCCTCTTCGAAACGGAAAAACATCCCTCAAAGTCTCGGGGGGTAATTTAGATCCGAGACAAAGTCGACCAAAGAGCAAAACTCTGAGCTCAATAACTCAAAAAGGGAAAAGTTTTCTAAAAATCCCTTAAAATGAATTGCAGGAAACTTTATAAAACGTGAGGCCATCTATCCAAGTAGTTCCCAGCGAAATGACTCAGAAGCGAAAAAAAAATGTTCTCCTTTTTTTCTTCTCTACCGAAATCCGTTCATATTAAAAGCGAAACCGCCGTAATGGATCACCTGCAAAATTGAATTTCCCTTCGGTGTAACAAACCCACCTTTGATTAATGTAGCCAAATTATTGATATTTATCGTAAAACGCGCCCCGTTTAAAATCGTTTGGCCCTTACGCCCCGCTTTGAGGCGTAATTATGATTTAATACGCGCAATATGCCGTTGATGAATGCCCATCATACGTTATCCCGACCCCGAACTTAAGAATCCAAACTTCAAATTAATATTATTAATTATGGAATAGATTGGCCGGAAACAAACGGGTGGCTGGATTATGAAAAGTATAAGTCTTTCACTTCCAGCGTCAGGTTTCGAGAAATAAGGCTTTTTTTTTCTTGACTTTATCGCATTAACTTTGCCTCAATACCTTTTGCTAGCGAGAGTTTAAACGCGTCCGCCTTAAACTCCAATTAGACTTTCCAAAGCTTAATGATCATACGATCCCGAATAAATCATTTTATATCGGAAGTCAGTGGGATATGGAGTTGACTAATAAGTACGGCTTGTGCTCGGCCGAAAAGGGGGAAGGCTCTTAATAAGTTGAAATGATGAAGAGTTGAGTAATTTGGATTGGTGGAGCGATAAGCTTCCTGTGTTCATAGACATACCTTCCATTTTAAGATATTTCGGGTTTTTCTAAATACGGAAAATAGAAAGTTAAATGTTTACAAAGGAAAAAATTAGTTGAATATTATTACGGAATTATATAAAATTTTCTGCGAAGTTTCAGAACCCGAATAGAAAGAATTTCCTGTCCTTGTATAAAACAGTAATTATCAACTTTTTTTGTGGTAAACTTTTAATAATTTTAAAATTTGGTGGCACACTAACCATAAAATAAGTTTGAAAGTAATTTTACTCATCTGTAATGAACATGTAAAATAGTTTAAGGTAATAATTTTCAATGTGAAGCAAAATACTATGCACGACTTGGATAACAAAATGTTTATTGAGTAATTAATTACGAGAATACATTTAACGTGAAATTTGAACTTCATGATTTTTGATCATTTCGCTTATATTGGGTTGTAAAAATGATAATGCCAATCTCATTTCATCATCTACATTTAAAAGTATCGAACTTTTTTTTTTTTATTTGCTAATGCTGAAAATCCAAATTCACTCAAATAAGATGTACGAGGTAGGATTCAAAAGTTCCCGGAATGAGTCTATAGCTTCAAAAATATTACCAATTAAATTGCCAAAAGAAACAAATCCTCCTTTGAAATAAGACCCTTGAGCAATAACACACTTATTCCATCGCTTGTAAAGGTCATCGAAACATTTCTAGAATCCATTTTTAACTATGTCCTTCCATTCAGCCTGCGATGTACTTTTATATTCATCTGCAGATTGGAATCGACGACCCTGAAAACTACATGTCAGTTCTGGAAATATACTGAAGTCGCAAAAAGCTAAATCAGGCGAGTAAGGAGGATGTGGCAAAGCAGTTGTTTTCATTTTTACCCCGTCTTTGTTTGAAGCTGTAGCGATATAATCTGTATAAGCCAGTAACAACCTCCGCACTACGGCGATCATTTTGGTGTAGTGGTTAAGTTACTCCGTTTCGAATCCAAAGGTCCCGGCTTCAGTCCTCCGGATAAGCGCGCCACTTCATTTGGTGACCCTAGCTTAACCAAGAAAAGCGAAACCTAAGCTGATCTGTCGTGGCGCCATCTACCCGCAAAAAAAAGAGCAATCCAGGAGAAAAAATTCGTCTGATAAACGTGACGCAACTCATACAACACTCAGGAAAAAAATGACCACTCCCATCAACAACTATATCGTTCGTCTAACCAACTCACTGGTAGGAGAATGTGTAGCGAGATAATCTATATAAGCCAGTGACAACCTCCTCGGCAAGGTGATCATATTGGTGTAGTGGTTAAGTTACTCGGTTACGGATCCAAAGTTCCCGGGTTCAGTCCTCCGGATAAGCGCGCCACTTGAAAGCCGTTGTTCAGATGAACCACCGCAGAAACGTTTTCAGCGGTGTGATATCTACGGACGTCCAAGGCGTTCCGCGACTTCAAAACTTTCCCTGCCTTCCCTAAAAACGTTGATGCTCAAAAGCTTGCGTTTGCGATAAAGTATCACTTGTGCTGTACCTATGATTAAACATTTCGTCAGTCTCCGTAGCACTCTACCAAAGTTTGATATTCATTATCTGCTCTACAAACATCATTTCTTTCAATCACCGTTTACTAAATGCATCTGCTTACAAAATACGATGCCGTGGTGAACCATCGACCACTTGATTTAAGTAAAATCCCTTTTAGAAATGAGGAAGAACGCAGTAACGTAGAAACGTTATCACAGTCACTCTACTGCAAACATTTTTCACGTTATAAGCTCAATCCGAGAAATTTGAATCCTACCTCGTAGAAAAATGTAACAATATTTTTAAGGTAACTGGGATGTCTGCGATAAGGAAAAATGCACTTTTTTTACACCCAATTTAAATGGTTCTCACTTACTTAAATTAAAAGCAACGGAAGTAAAATTTTTACGTTGAATTATCTGTTTATTTATGTATCTTTTTAATGTAGAAAAATTCCATTATAAATCAGAAATAAATTTGTATAAGCAATAAATAATCAATAACTATTTTTACTATTTTCGAGGCATGTTCTTAACTTTAGTAACACTTTGCATAAAATCCACTGCATAGATAGTTTTAAAATTTTCCAGAGTGTTTGCAAACGTAACTACCATAAAATGAATTAAATTGTAGTTCCATAAATGAATTTGTAAATTAAAAAAATTCTAGATTATTTAGAGAAGTTTTTTTAATTTCTCTTTTCTTTCTTCATCAATGTGTGTTATGAACGATTCACACCATCCTTCCATTTAAAATACCAAAGTTTTATATCTATACATTTTAGTATGTACTTCACTTTGAACATCGTCATTAGAGGATATTACAGAGTTCCTTGCACATATTTTTGTTATAAAACTACACAAAGAAAATGTCTTTGATGAATTTAAAGAGTAAATTTGATATATAGTTTAAATGGAGCTCTATTTTAAGGTGAAAAAAAACTATTTTTGTACTTATACATGTTATTTTAAAGTAAAAACAACAGTTATAAATGTATACAGTTATTCATGAATATTCAAATGTTAAAAACAAGCATTTAGGAAAAACGAATTGTCTATTTTACAAACTATGTATAGTTTAGGATAATACTCAAATTCCACTTTGTACTATAGTCACTTGATTTTTTAATTGAAGTATTTATAAATGCTGAGTAACACTGAGTATTTATAAATGCAAACTGAACATAATTAACATTTAAAAAAACAAAATTTTCTTTTAAAATTTTATAACTAATCATTTAAATTTTCCTTAATTTGTGCACAAAAAATTTAAAATTTTCATTAAATTTGAACATATAATACAGAAAAATTACATCATTCGTATCGAAAAATTTTAGTATTTTTATTTACATACTAGCTGTTACCCGCCCGCTTCGCTGGGTATTTCATGATGTTTTATAAATTTTTGTTGGTTATATATATGTATAAATTTTTGATATTTAAGTCCTAGCATTAAGAATTCAATTGTATCGAAAAATATACGCCCCTTACGTTCCTCAACGCCACTTGGGAGTCGATTTTCACGAAACGCATTTTGTGGCGTATCTGTATTCAATGAGAGGAATCTGCTTACCAAAGTTCAACACTGTGCGTCTAATAGTTTAAAAATCGGAATAATTATTTATATCTCCCCTTAACCCCCTGCAACACCCCTTGGGAGTCATTTTTCCCAAAACCCATTTTGTAGCGGATATTTACTCCATGAAAGAAACATGTCTACCATTTTTCAAGCAGGTTGGTCAAGTAGTTTAAAAACGAAAATATTTATCTATTACACCCTTAACCCCCCCTCCCCTCGCAACACCACTTGGGGGTTACTTTCCCAAAAAACCATCTTGTATCTGATCTCTACTCTATGAAAGGAATCTATTTATCAAATTTAAAGACTGTGCGTCTAATAGCTTAAAAATGGAAATAATCTATAACGTCCCCTAAGCCCCCGAAATGTCACTTGGGGGTCGATTTTCACCAAACTCATTTTGAAGCGGATCTCTACTCTATGAAAGGAATCTGCTTACCCAATTTCAAGATTGTACGTTGAGTAGTTTAAAAATGGAAACAATTACTTATAACGCTCCTCAACCCCCCCCCCGTAACGCCCCTAGCGTTTCGAACTTTGCAAAACCCGTTCTTAACTAATCTCTACTTCATGAAAGGAACATGTCTACCAAATTTCAAGTCTGCAAGTTGAACAGTTCCGGAGATATCGTGATTAGTCAGTCAGTGAGTCGCTTTTCTCCTTTATATATATAATTATTTACATCTCCCCTTAACACCCCCGCAACACCCCTTGGGGGTCAATTTTCCCAAAACCCGTTTTGTAACGGATATTTACTCCATGAAAGAAACATGCCTACCATTTTTCAAGCTGGTAGGTCAAGTAATTTAAAAACGAAAATATTTTTCTATCACGCCTCTTAATCCCCCGCAACGCTACTTGGGGGACCATTTTCCCAAAACCCATCTTGTAGCTGATATCTACTCTATGAAAGGAATATATTTACCAAATATAAAGACTTTGCGTCTCATAGCTTAAAAATGTTAATAATTATCTATAACGTCCCCTAAGCCCCCCCCCAACGCCACTTGGGGTCAATTTTCACCGAACTTATTTTGTAGGGGATCTCTACTCTATGAAAGGAATCTGTTTACCTAATTTCAAGATTGTACATAGAGTAGTTTAAAAATGGAAACAATTATTTATAACGCCCCTTAACCCCCCGTAACGTCCCTTACGATTCGAATTTGACAAAAAAATCCATTCTTAGCTGATCTCTACTCCATAAAAGGAACATGTCTACCAAATTTCAAATCTGTAGGTTGAATAGTTCCTGATATACCGTGATTAGTCAGTCAGTGAGTGAGTCGCTTTTCTCCTTTATATATATATATATATATTTCTTTTAAATTTATTTTATTGCTAGTGTGCCGCCAAATTTTGAAATAATGCATCTACGGATGCAGCAAAGTGCCCTCGATTTTTTAAAAGTAAAATTTAAAAAATGCAAAATGTGAAGCATTGTCACGTTCCAGTTACCCAGCTTTGAGTATTGAGGTACTCTCCCCTAATTTTTATCCAAAATGAATTAATGGGCTCTTCTGGATGTTTTGAAATTAAGGATTGCATCCTCTAAATAAGGATTTAAAAATATATCCCGATAAATACTGTCATTAAACCGGGATGAAAGACGTGGAGACCATTTCGGCCGCCGACTGATATCCTTGTACAAACCAAGAAACCAGCACGACTGTAGCTGTATCTTTCAGTAATATTGTGAGCTTGAGATTATATTCTTGGGATTCTCCAGATCCCCTTATCATCGTTAATCGTTTATATATATCTGAGACTGATCGGCAAACAATAAATTGGCTAACTGCTGTCCAAAGAATGGCATTCAGAGTTCTTCAGTGAGACGTCAATGGCATCTCTCTCTCTCTCTCTCTGTATGTGTGATGGTCATCTGCAACACAGAAACTTTATGCCATTTGACTTTAATGCAGCCACTTACAAAAATTTAATCGAGATATCTCTTTTTCCTAATGACGTCGCAACGCTCGAAGAAAGTTGATGTGTTGAACTCGTCTAATACGCAAAGCTTACAGACACGGATGATGGTCCCTGCGGGAGATAGTAACCGTAAAACTTCTACTACCAGGTTTTCGTAACAATGTATGTTCATTTTGATAATGATTCCCCAAGCGGCTGAAGATAGAACGATTGACCTGTAAGGGTCGGGCCATAACCAACGGTCGTTCACTATACTTGTCATAGCTGGTATGCAATCGGATGGTCATCTCTCAAGCGCCTTCAACGACTCATTTTTTGAAATTTGGAAGAAAGAAATGCTGAAATGAGCACAACGCAACGAAAGAAATCACAATTGCTGAAATAAACATGTTTTTACATCTATCGCATTCCACAGCCCTGAGTGTAGTTGAGTAAATATTTTACAGCGGAACTATTTTTGCGTTTTACTGCAAGGTACATGTGCAAATTTTGTTGTTGTAACCTTATCTCTTACAAGTAATGCTCTTTTTACTGTTTGTTGCTTATTCTTGAGACAGTGTACATCCACGTATCATCAACGAGAGGATTTTGAGTTCTGACGAATTTAACATGTCTCAGTTCTTAGGTGCGACAGCCTTTGGAAGGACGCCATCCCAGCCTGCATCCCTTTAGTTACATAACAATTATTCTATAAAGAAGGATACCGCGTGTGGCGACTTTCTCCACAATAATCCCTAAAGGGAAATTTGTGTGAATATTCCCTAACCGATGAGGAATTCAATTAGTCTGTAAACAATTTTGGCCGATTGAGGAACCCCGAAATCAGTGGTGTGCTTACCCACAAAATAGAAAATTTTAAAACAATATTTTATTGTTCATGTGTGATCGTGTCTGAATGTGTTACAGTAATAAAATATTTAAAACCTAAAAATAAGGACTGATATTTGAACTGTGAATACGAAACCAATATGCGACATATTTTTTTATTTTCCTCATCGGTTAAAGAAGTTTCACACAAATTTCCCATTAGGGATTACTGTGGAGCAAGTCGCCTCACCGAGAGCCAGTGGCGTAGAGTGGGCTTTCGCGCCTGGGGCCGACCGGAGATTTTTTTTTTTTTTTGTTGCCTATCTATTTTAATTATAAGTCAAGAAAACTAGCAAAAGTATGAAAAAAGCAGCTTTATTTTTTTTATTGATTAAAAATGCAGTTTTCGTGGGTTTTTTTTCATATAGCAAAACTTTTTATACAATTGTTAATATCATTATGTATGTCATTTTTAATTGCCAGATAAGCTAAATTTATTAGCCTTAACGTGGACATAGTCGATCTGAGATAATTTGATTCATTTTAGCTTAGATAAGCTTCTCTCGCAACTGGCATTACTGATGGTAGATATGAAAAAAATTCTCAACATTATGACTATGTTTGGTAAGCCATCTTCACAAGATTGGACTCAATAATATATTTTAATAAACCCAGAGAGCCGGACCTAATGAGCTCTTTTTTTACAGCCTGGGTCTGTTGCAGCTACGAAAGCTTGTAGACTTACGCGCTCAAGTTGGAATTCTTCTTAATTAATGTCTTGAGGAGCTTGATCTAAATTAAGTTCGTCCATGCTCAATATAACTTCAGGTCGTAAAAAAAGCATACTTTTGCGCTAGATTCTGCAACTGTTAGAATCTTTCTCGGATTTCAGCAGTTACTCTTCTATTGAAGAAAACACTTTTCACATCAAGTCATCTTCGTACGATAACTGAATATCTTCACACCGCTCCACGCGTCACCCAGTCGCACTCGCGTGGTTCCGCTTGGCTTGTGTCAGCAAAGGCGCGATTTAAAGTTTGAAATATTTTTTTCAATTTAAATATCTTGGTGCTTGCTGCCGCCCCTTTCCTTTCTGCACCCCCCCCCTTACGCTACGCCACTGCCACGAGCCATCCAACCGCACATTGGGGATGAATAAGAAATTTTAAATACGAGAAGTATCTCATTTAGCCGTAGATTCACTAGGCCCTCTATATAGATTCACGAATGATCTAAAGAAGCCTAAGAAAATGGGCTCGTGGAATCATATTCTTATCCCATTTTTAACCAAAGCCCCCATTCTTTCTAATAATTTCCGTTCATATTTTGCAAATGCTTCGAATTTTTTTCTCTCCCTTATGCACGATAATAATAAACCACCTAACTCTATCCAAGAAAATAAAAATTTCTCCTTTAGTCACATTGTGGGAAGGAGTAGGAGGAGTGGGAACAAAATTCCGCTAAGAGCACGTGAGCAAGCGCTAATGAAAATTAGAAAGAAACGCGAACAGGAAAAATAAAGAAATAGTGCGTTCGCTTCATTATTGCTTCTTTTCAGGGCGGAAATCATTAAGGAAGTTAGATAAAGCCTCACAGGGTGTTTACTTTCAAAACAACTTTGATGCAATAATCAATGTTCGAAAACGAGGGGAGAACGGGGGGGGGGTATCTTTGTTGGTGCGTCACAATTATCTACGAAAAGTTGCCTGATGGTTTTTCGATCGCCACGGCGTCAACTAATTTCTCTCCCTTCCCCCTCCCTCTCAGCTACTTTAGAAATTTCATATTTTAACGGTTAGGAAAAGAGACTTCGTGATAAGAATTAGCACCAGGAGAAGAATTTTTAAAAGTGGATTCCTTTCTCGGCCGAAGTTTTCAATGATTTTTGCTATCGGTAAACGATCCCTAAGGTCGTTTTTCATGCTCACTTCTGCAGTCTTTTCAAACGCATTTAAACCTCTCATACAAAAGATTGGGGCCTCATTAAAAGTAAGGATCTCGTTTAAAATAGTCAGGAGGATTGTTACATCAACAACGTTAAATGGCTCACGACTTTAGAACGATATTCGGAGTCGAATGCGCAACCTTTTGTTTCTAGATATCTCTCCCTGAAGATCGTTTTCGACTGAAGGCAAAAGGCCAAATGGACGGTTATTGTTTAAAATTGTATTAAGCTGTATTTTGAAACAAGCGGTCAACGAAGAAATATTGTAAAGGATAAAAAATTGTATTTTACAAAAAAGATACTATAGTAGTCGTCTTAGTAACGTAACTTTTTCTAAAAGATGGCAGTTTATGAACGATTTCGTCTTAAAAATCATTATAAAAGAGAACCATTAATGGCTATAGAATATCTTTAATGCACAAAAAAATCAAGCTTTGGGTATTAATAAGAACCAAGATTTTTTTAATGGTGTTTTGAGTACAGTAATACCTCGACTTATGCGAACCCGGAATTACGCTATTTTTAAATCTCATCGATTCGTCTATTGTTTGGAAAAAAAAGATGGCGATACTGGTAATGTAATTGAAAAAGTTGTCGACCTTACCAGGCAAATAAATTTAAAAGTGAAGACGTTCAAGAACTGCTGGATTCCCACAATCAGGAACTGACAATTGATGAGCTCATAAAAGTGCACCATCAAGAGCAAGACAATGAAGGACTTGAGTCTTTAGATCCAGTTCAATCAGATCAAATGACTGTTGGAAATCTGACACACACTGAAGGCCTCAGTTTGATTGAAAAAGGGTCAGACCCACCAAGGAATTAAAAAACTATTAGCACGCACGCTACGAGGAAATTCTGAGGAAGAAAAACATATTTGAGCTGGCATACTACTACGTTAAATTTTATGAAACCTACATCCAAATAACTCCGGTTTGTGATTTTGTATTTGTGTGATATCTAAAATTTTGTTAAACATTTTTCTTTTCTAACTGTTATGGACTCATTACATCATCCTTTTCACCTCGCCCCTCTTGTACGGTGCAACCCCCCCCCCTTCGTGTACTTTGTTTCTTCTGTGGGTGTGTTGTTGTTGTTTGTTCCAGAATGAATAAAAAAAGGCGCTATGCGTTGGTAAAAATTCGTTGGAATTTATTTCGAAATTAAAAACATTTCGTAAACTATCGACACCTGTGCCTTGTACACTAACTTATTATTTTCTTTCGTCACCGACCCCGAATAAAAATAATTTATGTGTATAGTCGACTCTCGATAATTCGAAGATCGAGGGACCAATGAAAAACTTCGAATTATCAAGAGGGTAGCATAAAACTCCCAAAATACTCAAAAAGAATTTTTTTCTATCACATTTAGATTTGAAACTATGTAATAAAACAACAATTGTATATATGTATAAAATTTTAAAGTAATTTTTAAAAAATACATATCATACAATTTAAACAATTTACAGAAGTTAAAAGTCCTGTATTAAAAGAGTACATTCATACACAATCCTACGCATCTCTTCTTCACAATAGCGAGCAATCCTTTCTGAACACTAAAATAGCAAGGCCACGTTTTAAACGAAAGAAATAGTCGGCTGACAAAAGGTGCGGTTGGTCTATTAAAGGTCTACTTAAAGGAATGAAAACAATAAAAGTGTCTTTTCGTCTGAGGAATCGGAAAACACTAAGAAAGGGTAGAAGATAAATGGTCATCAAAGGGGCTACATTACAGGGGAGACACGCAGAGACAACACAACGCAAAACTTGTAAGCTCCAACATGCTTATTACAGGACTGCAGATGGCAGTGAGTGTTCGAATTACGAGAGTTTTATAAGATAACTTCGAATTATCTCGTGTTGTAGTCTGGTCAGCTACAGATTTTACTTCGAAATATTGAGTGTACCAAAAAGTATTGTTTTAGTTCGAAATATCAAGAGTTTCTCTAAGGACTGAGCATATACTTTGAATTAACGAGAGGGTTGAATTATCGAGAGTCGACTGTAATTATAGGAGAAATTATGCCCCGACTTACGTGAATTCGACTTACGCGGTTGTCACTCAGTCCCACTTATTGCGTAAGTTCGGGGTGTTATTACATTTTAAGACATGGCGCAATGGAAACTCGCAAGAGTTCAATAATCCGAGTACCTTGAGTTTGTAATAGTTAGCAGGAAGGTTCAACTTAACGTCTTTCGACATAATTAATTAATAAAATACAAAATTACAAACTCCGCAATTGCTCATATAATCAAATGAAAAGTATATTATGATACGTTAAGTAATATGTCTATATTGAAGAGAAAAAAATTCCTGAGAATAAATAAGCCAAAAAATTTAAGTTCATAGTTGCGGAAAAGGAGATTCAACATTCTACCATTTGAAACAATAATTATGTAAGCAAAGTGTAATTCATTACCTTCTCATGAAATGTCTGTACAATAAATATATCGACAAACTGTAGAAAAAAATTATATCTCTTGCTAATCTTCTCTTCGCGTGCGCGTATTAATATTTTTCTTTCACTCTTTCAAAAATGGAAAAATTATATTTTATTAATTCTGTATGTATAATGATATTGCAACTTTTGTTTGCTTCTCGTATTTCTCATAATGCATGTAATCTAGTTTTTAACTCACAAACCGAGTGTTAGTTAACTTTTAACGTTTGTATAAGTGTCATTGCACAACTTCGAGATTCACTCTTGGTGTGGAATAAATGAATGTTTATTTTCGTTGCACTATCAAGCAAAACGAGTTGTATTGGCCGAATGGACTTCATTTTAAGTAACGATCCCTACACCTCAGTTTACTATCCACTCTCTACATTTCAACACCACGCCAACATAAAAACTTTGAATAATGACAAATTTAAAGCGGCTCAACCTCTCTACACAGCGGGTGACCAGGTCACAGCGTCAGTTATCTCTGCCATGAGTTCCTGGCTATATCCATTTGGTTACCATGGCCACAAAACAAGAGGAAAAAAACATTAAATTTGGTAAATTTTTTTGACTCTCAATTTTTAAGGAACAAATCAATAAAAAAATAATACAATTTATATAGAGAGGAGGTATAATATTCACTTAATATTTGAAATTTTCTGAATGCCTCAAGTGAAAAATTGAAACATAGAACTCGTTTTAAACTAGCATAGAGATGAATAAAAAGAATTGAAGAAAAATTCCAGAGGAAGTGAAGCGCGTTCTATTCGAGGGACACGTTTTCTTTTCCTCTAAGCTCTGGAGCCTTCCTCTATTAAAGAAGAAAAGAAAAAAGGTTTCTTAATCTAAATGAAGCGATCATGGATACGGCGGAAACTGAGAACTTTTAGATCAATACCCAATTTCAGAACTCGAGTCTCTTTTCGGCTTCAAATCTCTCTCCACCCCCTGAGAGCACGGAGGGGCCACCAGAATTGGAGAATTATCGAACTTTTGATTATTCTTTGGAAAAATCCATTCCGGAGTTCAAAGATGAGAATGCACTGTCGCGGCTTGGAGCGGGAGGGAAAAAAAGAGTTTTTAAATCGATAGTATTCCTTCCGATATTTTCTATCAATTAAAGTAGAGTTTATTGTGAGTGTAAAAGTAACTTTCCTGAGATGGGAGTTTTTCTTCTGGGAGAAGCATGGGATATTGGGAAATTTAATGACCTTGATTAAATCGAGAAAAATGCTTCTTTTATATTCCAGTATATTCGAGGAGAGTTGTTTTCCTGTATTGATTTGCTTAAAGTGTGTACATACATTTTGCCTGTGACAAGTTTCGTTTGGCTCTAAATCAAGTAATCAAATCTTTCTTTCGAAAAATATATTTTTGCGTGGATTCGTTCGAAATAAATTCTTTTCATTTAAATGTAGGGGGTATGAAAAAGTTTTAGCAATTTAATTTGTGTAAAAATTACCTTTATTTAAATGGTTATGTATTAAAGAGTTTGAAATATGTATTACATCAAATCATTTAACATTTGATCCAAATTTTATATTTTTTTCACTAATTTTTAATTGTAAAACACTAACATATACAAACTTTAACTATAAGCAATAGAATTTAACATAAATAAGGGATTGAATTTTTAAATGAATTTCTTTTTTGTAAAAATAAATCTTTTCATAAAGTTCAAATAAAAGAAAGTTTAAAAATAATTACTAAAGAAACATCTTAATTAAAAATTAAAGCAATATAATTCAAATAAATTAGTTGATTTAAAAAATTGAGTTGATAAATTAATCTTGAATGAAGCTATACAAATAACTGAAATTATAAGAAAGGGGAAAAGGAGTTGATACTTATTTATAACAAGTTTTCATCTCTGATTAATTGAATTCAATGATTAAATTAATGGATGGGCGCAAAGTATATCTCTACTAAACCTACATAAATATGAGAAATATATTACAAAGCTTTGAGTGAATGAATGAGACCTATATTAATGTCGTATCAAGACGAGGGCTATTGGTAACACACCTTATAAATTTGAGCCTCAGTCAAGTGACGAAGACGACACCTGAGCTGGCACCCTCTCTCCAAACTTTCACGAATTTAAGCTCGACAAATTAAACGTGCATTGGCCCCCTCTATCCAAAGTGTCTCCAGTGGACTCGAAACCCCGACACACCTACTACGAATTCGTGATCATAACCACTAGGCTACCGAGGCCACTACAAAAAGTTGAAGCTTTTGAAAACACATAATATCAATGGCACACATAAAAATTTAGAGGGGAGGGGGTCCAGCGTCAAAAGTCCACCTTCTCGTATCATACCTCAATACGACGCCAAGCGTATTCTTTTGATTTAGTCGATTTGGGGACCAAAAAACAGTAAAATGATTTAATTATTATTTAGCATTGATTAATTAAATAAATTGTTAATTACAAATATTTAATTAAATTTTACGTTCTGTATACAAAAGATCATCTATTGAAAAAAAATTCAAGGGCTATGGGGGAGGGTCCGAACCCGTGGACCCCTTCCCTTATGTGCGCCACGACATACATATTACATAACAGGTTAAATTACCTTAATATAAATTAGTATAATTTTATAATGTACTTTACGTAAGAAATGATGATTTAATAATTAACCTTTCAACAAAAAAAAATAAAAATGCAGGAAAACGTAACGAATTTTTTCTCCGAATTTGAGTTAATAATAGCTCCCATGGGGAGAAGCAATTCTCTCTTAATATGAACAATGGCCCACACAGAAATTTTTCCTAGAGGAGGGGAAGGGTCGAAAAGGCACTATTCTCGTATCATGCTCCAGTACGCCCCCCAACATATTATCTTCATTTAGTCGATTTTAGGGCACAAAAAACAATAAAATAGCAGTTATTGAATAAATAATTAGGATTAATTAATAAAATCAACTATAAATAACAAATGCTTAATTAAATTTTACGCAGTATATACATAGGATTATAATGAATCATAAAAAATATCAAGGGCCTAGACCGGGGACCAACCATCCTTTGTATACGCCACTGAATATGAAGCATCACTTGCGAAGAATCTTCTCTGAATTGGAAATCTTCCATAGCAAATAAATTTTCCTCGGCCTTTTAAATCATCTAATGAGGAGTTATAAAGGTAAAGCGGAGTAAAACCTTAAGAGCCATATGAGGGTGGCAAACGATTTTGGCGACAAAAACTTATTCCATGAGTGGCAACCCTACCCGAGAGAACCAAGAAAGTATAGCTTAATTAAGCCTTAACGGCAATGTCATGTCACTAAGTGGAAACGATGACGTTTGTCACTGCTACTCGAAGCTCCTAGGGCCCGGGCCATTTGGGCGCTAATACTCTTGCGCCCTCATCAGCCCCCCTCCCCCAACCTTCCTCTCTCGTAAGGGCCCTGAGTGTGTTACGCGCATTAACAATTCCTATTTCTGCTCGAGACACACCTTATGTTAATGCTTAAGCGACGCAGATTTAAGTTTAATGAATTGACGCTCCCCCCTCTTAGAAATTAAGAATCGAGGGGTTTCGCAGAGCGATCATTATTGTTCCATTTCAGATTTCCGACCGCTTGGGAAAAGGGGGGCTTAGACAGACAAAAATAAATGCATTCGTAAACTGCTATGGGGGGGGGTAGGTTGTTAGGGTAGTCAAGTTTTGGATGGTGAGATGGTACGATAGCGCCTCTGTGTGACGAATGGATGGTTTGTTTGGAGGAAGTTTGGAATTACCTCTGACAATTTTTGAAGAGCATAGTATGTTTTAATGGTGCATGCTTATTTCAATTAGAATACGGTAGATGGCGTTTGTTTTTTGTATGCCTGCCTTGTTTGGAAATGAAATACACATGCTAAGCTTACGTCAATTCGAACACACTATAAATTAAATTCCATTTCTAATACTTCATTTAATATATGTATATGATTATATCATCTTTCTTTGTAGGTATTTTATAAAAACATGCAAACAATACGCTAAGCTGTGTTTCACATAATTTTGTCAATATATTTTAACATAATGCATAATTTATTTCTCATTTTTAAATTTTTCTCTCGAGCTTTATAAAAATGTACAATTTGTTACAGTTTATTATATAGATGTTAGTAGTATTTTCCTAAATCTTTGCAATCTTTCTAATTTATATGTTATATAACTTATTCTCATTTTCAAAAAGGATAAATTTTTTTTATAAATAAGTACAAAGGATTTTTTTTTTTTTTTTGTAATTTGATTGTTTTGATTCTAGAATTTACATTGTACGATCTTAGAATTATTATCAGTTACACCCTTTTGGCGCACTTTGGGCTTTTGATGGTTTTTAATTATTCATTGTGTACTCATTGTTTTTATTCTTGGTTATTTGAATTTGCTATTATGTCTAAATTCTTCCACAGCGGATGAGTTCATAGAACTTGCTTAACCCCGCATTACTATCGTAAGTCAGTAACTGTTCTGGGGAACATAGTTTTTTGAATGTTGGTCTGGTTGACTCATTTTCTTCTATTTTTCTCTGGGTTTTAAAGTTTTGTTTTCAAAAATTCTTGTTTCACGACTTTGGGGCAGAATGTGACTCTATTGTTTTGTCTCATTTTGATGTTTGCATATATCACTTATATGCAAATAAAAAAAACATTTTAAATTCTATTTATGACTCACATAATTGCATTTTAAATCCCCTTTAACCAGGAAAATGCACGAAATTAATAAAAACAAAATATATCTGTATGCTTTTCTATGTAAGTTAAGAAACTGAATTAAAAAGATTTAAAACGAAAAACAGAAAAAATTTCAATAGGAAGTAAAAAAATTTTAAGAAATTACATCACTGTTAGCATTTGTATTAAAGAATTTTCAAAATACACAGTTCTTAGAGCATTTATTATGTGTCATAATTTGTTATATTGCTCCACAAAAAAATGGTTTTTTTTATCTTGTTCACTTCTAAGAAAATTTAGCCAACACTAGTAAAGTTTTAAAATTTGGAACGCATTTTATATCAGAAATAATATATTAATTCAAGCAGAAATGAAAAGTGGGAAAAATATGCTGCTTTGTATCCGATGGTCAAAGGTCAATTCAGAAGGGAATAACTCCTAGCCCCCCCCCCACCAAGAGAGTTTTCAGCATTTTACAAAACATTTATATGGTATTTTACAAAATATAATAATATAAAGTTACTGCTATAATATCGTAAGGGGGGGGGGAGACTATGAGATAACTCGTAGAAACTCGTCGCTGAATAAGGTTTCTGTTCTGAGTGCCTCTTACAAGTTATTTCATAGTGTTTTTTTTTTTCAATAAAAATCTTCATATATAAAGATTTTTTTTTCTTCCATTTTGTTTGATTTTACAAACTTGTTACCTAATTTCATCTGGTGACAGTCAAATGTGTAAGGCTATATCAGATTTTTGTACAGATGTGTATTGACCCTCAGTGGGGAAAACCTACAAGGTTATGGTAGTTATAAAGAGTTGTAAAGTAACAAAAATGGGCTGATAAGTAATAATTAACAAACCTCAAGAAAATCATCCATTGGTACAAGAAAATCGCTCTAGCTTACTTCAAAATCTTCCTGCGAAATGCATTCGTGTTCTAGAACCAAAGAAATCGAGGAAATAAAAAAAGGAGGATGTGTCAATTTAGGGAATCAGTTATTATGCATTTAAGCCCTATTGACAACTTATGGCATATTCTTAAGAATCGTTTAGCTAAGATGAGTTGCACGACAGAAAAACAAATGATAAAAAGTGCTGTACAAATGTGATTCTAAGATGATGAAGTTGAGAACATGTGCGAAGCACAAGAGGAATCCATACCAAGACGAGTTGAAGAGGTAATTTTTGCTGTGGGAGGAAAACTTCGCACTAATATAGAGATATTTCTGTCTACTTAAGGTATATAATGTTGAAAAGCTAGGGTTTTAGAAATAAAATCGTTTTTTACCATTTGTCCGAATTAATTCTGTCAGTATAGTACGTCTTCACATGCGCAATTTCATTAGTTATAAGCCAGCTATTAATTAGTAACTGTTACCGATCACGAACACATTTATTTTTCTAATTGCTTACACACATACTTACCAAAAAATTCAAAAATAATGTATGCCTTCAGTGTGTCAATGAGTTAGAGTTTTTAAAATAGTATTTTTAAAGGAATTCTAAATCAAATTTAAATGGGGAATTTTGAGATTGTTTCTATCCAAATGATTGTATTGATTGATATTAAACATAAATGCTTTTTATAATGAAACAATTTAAGCTTACATCCACCTTCAATTACAAAAGTACGTTTTCAAAGGACAGAGATCGAATAAAACTGCATTTAATTCCTTTATTCATAACGCCGTGCAATTTTTTTCGAACGGAAACGAACTTATCGTTTGATACCATTGAAACGAGGGGGGGGGGGGTGACTTATAATTCTATACAAAAAAAAAGTTGCAAAGATATTCCTAAATTGTTTGCTGCAGAATAATTCGAAAGTGAAAGGAGAAAATTAACAATAAACAATGTCAGATACGGTATTGAAGCGAAACCCATTTCAGAAGTTTTTACGACTCGAAGGGATAAGTATATTCAACGATGGTATGGCAACAACAGAAATAAAAAGAGAGGGGGGGAGAATGCATATTTTATAGACAGCAAATAAAAAGCCCTATTAAACCACCAAGAATAATTTCATTACCACCAGCAAAAATTAATAATTTATCATGCTCTTCCAAAAAGTGAGCAGGTTAAATTCCTAGCATTAATCTTCTCCTTTCGTTTAAGGGAACTGAAAATTTTCTTCGTGTCGTTCTGTAACCACAAAACAGGTATTTTATATCTCTCTCGATTTATTTTCAATCTAAAATAAACAGCGAGGAAACACAAGCGATGAAAAACACGGACGAGGAAGAGGAAGCTAAAAAAAAAGGAGAGGTTCGTGCCTGCGTTCAGGTCTGGAGGCCATGATAATTATGTAAATTCGAGAATAGGGGTCTCAAAGGAAATAGCTTCTTTAGATTGCCTTATGAATTTATTGGCGTCTATTAGTTGCTGGCTTTCTATTAAGATATCGGCAAAACTGTTTAAAATAAGGGGAGACGAAATTAGGGAAACGAAATATAAAACGTCAATTTTTCCGGTAATGAAAAAAAATAAAGTTATATCATCTTTTTATTTTTATAGGAGGGAGTAATTTCATTAATAATGAAATATTTTCATGTTTTGGGGGTAATTATTCATCTCTGGCTTCGGCCATGGATAATTTTTTCCCCTTTTCTTCTCTCTTTCCATTTATGTTTGTGCAAGTAATTTCGGAATAAGTTTGGCAAGCATTTGCATGTGATTAGCATCTTTCAAAAAAGTGGAACCGGTACTTTAATGATTGGGTTGTTAAAGATGTGTAATCACTTTATTGTAGAAGTGTTTATTAAACGATTAGGTTAATTTGAAAAATACTAATTTTCCGCTCCAGGGGAATTTCTGGTAAACGATCCGAATTTTCGGATGTAATTAAATAAGAGTAAATCGGGAACATATTTACGAGGAGGGATATTGATAATCAGAGCCCTCTCCTTTCTAAAAAATAACGCGATACTTTTAAACGTATAATTTATAATACAATGTATAAAAACTCTGAAGCTCCTTACGTATAATTATTCAAGAAGTAATAGTTTGGAAATTCTACCCAACTTATGAATTATAGCAAGAAATTTTTTAAACTTGGTTCAAAGTAGCTGCACAAGATATCTTAGCCGGAATTCTAAAGATTTTTGATAAATAGCTTTCAACAAAAGCAATACATTCATTTACTACGACTATTTTAATTCATAGTATTTAATTAGTATTCATCTATCCAGTTATGCTAATTAAGAGATAATAAAATAATTAAGTTTTAATGTAATATATTATTTTTATTATCCTGGATATTTAAAAATGAGTAATTCTAGTTAAAATTTTGTTTACTGCTGTGTTTTGAAAAAAATATCGCAACCTCTCATTTATCATTTACAATTAAAGTTTTGAAAATATTTTTAAAAAAAGGGATTTCAAAAATTTGAAATAGTAAAGATATGCCTTTAAAAAGTTATGTTACAAAGGAAAAATAATTTTGTTATGCAAAAAAAATGTTAAGCGAGTGGTAATACTAATGCTTTGCATAAATGGGTATGGTTGAGAATCGATTGTCAGTCAAAAATAACAAAAGGCATCTGTTAAATCTTTTGACTAAAAATTAGTTTCTTTAAAATAAGGTGACTAATTAGTTCAGAACCGTGATTTTGAAAAAGCGTTAACTGAATAATTATTTGATATTTTTAGTCATTTGAATTAGAATTGCATATAGCCACCCATCCGGTATTGTGGTTAGTGACGCTGCTGGCTGCTGTGTTTGGGTTCGAATCCCGGAGAAGATATGGATGTTTGTAAATGCATAGTGTCTTCGCGGCATGGGGGTACTCTTAAACAGCCGTCGAGCCGCAATTCCTCTCGTGAGGTTAATGGAAGGGGAAGAGAGCTGGGAGGTTCTTGGCCATCCCTTGGGTGTTCTCCCTCAAAAACTAAAGTGGACTCGAACAAAATCACACTATCACCTGCATGATGCTCAAAATTACGGATTAAAATGTAGTCTTTTGCCGCGATGAATTTCGCTGGCCTTGATCTGATGTTACTTTCGATCAAGTGGGCTAAGTAACAGAAGAATTTACATATAAAATTGTTTTAAGAGTATTATTACAAGAAAAAATTATGTAAATGCAAATGTTGTGACAAAAATAAGGAGATTAACACATATTTTCAAAATATTTTCGTTAGTTTGAAGAAAAAAATCGTTATTTTGATCGGTACGAAAACCGGACCTGTGCCGAAAAAATTTCAGTTTATTTCGGTTCGATACATCTTCTCAGTCATTTTGTTACAGTAACCAACATATCAATATTTTCTAATTTAACATCAACCATATAATTATCATCATTAAATGAACATTACTTCTCGGCTTTCTGTTTGGATGTTCACTAGTACTTTTCTGTTTCAGTTTCGCATGAAAGCAGATTTAATTCAGTTGAATGAAGAAGTATAGATATTTTAAGAAAAATATCAGTTTGGGTTATATTTTTCACATCTCAGCATGTGATCATGCACACATGTTTGTATAAAGATTGTTTAGAAAGACAAACCAGAATCATGAACCTAGTTGTCAAATGCGATTTTTATAATGGATAACAATGCCAATGCACGCCGTTCTCAGCTCACCGCTCGTATCGTTCATACTGGTTAATTGTATTAACACACATAGTGTACCAATCAAAAAAATAAATAAGAAAATCTTCTAAATTTTTATAGAATTACATTTTTGTTTAAGATAGAATTCTATTTTTAGTGCAAAAATAAGAATACATATAAAATTATTTATTCGGAAGTTAATCGAAAACCGTTATTTTTTGAGGGCCGAGAACCGGAACTAAACCGATATATAATGTATATTTAGTTGAACCGGAACGAAAAAATTTACGGTTCGAATAGCAGATCAGTAAAGCTATTCCGAAGGCTTTGGAATGCAATAAAATGACCTTGACAGTGTTAGTAAAGGATTTACTTATTTCAAAGAAAAAGTTGCTTCTCTATACCTTCTCTTTCCTCCAATACACTGCAAACAGGCTCCTATGTAAAAAAACGACGGCACTGGAAAGTGAACTGCGTAACTTTTAATTAGCAGTTAAGGGGTTAAATTGCATTTAGGTACACTGACATAAAACATTACAGTAGCACCAAAGTCGTTGAAATTCATAAATCACATAAAGAAATCGCATGAAAACGGACAGCCCCAAAACACACAGGTTTTACTGTATATATAGAATGTATTTATTAAACCGAATTCATTATCTTGTTACCTCCCTCTAAGCTTACCCTTCTCAATCCTTGCATCCCCCAAAACACTTTCGCAATTAAAAAGAAAAACCTACATCTCACTTCCTATTCTTTCTAGTTATCAAAATATCAAATATCTCCTGGAGATCAAACAATGTGTGGACTACCTGCTCTATTCTTTTTCCAATAATAACCCTTTTTTTCTTTCTTGCGGGGAGCAGTTTCTCTTTTTTCTCTCTCTCTTTTGGGTGGGTGGAAGAGCTTCTTATTTCACGGATTAAGATGCCGCATTGTGTGGGGGAGGGAGGGATTTATGGCGACTCAATATCATCTATAGTGCGTGATGGAGGGTCGTGTCAGGGAAAGAGATACATTCCCTGTGGCCTCCAGGGGAAGGGCCCTTCCATTAACATGTTAATAAACAGAAGCGCGCCAATGGCTGGAGTAATTCTTGAACTTTCTTTTTTCTGTCAGGGTGATCTTGTGGTCTGGGGGGCAAGGGGCCGTAGAAATATTTCTAGATGGTGCTTTTGGAGAATGTGATTTGGTTATTTGTTTCTTTGTAAGGGTTGTTTGCGAGCTTTAAAAAATGATATACAATTGAACCCCTATTGAACGAATTCTTTGGACCAAATATTTTGTTCGTTAATTCGGGGTTTTTCGTGATATCAGGGTCAAAACAAAATACAAATTATTTATATTTACATTTCGGAAGTTCTATAAGCCACTACTCAAAAAAGATTCATAGTTAGGAACTACACGCTTAATTGAGCAGCTAAAAATGCTATTTGTTAATTATTACTCGTCGGTTAGTCGGAAATTTGAAAATACTAATTAATAGATTGTTTAAAATCTTTGAGTCATGAATCGAAAGAATTCTTTTACAACTTTATGCGGAGAAGAAAATACTGCATCATTTACATTCTGCTGCATAAGAGCGGTATATTTTTACAGTTTCTGAACAATATAAAGCATTAGAAATTGTTTCAGTTTTGTTAGAAGTTTCCTTATCCATTTCTGCATTAGAATCGCTATTCATCGGCTCCGACAAATCAATAATTTTCTCAGCTGAAGTTGCGCAGAAAAAGAGTCCACCATCAAATGCATCACTATCCTTGAGGTATCCCCTGCGTTGTAAATTCGGATGAGATAAGAAAGGAATTTCCTGTCCAATCCGAGACTCACACGATAGGTTACACTCATGACTCATCTGCACCCCTAAAATCTAATAATGGTCTGTTATTTTACATACATAGATTTTTGGGTTTTGTGTGCTTTTTCCATAACCCGTTTGTTTGTAAAAAGTGTTAAAAAGGACTTGTGGCACCCGTAAATCAGCCAGAAGTCACTGAAGCCCTTTATTCCCAAATCTTTCAATGCAATTTACTTTACATAAACAAAATTTAAAGCTTTAAAAATACGTTTAATTAATTTAATGGGCGTATCTTTTGATGGAGTGAAATGATTGATAAGAGCATAGAATTAATTATACATTAAGAATTAATTACTTTTTTTTAATCTCTCGTAACGATTTATTAGGAAAAACATAAAAATAATAGAATTCTTTTTATTTTTTACAATTATACGCAGTGACTTTTTTGAAGCACACACAGTCGGATAACAAACCTCTATTTTGCGATTTTTTTTTTTTTTTTACCCTTTTCTTCGTAAATTAATCTCCAATTAAAGATGTGTATTTCCTATTTAACGAATTTTTTCTCCTTATTTTTTAAATATTTCAAGACATTTTTCAAATTATTCTATTTTTTAGCACATTTTAGGGAGTTCAATGACCTTGAATTTGCTTAAGCGGGTGTCCAACTCACCATAGAGTAATACAATTACTGTAATTTTCAAACGAAAAAGTCAAATAAAGTTAACAGATTTTACTAGCAATTAAATTTAAGAACATACGAGATTTACAATTACGTATGTTTAAAATGAGAAAATCTCATTAAAAGTTTTATTAATTTTTATATAAAGATATTTTTTAAGTTGAAAATATAGTGCATTCCCGGTCAATGCCTCCCCCCCCCCTTGTTTTCCTTTGAGATTTCTTTTTGATGGATAAGATATATAAAATAAATAGAACATACATTTACAAAAAATATGTAAATAATTATTTTTTAAATAATATATACTGCTTATGAATTTAAAATCTTCAATGGGTTTCTAATGTATATTAAAAGACAAAAATCTATTTAGCAAATCTTCCGCATAACGAAATTTTTTTCGGGATTTAGTGGCATCGTTAAGAACTGTATTTAATAACTGTTTTAATGAAACTATTTCATTTAAAAATCCTTACATTTAAACCAGTTTTATAAAATCTTTAAATTGTCAGTGAAATTCAAAAGTAGAAACATACACATACATACAGCAGTTAAACGAACGACCCTTTTTTTCCAGCGTATAAAGCACTGTTTTTACACCAAAATAAGATCAACATCTACGTAAGTAAAATTAACAGTTTTAAAAAAAATAAAAGTGTACATCAAAAATAAATTTCTGCATAGGCGTAAATAGAATTTATCAAAAAAAAAAATCACATATCTTTCGAAATTTTCTTAAATTTCATCACATTAGTCTTCCCCCTTATACTTCATCGAAACCAGTTTCATATTTTTCTCACCATCATTGTTACTTTGATCCATCAATAAATAATCAGTTCGAGTGTTTGTTATATTTTTTTTAAGAGAAAAACTTTAACTATGTCAGATTTATTTTCATTTAATATCCAATCCTACACCATATCTTAACTGCACATGTACATTCCAGATTTCTTCGTACAGAAACAGCTCCCTTTACACGGTAAATTGCTGTTTTCAGGTATAGGTGCGCATAATACGGAATACATAGTTTAAAAAATCAATTTTTAAATGACGAGATTTTTTTTAAACTATTAAATTTCAAAAGGGTTTTTTTTTTCAACACACAAAAAATTCAATTGAATTTCAGATTCATTTCTCGGAAGATTCCAATAAGAAACAACAATATTAATATGTTGCCAAGTTATTATTTTCAAAATCGAGGGATGAAATTTTTAAATCAGCATTTTGCACTTTCAACCCATTTCTTAAAAAGGGTATTTTACAAGACGACAATCTTAATGATTATTTAAATTTTATACGAATCTGATTTACGTCGCGTGAGTGAGTGAGTAAAAATTAACGTTGCACTGTTCAACTACACGAGGGCTTTTGGTGACGGACCACGTAATCTTGAACCATAGTCAAGTGACGTGGACGACACCTGAACTGACACCCCCTCTCCTAACTACCACACCACACCAACGTGAGGACATTTGAGATCTCGACAGATTTAACGTGCATCGCTCCCCTAAACGGTAGGTCTTCAGTGGTACTGGGCTCAAACTCATGACACGCTAGCCATGATCCGATACCTTGACCACTTGGCTACCACGGCCACTGATTTACGTCGCACTCTGAAGTTATACAACGGCTATAGGTTGAATTCTCTAAAGTATATTGACGATAGAATAGGGAGTTTGAACTACAGTCAAGTGACGAGAACGGCACTTGAGTTGCAATCCAATTATTCAAACTTCCCCACTACGCTACCATGATGACTTTGAACCTCGACACATTTAACTGCATCAGCCCCTCTACACGTCGGGTGTTCAGTGACTCCTGTACTCGAGCTCGTTATACGACAACACCGTGCACGAGTTCGGTATTATGATTACTCGGTCACCGAGCTCACTAGAATGTGTTTAAATAAAGTATACATCAAACTCCATTGAACAAATCATTTAAAAGACAGTCACACATACGGTACAGTGGTAGATAGATGTCTGTAAATGTATAGTGCCTTTACAGCATGAGGGTACTTTAAATAGCCGTCGAGCCGCAAATCTTCTCGTGAGATTGGTGGAAGAGGGGTGGGAAGCCTCTGAATACCACCAGGGTGTTTTCCCTCAAAATTTGAGTAGAACCGAGCCAAAAAGTACTGTCACCTGCAAGGTGCTCACAAGCTGTGGCTAACGACAAGGTATACAATCTAGCCTATTACCAAACTGAATTTCGTGGGCATCGATCTGACAACGTCCAACAGGTTGCATTAGCAACAATAATTTAAGAGACAAATAATAAATACACATATCTTAATTACAAAAAAATAATTACAGTGAGCATGTACTTACTCACACCGCACTATAAAGCAAAACGAGGGTTATTGGTGACAGACCTCGTACTTTTGAACCATGGTCAAGTGACGAGGACGTCAGCTGAGCTGTTACTCTCCACTCCAAACTTTTACATCTTGCCTAAGGGAGGCACGACAGAATTAACGTGCATCAGTCCCTCTACATGACCAGTAGTCTACCGATGCTACAAATATAACTACAGAACACCTATAAATTTTCTCCATATCCCACAAAAAACTTAACTGTTGTAACTGTATCCCATAAATTTAAGAAATTTATTGCATGGAAGAATGAGTGAATATTAACGTCGCACTGTTCAGCTACACGAGGGCTTTGGTCGACGGACCGCGTCATTTTCAACCATGTTCAAGTGACGAAGACAACACATGAGTTGGAACTCCCCTCACCTATTTTCCACACCAAAGGGACCTCGATAGATTTAACGTGCATCGCTCCCCTACACGGTGGGTCTGGCTGGTGCTGGTCATCATTGGGAAACTGGAACGCGAAGCGTTCCTCCGTCCCATAATGAAATGTATTGGGCTCTTGAAGTTGTGAGGCCTTCATTGAGACTGAGCGTCCTGATTGAACGGTGGGTCTTCAGCGGTACTAGGCTCGAACTCATGACACGCCGGCCACGAGTCCGTTATCTTGACTAACTAAGCTACTGCGGCCTCTTTACGTCGTTGAATTTAATTATTGCATTGCATTTGTCGTTGCATTTTGTAATTATAATTGTGCTCACCTAAGAGCAGGGTCGCAGTTACCATCGTAGGAATTATATGCCCTGTAACCTTCAAGCTACAGGGCCCCCAAAATGAGTATGCACAAAATTCAAAAATGTTACGAGGCTCCAAAAAAAAAACCTCAAGGAATTTTGATACAGGATCCCCTTAGGGATAGCTACGCCAGTATGGTATGGAAAAAATTAAATAACTTAAGCAGCAATGATACTTTAGAAATATAATTAAATACCAGAAAACAAACTCCAAAAACAAAACAAAAAAATGCATTAAAAAATTCCTACAAAATTTACTCAAAAAATTTTCAATTTGAAATTCACATTGTGATTATTTCGCTTTAGCACCCCGCCCCCTCCTGGGTATAAATTATATTATCTGGGTATAATTATATTAAATTATCTGAGCATAAATTAAAAGCCCACACTCCCTTTCGAGCAGAATGAATATCATATCATACTCTCTTTCCGTATCATTACAAATATACCCGATATAAGATGTTCTGCGAGTTCTTTTTCAAATGCTCGAAAATATATCAATAATCTAAGCATGTAAATTCATCCCGGGTCCTTTTTTTAAAAAAAACAATCCACCCAACAGAGCACAAGAGAAATGGAGCCTCATTCGCGAAGGGGGGAATCCGACCTACACTTTGCGCAAAGGAAACGCGTCGATGTATCTCATTATTCAGAATGTACTGCATCGGCAGGGATTCTATTACACTTGACAGCGTGTAAATAGCAGCATATGTTGGAGCTATCAAAGAAATGCAGCGCTGAGTAAGAGTAATAGTGCATACCGTTGTAGATACAATTTCCACATTACTCCTGTATCAGTTGCAGGCTCTATGTCTTACTGCTTTTTCCCTTCGCCATCAATGGCAGAGTAATGAATTTGCCCCATTCCGCCGCTTTGTACAGAAGCAGCACTGAATCTTTCTTCTGATTGCATTTGGTTTGCTTACACAGATTTTCGTTATTAAATACGTGCGATAAAAGGATTCCTTTTTATGAATAATAAGGTTATGTATGCGAGAGGTGTAAATTTAGTTGCGGACTCAAAAGGTGATATCTTAGAGATATATTTAGGGATCCCAGTTATCTAAAATAAAAGGGGGGGGGGTAAAAAAAGTTAATCTAAGAAAAAGAATTATAACACACAAAAAGATTTTTAAAACTTTGTCCGAAAGATATGCAAAATTTAAACGAAATAAGTTTACTTTATGGGTATATTTGTTTGCCTAGAATATTAGAATTTGCTTACAGATTAGGGAACAGGGGTAAGTGAGAAGTTTATTAACTTGTTGTGTGTTGTTAATGCCACAAGTTTGACGGTGTCAGATCGAGGCCCACGAAATTCATCGTGGCAAAGGGTTACTTGTTCGCCTGTCATTAGCCGTAGCTTTGAACACCATAGAAGTATGATTTGGCACGCTGAACACATCTTTCAGATAGCCCCACAACCATAAGTCACACGGATTAAGATCAAATAATCGAGGCAGCCAGGCTGTAGGGAATTGGTGGCTGATAAATCTAGCATTTTCAACAGCTGCTTCACTGGATTTGCTATGTGCGGAGGAGCACCATCTTCCATAAAAATGATTACATCCACACAACCACGCTGTTGAAGATCTGGAATGACGTGGTTGCACAAAAGACACTCATACTACTGACCAATGACTGTATTGGTAACAGGACCAAAAGCACTCGTCTCCTAGAAAAAAATATGGCCCTATGATAATGCCGTAAACCCGCACCACACAGTGACCTTTTCAGGAGACAATGGTACTGGTTCGGTTGCGAGTGGAGATTCTCAGTATCTCAATTCTGTGTATTGGCATATTCTGTATGGAAATGAGCTTCGTCTGACCACAAAATTTTCTACGGCCATTCATTTTCTACTTCCATGCATTCAAGAAATTCTAAAGCAAAAGTCTCTCTTGTTGGCAGGTCAGACGGAAGCAACTCCTGCACATGGCTAATTTTATATGAATAGTAATGAGGAGGTTTCGTAGAACTTAATCCACCGCGCTCACAGGCCTGTCCTGTGTTCGGGCGATCCCTGAACACTGCACGGTTGCAAATCTTCACTCGATTCCTATTGCACTGCTGTGGGCACTTCTTCACTGCCGTCGAATTAACTCTTTTCCTCACACTACCAGATTGCACATGAAAAGAACCTGTCTCTTCGAATTTTTGAATAATTTTCTCCAGGCCCTGAGCAGTCATCGGACCAACGCCTTTTTTTCATATCCTTGAGTATCCGGAACTTCTACAGAACTATTGGTGCATAATCATTATTCTTGTAAAAAAGCTTTACAAGCAGAGCTCGAGACAGTCAATGGCAAAATTCTCAGACATGAAATGAGGAAAAGTCGTGTGTCCAGCGTTTTATAGCAACTGAAATTAGTCGGGCGCATGACAGGTATTTTCATTTACATATTCTGATGCTTACAGCACCGTCTGTTGAAAAAATTTGAAACTCTTTTTTTCTTCTTATGCCATAGGCTCCTTCTTCAATAATATTCCGCTGAAATTTGACGTCATTCTAATCAGTGGTTCTTTTGTTATAGATTTCTGAAACTTTAGCTTTAACCTGGTATTTGTGAGCAAAGTTTTTCTTGCACAGAGATCAACAAGAATTAATATCAATGTAAGATCACTGACATTAACTTGCTGATTGTAATGAGAATTTCAACAATTAATCTCACTCCGGATATCAGAAAAAAAATTGTACAAAAGTGCGAAGGTACATTTGTTTTATGAATCCGATTCAAAATGAAATATGCATGCAGCTATAGAAAATATAAAATTAGCACAATAAATAAATTTAATAAAATTTCCACTATTTTATGTGACTTGTATTTAATGCTTTTTGTATGGTCTAATTTATACCTTTTCTGAGACGATGATGGGACGAATATCGGACCAAAAGTTCAATACTGTGGTATTCGGTATTTCTTAGAACATAATACTGGAATACCGTTTTTAATTCCGGTAGTAGAAATTTTAGAAAAAAAAAACACAGGTGGGTTTTTTTTTCTGTTTTACTTGCCAGTTTTATTAGAGAGTGTAAATATCACAAGAAATAATTTGTAAAGGAACATCTTATTTATTTAAATCACAAAAAAGTGCAAATATTACTGTCCTTTTATTTATAATTTCATCCAAATTACCTTTATTTCGAAGTAATCTAAAATCTCTGACGTCTTGTACCTTGAAAATTTGTACATTCATCGCAATTAGATTCTTTCTTTTATAACAAATTTGTTTCATGTTTCCTTTTTAAAGGTGTATGGAGTCCGTTTGTATTTCCTCCATTCACTTCAATAACTCTAGGACATTTTTTTACATTGTGCCATCATATTCTTTTTATCATACAAATAATTAAACCAAACAGAAGTATCATTAACTGATATTTCACGTTCTGCAATTTTATTCTTATTCATTATTATAGGTTATTATTTATGGGTATATATATAATGAATCTGAAAAACATTTTAAACCCTAAGGTTTGATATGCAAATACAATGTGAATAACAAACTCACCAATTCAGAAAATATCGAAATATTTTTTAAGCATTTTCTTCATAAGTACACAACCTTGGTTTCTCAGATAAGAATATCAGACTACGAATCCTGTGAAAGTGCAGTATCGTTCTAAGCTGTAATAGAACAGTATTGGCCTTGGATGATTCAGATATTTTCTTTTGTTTGTACGATGCCACTTTGTGTATTCACAGTCAATTAATTTCGTCCGTTAGGGAAACATTGTAGTAACAGGTGTTGATGGATGAAGGAAAGCAGATGAGCCTGGATATGTTATTCGTCTTTAAACGAGAATTCAAGAGTAGTGTATTTAGTTCTATTTGTCAGAGAAAAAATTTATGTCTATATTTTTGAAGTTCAGATTTCCTGTTAATGTCTTTTAACATGTTGTATATCACAATGAAAAAATCAGATGATGGATTTAATGAGTTGCCTTAGAACTGTTGAACCAGCTAGGAAAAATAAAAATAAGAACTACGGCATAAAGAAGATTAATATATGGTTGTGTGGCAGGAGCGGACACATAACATTTCGTGGGTTGAGCGGACACTTTGAAACTCATCGTGGTTTGAGCGGACACATTTTCCCCCCATCTTAGAACAGATTCGATTACTGAATTACAAGGATAAATACATTTTTGCCAATCAAATTTAATTACTTGTATTAAATTGTTAAGATGTTATAGTGATAATACATTTTAAACATAACGAAATGTAATAAAAATAAAAACTTTCAGAGAAATATTTGAAAATTAATAGTAAGTAACAATATAATGAAAGGTATGAACGAATTTCAGGAATAAGATACAGAAGTAAAATACGCAAGATGCAAGTAGATAAAAGAAAAATAAATACAAGTAAATAAATACTAACTAACCTTGCATCTTCTAGTATTTATTTTTACTTCCTTTCATGAAACTAATTAATTGTATGGCTATTGCACCTGTTCTAATATTTATTTGACTCTAAAATACAGTTTTCCACAAAATTCCTGAAATTCGTTCATACCTTTCATTATATTGTTACTTACTATTAATTTTTAAAAATTTCTCTGAAAGTTTTTATTTCTATTACATTTCGCTATGTTTAAAATGTATTCTCACTATAACATCTTAACAATTTAATACAAGTAATTAAATTGGATTGGCAAAAATGTATTTATCCTTGTAATTCAGTAATCGAATCTGTTCTAAGATGGAGGGAAAAATATGTCCGCTCAGCCCACGAAATGTTATGTGTCCGCTTCTGCCACGCTACCTCTGAAATGGATGTAAAATTATTTCATTTATAATATATTTTAATCATGGTGCAATAATTAACACTATAACATAAAAACAAAAACGTATACTGTTTTGCTATGTTGGTGATCCCTGAAAAATTTGGAAACAATTTAAAAAATTTCTTATAAATACCGAAAAACCGGTATTGAAACTTGTGATTACCTGTATTTCAAAACTGTACAAATGGCTCAAAATACCGGTATTCGGTACTGCAATCCTTACTGAGATGCAAAGCTAACTAATAAATGTGCTGCCCTCCGGTATTATCCACTGCCACAATGTGGCCCTAGAGGTAAAACAATTGCTCCCTTCAATATATACATAGATAATTTAAGAAATGGTAATAAAATATATCTTTTTACAAGCGTTACTTTCAAATTTCTATGTTTTACGCAGTTTATTAGTAACTATTCAATAAAGAATATTATATATCAAGAGCGATAAAAAAAAGTATTCTAAAAATGTAACTGCATGTCGAAATTCTGCCTCTAACATAATCGTGAAATATTTCAGCATGACTTTAAAAATGTTTATACTTTAGAATTTTCCGAAGAAAGAAAATTCAGTCATCAGACACATTGTTAACTGTACACAAAAGAGTCAAAAGAAAAAGAAATCGTTTACCATCTTCACCACCATATATTTTTATTTCGCTAACTTTTCAAGCCCCATCCATGCAACAAAGAAGGTGGCGTCCACACTTCAAATTAATATTCAACATAGATAGAAAAGCTAACGACTCCAATAAATACCGAGTGCCGGCAAAGTGCCATCTTAACCTCATCCCCCCTCCCTGCTTTTCAGGGGGTAAAGAACCACCGAAACCGCGCAAAGAATACCTGATACACTCCCTCCACTGTAGAACGTCTTAGAAAAATTGACTGTACTCTCGCCTTTAATCTCCAACCCAGGAGGTGAGGTATCTTCGGGTTTTAGGAATTCCATCACGTATTTTTTTCTCCCGGTTTTCTTTTTCTGCCGGAGTTCGGGAAAAAGAGAGTTTCCCGGATCTGGTCCGCTGGTGCGGATCACGGGGTGGTGCGGGGAGGATCAAAGTAAATGAGGTGTGTGCCTTGGGCTCGGGGATGAAAAACACGGGGTAGTCTCGGTCTTGTGGCAAAGACCTATGGTGAATTTGGCTGAGAGCTATGGTTGGGAAGTGAAGTCATCCTTTTGCGATTCCTGATGCTTCAGGGGTCTCATACCAGGTGAAAAAATCTGATGCTTCAATATATAGATTCAAACTCTCTTTAACTCTACACAGTCAAAACAATAATCTTTTTAATACAATTATTAGGTATCTGTTAAGTTTCTGTCTATTCCTTTATTGATATTTACTATATATATAAAGAAAGTATGTATATGGTCTGATATAGGATAATATTTAGATCAACTAGAAGAAAAAGTAACATTTATTCCACAAAATATATTCCTACATGCAAAAAATCTTAACTCCCACTCTACATTTAATGTTCCCTTTTCTTCATTTAATTTTTTTCTATTACAATTTGGCATGCTACGGAAAAAACGAATATTAAATAATTTCTCTATGAAAGCGTATAATACCTAGAAGTACAATAACACCGTGTACTAGTAAAACCACAGAATAAGTAATATAATAACTAGATTTTTCACAATGGCCGTTAGCACAATACCAGACTAGTCTGTCACTAGCACAATACCAAATTTCCAGTTGTAAATCACAAGAATGTTTTTTTATTTCAATCGCAACAGAAACTTACAACACTTCGTTAGTATTCAAATGCCATTCGTGCAGGGAAAAAAATACGTTTTAAAGTACATGGAGTCCGTCACAACAATATATCAGTAAGAAAACATTTTCTGTATAGAATTCATGTAACATGTCTGGTAGTGTTGCCGCGTTACACTAGGTGGCGCTCTGACATTTAAAATGTACAATTGGCTATTCCCGCAAGTAGTCATTGAAACAATGCATGCATTCAAACAGTTTAATTTCATTGATTTGCTAATAGTTGTAATCTATATAATTAAATGTTCATTGAAACAAGTGCTAGCTTTATGAAGGCCGCACAAGAAACTCACGGAGGCCGCATGCGGCCACAAAGCCACCGGTTTCCCACCTCTGATATAGACAGTTAAGACATTCCGGCATAAGACATACAAATTTTGAAAATTTTTGGATATATTTAAGGACTCTTCAGTAACATAGCTTTTATAATAGCAGACAATTATCGCGCGCGTGGGAAAAACAATAAAAAAGTAGATAAAGTATCGAACTAAAACAAACGATAATAATATGAAAGAGAGTATAATTTTTAGCTTAGAGATATTTCTTAATATATATACAGTCGAACCCGGATTTAACGAATCCCTATTTAGCGAACTTTTTCTTTTCACCGATTAAAATGGAATCAAAGCCCTCTATTTAACGAATAATAAACCCCGAATTAAAATTTCAAAAACTGAAACAGCAAAAGTTTCAAGCAAAAGAAAGTTTCTTACACAAAACAGAAAAAGAATTTTCATCTGAGTAACAACTTTTGACAGTGAAGGTTGCAACCCATTATTTTCGAATTTTCAGGTGTAGATGTGTCATAAATGAAGCCTACCACGTGAGTTTTGAATAGGATAGGGAATTCCCCTTCATCTCATCCCTTCCCACAATGCAGGAATATATATTTAAAGATTTTACCTTTTGCTCTGGTTTAGTATACCTACGGTTTTGCAGAAAATTTTGTTTTTAAAAATTTGGTAGATTGTTGGTAACAAATGCGTTGCAATTTTTATGCAGAAATTGATGTTGAAACTCCTATCAAAACTGCTGCATTTTCTAATGTTTTACACTGTTTGGAAACTGTGAAATACCTCATACAGAAGGATGTAAGGGACGCAGTATTTTTTTCTCTACATAAAAATGCCAAACATAAAGAGATTGCTATTAGTCAGTATTTTAAAATTTCCAATTAACTGGTGCGTATTAATTCACTAATAGTATTTTTAGATGCTGAATAAAAGGTGTGTAATTTCTAACAGTGGATATTTGTTGTGTACATGATTCTTGTAGAATTTCAAAAAAGTAAATGCAAGGAAATTTAATTCTTTTTGGACCTCGATATTACAAGAATAACCCCGATTTAACGAATAAAATGCTTGGTCCTGATGAACTCGTTAAATCGAGGTCCGAATGTATATGATTATATATATGTAACCCCCCTCCTCGCATATAAACAGCAGAAAGACTCACGCCCTCTAGCGGCTTGAACTATCTCCAGTGATGGCCTAGCTTCGAAACTGTACGGACGTATGAGCATGCGTTCCGATCCCTTTTAATTGTAATCAGTCCTCTAGTTATGTATATTAATGTTTGCTTTGTCCAATAAATGTGTTTAATTAAATAGCTGACTTAGTTAAAACCCATTCCCCGCGTGTCCCTTTATTACATTGGGTCACACCTCTTATATATATATATATAGGCGATACATTTTATACTCCACACACAACACACAAATAAAAGTTAGTTACATCTCTCTTATCTCTTTTAATTGCGTTTAAACAAATCTATATGCTGACATTCAACTGATGTGGGGGGAAAGGAAGTACTGAAGGAAAAAGACAAGTTGAAAAATGTATTCGTTCACTGAGTGATTACAGATCGAATCACACGCAGTGGGTTAAAGGTGTTGACCCAACAGCTCATCTTCGTCTATAAACGATCCAATCGCGCTTTATCAAGTCCTTATCTCAAAGGTTATCGCTCTCTGCTTTGATCTCAGCCTCCGTATCTGAAATCTTTCAGTTTCGAAAGGCAAACCGATCATTTTCTTGTAACAAGTCAATAGTCTACGTGCAAGATAGCAGTAATCGATGGTTTCATAGCCTCAAGTAAGAAGATCTATCCATCATAACTCAGAGTGAAATTGTAAAGCAAAATATTGATGGAATATCAGAATTTTTGAAAAATACTGATTATATTAACAGTTATGTACGTATATATGGACCTCTGAGGAATAAAAATTCATAGTGCTTATCATTTGACTTTTAAAATGTAATGTCTATTTTAGGTGAAATTAGGATGTCAGTTTTATAAAAACAAAAATAAATAAGGAATTTAAAAATAAATAAGGAACTTAAAAATAAATAAATAAATGTTGAATACTTGTGAAAAATTCAAAAAGTGTTTCAGATTCAAAAAACTTGATTTCAAACTCTTGCTTATTTTGCAACCGAAAAGGTTCATTTTATCTATATGTTACTGTAACGTTTTCCCGCCTCGCAGCTGGAAGATCGGCTCTTCAAAGCAGATAGCATTACGCCATTTATATCCACACGTGCACCCCTAAAATATTGGCAAAATGTGACGCAGTTATGTGTGGTTTGCCTATAAATACCAATATTAGTACAACTGCGTAAAAAAATTAAATACATGCACATTTTCATAAATATAATGACTAGAATGATTTTTAAATAAATGACGTTTAAATAAGTCAAATTTCTCAGTTTCATACATGATTGATTCCCCTTAAACTTTTTCGAAGATTCATAAGACTTTCTTTATTATAGCCCTTACTTTATTTTCTAAATTTTGAAAGTGGTTCCATTAGAATTTACTTCTTTAGCTTTTACCGTTATATTTTCGGGGTTACTGCCATGAAAATCCCTTGTGGTATGCATATACTCTGATGTGTGGCATACCAAAATTCAAGAATCCCTGCTCCGCCAGTCATTGAGCCCCATATTCCAGAATTCTCATTTTGGGAACCCTCCCCTATCCCGTACGCTTTTCCGGATCTGAAATCTCAGCAGAAGATCTATGTACATTTCCCGAATCCTGGGATTTCAGTCTTTTCCCTTCTCCGAGTCAAGATAGATGTCAAACTCTTTCCTTCTGGCATGCGCTAACTCCACCTTTCCTTCACTCTAACCGTGACCCTCCCCAAGAAAATCGAATTAATGTCCTGTCTCGAAGCCCCCTCCCCTCCTTTATCCGCATCCGTAATTCTTTTTCCTTCTTCTTGGTCCGAGATTGAAATTTAAAGTTAACCATTACGGAAATTAGAAAGATGACCCCGTATGGGCTTCTAAATGTCATTCTACCCAAGTCTGAGATCTTACAGCATTTCTTTTTCTTCTTTCAGACGGATCTCTTTTACATGGATTTTACTTACTAATTTTAAACTATTCTTTTCTTTTGGTAGAAGTAGAATTGAAAGAAAGTTTCGAAAGTTTTGGAGAATAAGTTTCATTTTTAATGTGGGGGGGAATTCATTTCTTGGATGTATTAGGACGTCTGAAAAAATCCAGAAAAAAAACGCAAACTCGAGAAATCTTTGCTTCACCATTTAATCAAGAAGAAACAGCAACATATTGCTTAATGTTAGGGATTAAAACAAGGAAAAAATGTTAAAAGATAATCCACGTATGATATATACATAAAAATTGATTTCTATAGTTATAAACTAATGTTGCTCTGGAAAAACAAAATGAAAGATTCCCAACAGTCCTCATGATTTTGAAACATTGCCGTGGTAGTCATGTGGTCATGATCTCGAACTCGTGGCTAGAGTTGTCGAGTTGCGAGTTTGAGCCAGAATGCCACTAAAGACTCACCGTGTAGAGGGGCTGATGCACGTTAAATCTTTCCCGTGGCTCAGTCCTATCATTGACATGTTGTAGAAATTAGCAGAGAGGGGATGCCGGCTCAGGTCTCATCCTGGTCACTTGACCTTGGTTCCATCTTCAGTAGCCTCCATGTTGCTTTTCAGTGCTACATTATAACAGACACCCACTCAGATATTTTTAAACATAATTAAATGACGAAGAGTCGATCCCTGAGTTAGCATTCCATGTCATCGTGAGGACATTGAGTCCTGGCAGAACTAACTTGTATCATTGTCATTTCACGACTTTACTTCAGGATTTTTATTTTTCCCCGATAAGGCTGCGAATTATTTGTTCCCCATTGCAGATCTAGTTCATTCCCCAGGAGTTGATATCACTTTTAAGTGCGACACCATATAGGTGGAATACCAATCGTCACAATTTGATTTTGTTGCCCATTTTCCTCCCCAGAGCACTTGAGCGCAGACGATACGAAATGCTACTAGGAATTTAATTTTGCCTAGAGCACCCAAACAAAACAGGCACTCTCGGGATCTTTAACATGCAGCATAATCATACGACATAGACGCTGTTGATTTTCTTCATCATGGAAATCCACCTAATTAGGCCGGGATCGAATCCGCAAACCTTGGGAGTACAAGGCCAGCAGTAAACTAATTACGCCACCGAGCCGGCTGGAACATTAATTGGAGACCTTGTAGTAACATCTTGTTGTAGTAGACCTTGTAGTAACAACGGCACGCGCCCGCGATCCCCGTACCTCGAGCAAGCTAATTAAAGTGTGGAACGATTCATGATTTTGCATGTTATAAATGTTCGACATTCGAATCCACTGCCATCTGTTATTTTACAAATAAGCAACATGTTAAAAAAAAATATGCATAAAAAAAAAATTTTTATATGAAATTGGTTTCTTAAATATCCATATTACTCAGGATCTGAAAATGAAATCTTTTGTAAAGATTCTTAAAAATAGTAAAAAGAAATGGGTAGAGAACAGAAATTATTACAAGGCAATTGTGGAATATTGATTCAAGAAATCATACTGAAGGTTTGAAAATTCGGAGAATAGAAATAATAAAATAATACTGTTTTTAACAGAACACATTCTTGGTGCATTTTTTTAGAAACAATTCTTTTATTAATTCCTTTTTGACTGCAATTTCTTATTATTTCTAAAACAATTATATTTTAATGATAAAAAATCAGTATTTAATATTAAAATTTAATTATGTTTGAATTAGGGCTGTAATTAATTATATTTGTATCGCAAGTATTTATCCTCTAAAGAATATTCGAATAAAAACAGTTGCTTATAGTAAACAACGAACATTTCACTATTTAGAATTCATAAGGCTGCAAATGTTAAAAAAATGTATTATTACCAACAATTTACAAAACAAGACTGACTATTAATTAAAGCTCTTCATTTAAAATTATTGTCAATTCAATAAAACACGAAAATCTCATTTTATTTTATTGTCTTACAATTATCATTCATTGCAAACATTTATCCACCGAATTTTATTGAAATTATTCATAACTAAAATCAAGAAAGCACAAGTTTCTCATTATTTCTAAACAACCTACACAAAAAAAGAACGGATATTTTTAATTACAAAAAAATGTTCTCAATTATATATTCCATTGAGGAATTATTAAATTGTCCTCCTCTGAAGTTAATGTGATTTATGAAACTAATCAACAAAAATTTAATTAAAATGAAATGTTGATTTAATTAAATTATCCGAAGCCAAATCTAGAATTATTTTCTAAATTTATAATCCTCTTTTTTGAGAAAAATAAGTTTCATCTAAATCAATGGCAATTGTTCAAACAATTTATTAAAAGTTCATGTCATGTTTCGGGAAAAGCGAAGCAATTACTTTTAATATTAATAACTTCTATTCGATGTTTTTGAAGAGAAAAGAAAAATCAACGAAAGCGCGTTTTTCATTGGTTCGTTCAATTTCCCTAATACGCATTGTAATTACACTCAAATCATTTTAAATTGTTCTTCCTGTTATAATTCATTTCCCTCCCCCAAACTGATTACAGTTTTTGACTTTCTCATTCTTGGAACTTTAAAAAAAGTTTTGATTCATGCGATCACGGAATTTTAATTAGAATATTGTTGAAAAATGTTCACAATCAAGTCCTCTCCAATAAAGATCAACGTCATTTATTCACAGGAGAGAAACTTTAAATTTTAATAATTAAAGTTTGGAAATATATGAATAAATATCCAATTGAAAGTTCGATATTCATGCAACATATAATCACCACTCCTTCTTAAATAAACGCACTGCAGCTTTAAAAAAGAATCCTTATTGATATTTTCAGTATATTTTGCCTTTAATTATAATTTTTATTTTCTAAAAGGCATAAAATATATCATGTGTATGCTTTAAAAATAGTAGCAAAATATTAAAATTCATTTCACTTCAAAAAACAATTCTGATTTTTACAGTTCAAGCAGAAAGGAACCCACACCCTCGGGGAGCTTTCGAAATTGGTTAATATCAAGTAATTTCCAATACGGATGGATCTTCATACTCTGACCTTGATAAAGGTGGAGCTGGAGTCTATTTTATTCACCCAAACGGTGAACTTTAGTTGTATAGAATTTCTACGTGTAAAATTTCCTCAAAATTTACGTGCGAGCTTATGACCATTAAAAGAACTTTGGATAACTACCACAACAGGGCAATAGAAAGCACCAGGGGCCCTCTACTGTTCTCAGACACTGGATCTGAGCTCCAGGTGATCCTGAGGAACAACTCTCACCTGATACAGGATATAATTGTCCTCAGTTGCAGCTCAAAGAAATTGCACTGGCCCACGCAGACATCTTCTGCAATGAGCAGGCTGACAACCTTGCCAAGGAGGCCCGAAATTCCCCTCAACTTTCCAATAGCATTACCTTACTGGTACTCATGCAATAGCCAGTCGTTAACTCTCCTCCCATCCAGTTAAGAAGCACTTCATTCCAGATCTTAATTGCAACCACCTCAGCCTGACTACGTACATGAAATTTCAAAGGGATGAAAATATCTCTCGAGGGCCAAAGAAGTTACAATACTTGTCCTCACTGTCCAAATATTCAGTTTTCTCCTATTCAAATTTTTAATTGTCCTTCTATATTGGCTAAACTCCAGCATAGACCTAAACCCCACAGGTCATCAACTGCTTTATTCGCCAAAGGCCGTCGTCATAGCAAGTGCCGTTTTGGGTGCCTTTGGCTCAACTACTTGGACAAGGCAACAACTACAAGAGGGGATGGGAATTTGTATAACTTTTAAAATCGATATGAAAGATTTCTGGGGGTGTTTTAAAATACTATTCTTTTCAAACGAAATCTAAATGCCATGTTGAGATTTCTCTGGACTATAAAAATTTCTGTTTCTTATGCAACCTGATCTCAACTGCGTGAGATTCAGCCCCACGAAATTCATCACTGTAAGGGGCTAAATGTACGCCTGTTGTTAACCGTAGCCTTGAGCACCATGACAGTACGATTTAGCTCGGTTCTACCCCAATTTTGAGGGAGAATAACTTGCGGGGTCATGGGCCACCCGACTCTCTTCCCCTTCCACTAACATCACGAGAGGACTTACGGCTCAACGGCTAGTTAGAGTACCCTTATGCCTCAAAGAGAGAAACCATACATTTACAAACATCCATGCCTTCTCCAGGATTCAACCCCAGGCCCTACAGTACAGCAGTCAGCGTCGCTAATCTCTATACCGGTTGGGCGAATATTGCCGTGATTTAATTTTGCCGAGAGTACCGGATCCAAATTGGTACTCAAGGATCATTTACATGCCGCATAATCACGTGACATGCAAGCCTACGATTTTCGCATCCAGAAAATCTATCGACTCCAACCGGGATCGAACCCGCAACCTTAGGCTTACGAAGTGGGCCCGCTACCTCACAGTCACCGAACCAACATCCTCGACTATATAGAAGAATACTAATTCAAATGTAATCAAACTATTAAAATCATCTGTAGTTGCACTTTAATTGCTGTAACACGAGTGTGTGAATAAAATATTTATGTAAGCTATTTTAAAATAACAAAATAACATATAATATTAATTTTCTAAATACGATACACAATTATTACGATTTGAAACACCAACAGACTTTTTGTCCCAATATTAAAATTTAGCTTTAAATGACACCAAAGTGATACCCACCAGTGGCGCAATCAAGGGGGGTGTCCTAAGGGTCCGGACTCCCCGCAAAGCCCATGAGTTTTTTTTTATTGATGATAATCCTATATATATATATAACGTAAAATTTAATTAAGTACTTGTAATTAACAATTTATTTATCACTTAATTCTAATTATTAATTCAATAATATACTTTTTACCGTTTTTGTTGACAAAATCAGAAGAATCAATTGGTGTTGTCTTGAGGTATGATGCGAGTTGGGGGACTTTCGACGTGAACCCCCCTTGAAAATTTTTCGTGCGCGCTACTGATACCCCCACACAAAAAACCCTCAATATTTTTTATCTTGAATATCGGTATTAAAATGTACATATTAATTTTAATACCATCACAGTTTCAAAATTTTCATTTATATACTTTTTTGAAATTTGACATTAAGAATATCTTTTACCTAATAAAAACTTGAAATATTGCTCTGTTCTTTTTACGCTGACCCGATTATCTATCATTTTTCATAAACGGACGGGACGAAAGATGCTGTGACAGCCACTCGAATGCTCACAAAACGAACTCACAAAATATGCCTGATTACCCATTCATAAACTTTTACCTTATCATCATAAATTATGATTTCTTCTTCTTCATAATAATAAAACCTGAACGTTGAGAAGGAAGAGAGTTGAGAGTTTCAGCTGTCAAATCTGGCACAGAAATTTATAGGCACCCCTCGAGAAAGGTGTCGAAAAAATCACATTTCAAAATTGATGAACGAGTTTTATAACCTGTTATTTCAACGGACCGAATCCTTTTAATTTAAAAAAAAAGAATATATATCAAAGGATGATTCGTCGGTCATCCAACCATTCCATTTGTCATTTCAGAAAAATGGGCTTGACGTCCCCAAAAGATACCATCCAATAAATCGCGAGATCCGTTCACCGGGATTCGTTCAGGCCCTGTACGCAAATATTCATTAGAAGCAGCGGATAAAAACTGTTGGACTCGCTCGGAAATTCATTTGCGCCCAATCTGTCGCCTTCATTTGCGCAGATGGAAGAAATGAGGTAAAAATAAATAAATAAAAGGACGCGACGGCACTTAATTGGGGAGCGACCAATGAAGATTGATCAGGCTATCCCGAAGGACGCGATAAGCAAACAAAGGATTATCGCTGGGCTGTCGCCGTGATTGAAATTCTGGAACGGATTAATGAGTGTCGGCGACTGTCACAGATCCCAATCGGACAGTGGGATGTTTATTTTGGGAAGAGTGCAGGTTCTCCGTGGAAAAATGGTACGGTAACATTCGTATGGATGGACTTGGCGGAATACGTAGAGTAGGGGCATAAATTATGATAATAAATAATATCTGTCTAATAATTTTTTACGCCTTTTCGATTTTTTTTTCTTTTCACTGAAGATTTTTCCCGATGCTTTCATAAAAGGGGAAGAAATTATATTTCGTACAGTTGTGATTAAAATGAAGTATTAAATTCTAAAAGAGATCTTTATATGCATCGGCCAGTGGCACACACAATGGGGGTGTCCTGTGGGTCCGGACATCCCCCCCCAAAGCCCTTGAGTATTTTTCGATTGAGGATAATCCTATACATATATAACGTAAAATTTAATTAAGTACTTGTAATTAACAATTTATTTTATTAATTAATGCTAAATATTAATTCAATAATTTATTTTTTACTGTTTTTGTTGACAAAATTGGAAGAATCAATTGGTGTTGTCTTGAGGTACGATAGGAGTTGGGGTACTGTCTACCATGGACTCCCTCCCCCTTGAAAACTTTTTGTGCGCGCTACTGGCATCAACCAATATGAATTCATGACCGTAACATTAATCCTATGGAGAGAGAATTACTGCTTCAATATCCAATGCTGTAATGCAATTACAGTCCTTCACAGGAAAAACAATTTCTTCCTTTTTATGAAAATTTTCAGTTTAGTATCAAAAAGAACATTTAAATTAGCCTAGAAAATATTATTATTGATTATTTGTCTCGGTTATATTTTATTGTATTCAGTAACTGATTGTTTATAAAGGTAGCACTTAGAGTCAACAGAAGTGTCAACGGCAGCTTCGTGGTTCTAATCCCAAACTCGTATCCTGGTGTTATTGAAGACCCATCGTTGTAAAGAATTAAGAACCTAAACGAAATGTTCTTAGCGAATGAAACGAATGAGTGTGCAGTATCCATAGAAATTGATCAGTCCATATTAACGAAGACACAATTTTGAATATAGTAATATTTAATATGACTGAACTTGCCGTCATGCGGCCTACATTCTACAAAACAAGTTACACACTAACAATATTTACATTTTAGATACTGAGGTGCGCACAGCAGCGCCCTCGAGTGGCCAATATTTCGGCACACACCCCGCCGGTGAACAGAATGTTCACCCAATGATTATCAAACAAAAATTAATACAAACAATTATTCAAACACAATTCTAACAAAGACTTAACACTGAAACAATGCTACTAATCAAAATTTAAATTTTTCATATTACAAAGAAAAAAGTAAATATATATTAAAATACACAAATATAATGAAATTTAAAGTTGACAATAAATCTTCAATTTACAAATTAGAAAATATTAGGATACATACCTCAAGATCTCACAACAAATAAATTTAACAGAGATTAATTAATAATGTGCTATCTCCTAACATTAATCTGAAAAAATAGAAACAAAATTAGTTCAAATATTATTCAAGTTCTAAAGGGTACAACAATTGAATGGGTTTTTTGAAGAGACCTTTAGAAGTTTTTACAAGACAAGATCTAACATTATTGTCTCTTCCAATAAATATCTCCTTGATTATTCCAAGTTCCCACATTAATTTTGATTTTACATTTCCTTCAACCAGAACTATGTCATTTAATTTTAAATTTTTATGAACAGATGGTGTTTTAAAATGATTAACTGTTTTTAACTGGAGTAAATACTGTTCTTTCCAGCGTCTCCAAAGTTGTTTTAAAAGAAGAGTTCGGTAAGTCTTTCTTTTTTTGTACGACTCTCTTGCCGTAGTGGCGTCGATCAGTTCAATGAAATGTATAGGATATTTAGAGTCACCATAACCTAACTCGAGGAAGTGGGCCGGTGTGAGTGGTTCCGGCTCTCCTGGATCGTTTTCCACGTATGTCAGTGGTCGATGATTGACGATCACTTCAACTTCTGAAAGTATCGTTGAAAGTTCTTCAAACATTAGAAGGGCTTTGCCAAGTATTTTACGCAAAGGATCCTTTATAGTCTTAACAAGACGTTCGTAAAATCCACCCCACCAAGGGGCACGTTCAACTATGAACTTCCAGTGGATACCTTTATCTGCGACAAAATTTTGAAATTCACTGTCCTTCAAGATGTTGGCAAAATATGCTAGCTCCTTTTCAGCAGCTTTAAATGTACGAGCATTATCTGAGTATATTACTTTGCAATTTCCTCTACGAGCGAGGAATCTCCGTAAAGCAAGTAAAAAACACTTTGTGGACATGTCTGATACAAGTTCTAAGTGTACGGCACGAGTGACCGCACATGTAAACAAAGAAACATAAGACTTATGAGTCTCTTGATTGTCCTTAACAAGTATTGCACCTGTAAAATCAATTCCTACGATTTGAAATGGAGGGGATTGGGTGATTCTATCTCGAGGCAACTGACCACTCAACTGGTCAGCTGGTTTAGCGTTGTATTTTTTGCAAATGAGACAAATTCGAATAATTGTTTTCACTAACTGACGACCTTTAGGTATCCAATAAGTTTTTCGAAGTTGAGTTAAAGTTGCAGATACGCCACAATGACCAATTCGTTCATGTTCCCTAATAACAAGTAATTCTGTAAATTTACAGTGTCGGGGAAGGATAACAGGATGCTTTTCGCCAAAGCATAAGTCTGCTTCAAGCAACCGTCCAGTAATTCGTTTAGTAAATTGTCTTCACCCAAATGAGGCACTAAACTCTTTATTTCAGAGCTACATCGAAGTTGTTCGTTGCGTTTTAAGGTTAATATCTCAGCTGAATAAAATTCGTATTGAACATATTTAAGCCAAAAATATTCAGCATTTTGTATTTCATCTGCAGTAATATAGAAGTTCATTGATTTATTAACGATTCTAGCATTGTTCACAAATCGGAAGACCCAAGCAGTCACTTTCAAAAGTTTTTTAAGGCTACTGAATCGATTTATGTCAACAAGAGATTCCCTCTGTTGAGTAACTGCCACATGCACACTAGAACGATATTCTAATTCTTCCGAGCAGAGTTCCGAATCTAAAATATCTCGTTGACGATTTGGCCAATGATCGGGTGCTAGTTTAAGCCAAGGTGGGCCGTGCCACCACAGCTCATTCTGTGCTAATTTGACGGCAGATGTACCACGCGAAATGAGATCTGCAGGATTGTCCTTTCCTGGACAGTGTCCCCACTGGCTCGGATCAGAGAGCAACTGTATCTCTTGAACACGATTTTTAATGTACGGTTTGAATGCTGAAGAATCGCCACATATCCAGTAGTACGAAATGAGAGAATCAGTCCAATAATATATATTGGCATTAAACTTTAGACATGATGACACCTGTTTGGCCAACCTAGCTGACAATAGGGCTGCTGTCAGTTCAAGTCGAGGAAGCGTCAATGATTTCAAAGGTGCCACACGACTTTTTGAGCAAATGAAACTCGTTTCGATTTTGTTATTGCAAGTAACAAATCGCAAGTATAGTATTGTTCCATAGGCTGACTTGCTCGCGTCTGAGAAACAATGTATATCAACACTTGATAATTCTTGATCTACGTCCCCTAAATAGAACCGTGGTATTTTTATCTCAGTCAAGCCCTCAGCTTCGCTACTCCACTGCTGCCACTTGTGTCGTAGCTTTGGGGGAAGTTCAGAGTCCCAGTCTACTCCTAGAGTCCAAAGATCTTGAAGAAGACACTTCAATTTGATAACGAATGGGCCAAGAATTCCAATGGGGTCGAAGATGCGACCAACCACACTCAGAATAAATCTCTTAGACTCTGTTTTACGTGACATAAATTTCAATAAATCATTTGGATCGAAATAAATTAAATCCTTTTCTGAATCCCAAGCGAGTCCTAAAACCTTAATCGGTGGTTTAAGATCGGTGGCACTAGTTTCAGAGAATTCTGTTTCGACACCTTCTTGCTGCCATAACAAATCAAGTTGTTTTGAATTAGTTCTCCATTTGCGCAACAACATGCTCGCGTCACTGAATATATGCAAACACTCCAAGGTAGTACGTAGAGCGTCCGGAACGGGCGGCCGGGTTCGATTCCCGGCCGATGCACCAATGTAAAGAATTAAGAACCTAAACGAAATGTTCTTAGCGAATGAAACGAATGAGTGTGCAGTATCCATAGAAATTGATCAGTCCATATTAACGAAGACACAATTTTGAATATAGTAATATTTAATATGACTGAACTTGCCGTCATGCGGCCTACATTCTACAAAACAAGTTACACACTAACAATATTTACATTTTAGATACTGAGGTGCGCACAGCAGCGCCCTCGAGTGGCCAATATTTCGGCACAATCGTATAGACGACTGATGTACGTTAAATCTGTCGAGGTTCGAGGTACAAAGCCACGACTTCTGCCCCAATAGCTCTTGCATTGCTTTAAATAGCAACGTTAATAAACACACATTCACTCACTTTAGTTAACACGAGGACTATTCGCAACAGACCTCATAAATATGCACCAGGGTCAAGGGACGAGGGCGAAATCTAAGCTGTGGCATCCAACTATCCAAATTTATACACCAGACCTTCAGGATGACTTTGACATGACGTGGAACAGTCCCTCTTCAAGGTGAGTCTTTAGTGGAACAAGGACTCAAACCCGCTACTTCATAAAAACAATGCGATCATGACCATTTGGCAAATGCGGGCATTGCAATCAAATAAATGCAATAGTCCGGATTTAAGGAGGAGTGAGTGAATGAATATTAACGTCGCACTTGTTCAGCTACACGAGGGCTTTTGGCGACGGACCTCGTCATTTTGAACCACGGTCAAGGTACGAGGAAGACACCGAGCTGGCATCCCCTTCTCGTAACTACCACACCACACCATCGGGAGGTCGTTTGAGCTCTCGAAAAATTTAACATGCATCGCTCCCCTACACGGCGGGTCTTTAGTGGTACTGGGCACAAACTCATGGCGTCCCAGCCACGATCCGATATCTTGACCTCTAGGATTTAAAGAAGTAGAAAATACGATATGAGCGTTAACAATATGCATAGGAATTCAAAGTAACTCTAGGCGAGAGGCTTTAAAACAGTATTGCACTTTCATGACGCTTTTTCTCCCAGGTGTTTTTAAAATAGGTATATTATGAAATTTTCGATCATACATTTTCATAATTGTAAACTGGTAACGCATCATGAATTATAATGATATATAATGTAATCTGTATGTACATATCTATAAACAATGTCTGTAATATCGTTTTCTTCACCCACCCTTCCCTTCGAAACGATTTATGGAATATTAAATGTTTCCGTAACTCTTTTATCGAAATAAAGAAAAAAATATTTCCTAACATTATGAAATTCGTTAACAAAAATTCATATTATTGCTTGGTTTTGATATAGCAATTGCTACATCTGTCGATTTCTAAATTTACTTGTTCGAAACTTCAAATTTTGTTGCAATTAAGGTGCAAAAAAAAATCAGACAATTTCTCGTTTTGTCCGTGGTCATATTTGAATAGACATTTCCCAGCAGAAGAATTCAGTAACTTATATAAAAAAAATTTAAGTGTATGTGTTTCGATATCGACCACTGAATATAAATTATCATGATTTATTTCGGAATACTCAGTGCCGTATTTTTTCATAAAGTTGCTTAAGAATATTTAGAAGTTTCAGGAGACAGTACAAATAACATTTCTCCTGACTAAGACTTACTTCATAAATCCTTTGATTTTGTATATTTTTCTTATTCTCCAGTCGTACAATAACTTCGAAACAAAATAAAAAACTTACATATTAATACCATGCTAACGGCGACTTTTGGCGAATTTCAACAAATAGTTTGCGCCATAAAGTGCTGTCCTAAGATAAAGCAGTTATTCTCAGAATCGTATCAAATGACAGTTTTTGACGATAAATAGCTGGCACGCGCATAAATGCTTAAATACTCTCCAAAAAATTATCGTAATTTCTTAGGGTGAGTGAGTGTATATTAACGTCACACTGTTCAGCTACACGAGGGCTTTTGGCGACGGACCTCGTAATTTTGAACCATGGTCAAATGACGAGAACGACACCTGAGCTGGTATCCCCTTCTCCTACCGCGTTAGCCTAAGGGTCACAGTAACGAACTCGTAGCCCATGTGTCAATTCGAGCCTAGTGCCGCTGAAGACCCGCCGTGTAGAGGAGGCCAAAATGGACGTTAAATATGTCGAGGCTCAAACGTCCTCCATTGGTGTGGTGTTGAATTTTGGAGAGAGGGTGTCAGCTTAAGTGTTGTCCTCGTCACCTTGGTTCCGAATTACGAGGTCCGTTGCCAAAAGCCCTCGTGTAGCTGAACACTGCTACACAAATGTTCACTCACTTTACAATGAATTGAAATTGAAGAATATTTTGTCGCTGTTGTTTAATCTAATGTTAAAAGAGCAAACTTTTTTCTACGGGATGCACCATTTTTGTAAGGTAGAAACTATGTCTTTTAATCGGTACAGGTACAAGCACTCATTTTATTTTCTAAAGAAAATTAATGAAAAAAGAAAAAGAATGTAAGGAAAAGTCACACACGTTCGTGTTAATAACTATTTAATATTGAATACTTATACACTTTTAAAAAACGGGCTTAATGTTTTTGTTTTAAAAAAAAAATTTCTCTCTCAATGCATTTATAAAGTTTATTTCCAATTCATTTTCTGACTGTTAATAACAGAGAATGCAATTTATTTGATAATAGGTTACATTTTCAATTCAGCAAAAGAGTTTACACTCTGTAAAATAAAATCTTTCATAAATTGTAATAGGTCTCGTTAACACAATAAAATTTTCTAAATATATTTTTAATTTAAAATATTTAAACGAATATTGCAATTTAAAAAAGGATAACAGAATACAGTTATTTACTCTGCAAAAGAAAAAAGGTTGTTTGAATTTATCTTTGGGATTTTATTATTTTTTTCAAGCCCTTGCAATACCTTCACACACACAAAAAAAGGATTCAAAATAAAAAAATTTTTAAAAATCTTAAGTTTCTACCACATTTAACTTGATTTCGATTTGAGTTTAAGGTTAAAATTACTTTTTAAAATAAAGCCAAAATTAAAAAAGTCAGAATATAATCTATAGAGATATATATTTGAAGTAAAGAAGAAATATTTTTTTTAAAAAAAAGAACTATTTTTGATGGATGAAACACTTTCCTAATCTCTTTTTCTTCATTACCTCAAAAATTCTTTAAACGTTAAATAGATTTTTTTATGCAAAACAAAAAAATTTGTTGTTAGTTAAAAGTGGAAAAAAATACAAAAAGTTCCAAAATTATTAAAAATTTTAATTTTACTGCAAATATTCATATTTTTTTTCCTGCGAAACTTTATTTAATGAATAAACATTTTCTGCAATAGATTAAATGCAATTTTACTTTATGTATGAGTGCTAAAAATAGAAATAGAATATTAAAATTTTTCGATGTGTTTTATATTTTATTGTTCCTTCAAAAGTTACAATGATCATTTAATGTAGAGCTAAGACGAAGTGTTTAAAACATGATTAAAAATGTAATTTGCTATTCTTTGAATTTATTCATGTGTCTGTTCTTCAGAAGTTATAAATTCCCTTTCAAATAAAACCAAGATGAAAAATTGAGGATGAAATTATAAAGAATACTATTTTCGTATTTTTTATAGAATAAACTCTATATGTTTTTTTTTTCCTTTAAATATTAGGTGTCTTTTTTAAACAGTTAAGAAAATAAATCAAAAAAGTAGAATCAGATAATGCAATTTCTGATTCTTTTGTTTATAAAATTCTATAGGAAATTCTGAGTATATGTTTTTCCTCTGCCTCCTTCGATAGTTTTAGATGTCTTCAAGAAAAGAACAAAGGCATCCGAATCAAAAATAGGATTGGAGAGCACAGGTTCTTTGATGGATTATAAACTCTATTTGTGTCTATTCTCTTTCAGATCCTCTCAAATCCCAACAGTCAAGGTAAAAAAATTAAATCTCACACCAGTTGTGCCCTGATCTGCGCTTGTGACGCGTTTTTACGTTGACGAATGGGAAGGCATGACCATCCATTGCCATCCGCAGGATCATCGGAGCATCCCAGGGCTGCCATCTATTTTAATCAGGCAAACCTCCCAAAGAAGGGGGAAAAAAGAAAGGCATTAACATAACAAATAGCCGGACTTTTCGGCCGATCATCCATCAAAGGCAGCTTTGGCACCGTTTTGACACGGTCCGTCCGGGAAGAGAAATGGCGATGTCTTTGCGAAATCCCGAACTCCGGCAAAAATCGAGAACGCTTAAAGATCAAGAAGGATAAAAAAAGGGCCAAAAAGAAGGGGAGGTCGGGGGAAAAGTCCTCTCTTTCTTTTTGATGGAGTGAGCTAGGGTCCAAGGATTGTGTGGGGATGCTTTTTTTTCCTCTATAGATTGTGCGGCAGTCGCATGAAGGATAAAATAAAAATAGATTTGGGCAATTCTCCACGGTATTTTGCATTCATTGAAAATCGCCCGAGCGACCTGCTGTTGTTGTTGAGTGAGCGAATGACTTCAATCATTTATGTGTCGCAAAAAAAAAAAAGCATATAGAAAGCCTCCTTTCTTTTAAAGATAAAAAAAAAAAAATTATTTTGGGCGATAGGACTTTTTTTGTTTTATGGATTTGTTTATTTTTATTTTGTTGAGAAGCATCAGGTTGCTTGAGAAGATTTATTGTGAAAGATTTTGCGAATTCTGCTGAATATTTCAAATATTTTAACTGTTTTTAAGTCTTGTTTCAAAAATATATATAAATAAATAATATATATATATAATCATATGTATATTATATATACTTCATACATATTATTACGTATTTCTAGCCAAAGTTCATAAATTCATATGCTCTCATAGTCACATGATCAGTGGCGCACACAAGGGGGGTGTCCTGGGGGTCCGTACACCCCCCCCCAAAGCCCTTGAGTTTTTTTCGATTGATGATAACTCTCTCTATATATAACGTAAAATTTAAGAACGTACTTGTAATTAATAATTTATTTTATTAATTGATGCTAATTATTAATTCAATTACTTATTTTTTACTGTTTTTTGTTGACAAAATCGGAAGAATTCATTGGTGTTCTCTTGAGGTATGATACGAGTTGGGGGAATTTCGACCATGGACTCTCCATGGAAAATTTGCTGGAACTAACTGCTCTTCGGTTAGTTCTTATACATTTGGCGGCGACAGCCTTAAGGATTTAGAACTATTTGCATATAGTTTTTTCTTCCTAAAGCAGCAGGTTACTGAAGTGGATTATATGGATCGAAAATTATCTTTCATAAAATATTAGTTTATATATATATATATATAGAAGTAAACTCAGTGGCACAACAGCCTATGAGGGCCAAGGCTTACTGGGCCCATCTCAGCATACGTGACCATTGAGCGCTGAGGTGCATGAGCAAATGTCCCTATCAGGTGGTCAGTCTAAAGCAAAACCCCAGTGTTTAGTGTCCCCAGGAAAGCTTGGTACTCATTTATCAACCCACTGAGGAAAGGAAAAGCCAAGTCGGCCTTGCCCGGCCCCGTGGATAGAACCCCGGACCTGTGGTGTGGAAGCACGACACGCTACCACTCGGCCTCTTATATGTATATAGAAAGAGAGAGGTTATTTATTTTATGATTATTCTAGTGTAATTAATGTAGATCAGTGGTCTTCAAACTTTTTCAACTCACGGAGCCCTTAGAACTTGAAGGTGTTTTTGTGGAACCCCTAGAACTAGAAATGTTTTCGTAGAACCCCATTCCATTTTCACACTTAGCAGAATCTATCTCAAAATAATATTTAAAGCAGATTAATATGTTGTAGACGCTTTATTTAAAGACAATAAAAAAAGGAGAGAATTACATCTATTATTAAAAAATTTTAATATTTTTCACTCATTAATAATATTAATTTGTGATCCAAGTGTCACCTACTCATAAAGCTGGGGATTATTTGTTGGAGCGCTTAGCCCGTCACGGCTTTAATCTCCTTCTTGAAGGTGAAAGATAGCACGATTTTGTATTACTTGCCCGTGTTAATAAAAGTTTAATGATTTAGAAAGAACTTAAAAAGTTGATTAAAAAATAGAAAATAATTAGATTTCAGAAGAAAAAAAGTCACCTGCTCATGCATTACTCATGGTAACTGGGATATGTACTTGCTCTTTTTTCACACAAAGTGTCGGTCTATAACATTACATATTCCAAGTTTAATTTGTATTTATACTTCGTTTTTTTGTAACCACTCACATTAAAATACTTATACATATGCGGGAAATACTGTGCATTTTGCATGAATTTGCAACCTAAAATTTAGGAACTGTTCTTGCTTCAATTTAGATTTTAATATCGAATCGGTCGATATGTTTTTTGATAAGTTGTTTCCCCTCCTTCATTATATGTGTTTTTTTCCACAAATGCAGAAAGGTATATATTTTCCATTAGAACACTATTTAGTTTTGAAAGACATTGTGCTCACTAGCGAGAGTAAAAACAAAAGAATATTCACAATCTGGTAGAAAATATATGCCTAAAAATAAAAACATTTTAATTTTTTTTATATTATAATAAAAGTTTTAAAAGTGTTGCAAAATAAAATTATTATATATAAATAAAATGTTTTGCTTTAATTAATAGGATGAGCTTTAGATACTTGTAACTCTATAATCTTCACAGGGAACGTGAATCCATTTTGCATACATATTTGTAAGTTTCTTTTCGATCTTTTTATTGTGACTCGTGGAATCTTGTATGCCTTGTGGAACCCCAGGGTTCCGTGGAACACAGTTTGAACACTGGTGTAGATAAATATTTTAACCGATATAGATTCTTCGCATAACAAAAACAGTCGCTATTTTGCGGCTTCCTTGCTAAATTGTGGTAAACAGACAACTTTAAAAAAATATGTGTGTTAAACAATATTCAACAATGAATATACATAACAGATTCTACGCATAAATAAGTCCTTATTTTATTACCTTTTTCACCTAGCTGATTGAATCTTAATCGACCCAATTTTATAAAAATTAAGTTTGGATTTTCGACAATTGATTAAAACATTGCTTACAGTCAGGTCAGAAATAACTAACAGCATAAATCAGGAACAGCTTAAGAAATTCAGAATAAAATTCATTCTAAAACAGTTTTCAATTTCCTTCGATCAACGAAGATTTAGAATTTTTCTTTCTCGCTTTTACTATTACCAAACACAACTAAGTATTTCACGAGGGAGTTATATTTTATACGATACTATACATATACAGTCGGATCCAGTGGCGCACACAAGGGGAGTGTCCTAGAGGTTCGGACATAGTTTCGGTATAGTTTTTTGTTAACAAAATCGACAAAATCAGAAGAATCAATTGGTGTTGTATGATTCGAGTTGGGAGACTTTCGACCATGGAATCCCCCCTTGAAAAAATTTTGTGTGCGCTACTGGTCGGATCCCAATTTAATTAATTCATCAGGCCCCAACGTTTTGTTCGTTAAATCGGAGTTCGTTAGATTGAAGTCCAAACAAAATACATTTTTTTTTCTTTTGCACTTACCTTTTGGAAATTTTACAAGCCCTTACACAAAAAATATTTATAGTTAGAGATTACACACATTTTATTCAACTGCTGAAAATACTAATAGTGAATTATTATGCACCAGTTAATTGGAAATTTTAAAATACCGAATAATATTTTTCGAAAAGCTTCGATTCCTGACTCGCGCGAGCGAAAAAAGTTCTTTTTCGGCTTAATGCAAAGAAAAAATACTACATCATTTACATCCTGCTACATTCTTCCTGCTATGTTTTCACAGTTTCCAAGCAATGTAAAACTTTAGAAAATGTAACAGTTTTGATAGGAATTTCTTTATCAATTTTTTCATTAGATTCGTTATTTATTGGCTCGGACAAATCAAAAATTTCTTCAACGTAGATATTTGCTACATACTAGAAAAGTCTTTCTATTCCGAACAAAAAAATGTCATTTGAAAAAAAAATCAATTCTTTTAATACGAACTAATAAAAAAAAGAATTCTAGCTGCTGAAATAATTCGGGGAAATAATCGTTAAATCGGGATTTATTTTTCGTTAAATAGGGATTTTTGCCTTTATTTTAATCGGGAATGAAAAAAAAATCTTTAAATCGTGAATAAGAGTTCGTTAAATCAGAGTACGATATATATATATAATTTAATTTCAGCAATACTCAGAAAGAAATTTCTCCATCTCTCCATCCTTAACCTGCACCCATTTCTTCCAGAAAATCGATGCTCATCTCTCATCACGCGAACACTAGTGCCTACGAGAACGCGATCTTTTCAAAAGCGAAGAACGTGGATGCCACTGGCGATCCGAAGATATGTGAAACCGAAAGGTTTACCAGATATTAACTTGTAGGGCGCGCGGCGAATATCACAAACAAATTGTTCTCTGGGCAAAATGAAATAAAATTCTTGCGTGACGGTCGCTGGAATTCCTGAGGTTTCTCCCTCTGGAATTCCCCCCCCCCTCCCTTCTCCCTCCCTGGTGGTGGAGCTAGATTAGGCGAGGAGGGAAGGCTCTGGGAGAAGGCCAGTGTCATTAGGCACAAAGAAAGTCGTTCTCGCGTAAATCGGGCACCTTTTTAAAAAGGTACAAATTAATAAATGAGCATATTCTCTTTCTCGGAAAAAGAGAAAGAAGGGAAAAGGAAAAAAAACAGGAGCTCGGAAAAGAGAAAAGGAGTGACAAGGAATTTGAAATCTGCAAACTATGCCCCTAAATCAAGAGTGGCTCGTAAATAAGACCCGGATGTTGATGTCCCCCAAGAATGAAGTCGGCCGCAAATCATTAACGGAAATATTTCATCTCCCTCCTCACTCGCACCCCCTTCCCCGAGCCGAGAGAAATATTTTAGATTTGGGAAATATTTGAGCATCAGGGAACATTTCTCTCTCTTTCTCTCCCGGCTATCTTTCTGGAAGAGAGAGGGTGGAGGCAGCGTACTCAGAGATTACACTTGTCATAGAAATATGATTTCTAAGTTAAAAGAAAACGAAAAGCAGACGAATTATTTATGTTTCTAGTTTCGAAAAAAAAAAATGACTTAGATTTTGATAAACGCGAGCCAAAAAGAAAAATTAGTTTTTGTTTTTAATAGAAAATATGTGTGGGCAAAAAAAAGATTATAAATAATTATAATTCTGTACGCAAGGAATCTTTCAATAAGTTTTCAAGTTAAACTCATTTTAAGTGTTTGACTAATTTAACTGGCATCACAAAAAGATGAATAGTGCAGCGAAGGATTCATTTATCACTTATTAACGTCTCACAACGAAGCTACTCGAGGGATATTAGCAAAGGACTTTGTAATTTATAACCTCGATTGACTGACGAGGGCGACACTTGAGCTCTCCTCCCATTCACCGAAAAATATAAAATATATATGAATAACATCATAAAATATATATGAAACACACAACAGGGGGGGGGGGTATCCTGGGGTCCGGACACCCCCCAAAGCCCTTGAGTTTTTTTCCGATTGATGATAATCCTATGTATTATATATATATATATATATATATATATATATATATATATATATATACTAGCTGACCCGGCAAACGTTGTTTTGCCAAATAACTGCCCATAAAGTTAATTTGTAAAAATTTATGTGGTTCGTTTAGCATTGGCAGCAATGAGCCCACTTTGTAATAAACTTGGCCTTTGATTTTGAATATTGAATTAAATTGTTGACCATTTGCAGCATTATTTTTAACTATTTATGTTGCTCCAAACGATGTCATTTGGAAACATGAATTGAATGTTCGAATTGACTTCAGGAACAGGTAAGAATCGGGATCCGTACCGATAAGTAAACCGTTCAAAGGTTCAGGTGGTGTTTCAATTTCCGGTAGTTGCACTTTTCCTGACGCGCAACACATCCCGGCTGGCTCATTTTTAAATTTAAGTGCATTACAATGCGGACATTCCTTGTCCATAGCACCAATTGTCACATTCGGATGAGCGTAATATTTAACATTGGGCTCATACTCGAATGCTAGACGACGGAATGAATCGGATGTAAATGCTCGATGTACTTGTTGGCGTGAGAGTCTGAGTGTGACAAATAGGAATCTACGCGCTTGTCTTTGTTGATTTTGTTCAACTCGTACCTTTTGTGATTGTGATTTACACAACTGCGCTATATTCACACGCCCATCTTCATTATCTTGTTGGATTTGTTCGTTTGTTCTTTGAGCTCTTCTATTTCGCATGGCTGTGGATTTACTAAATCGACGGCCTAAATCAGACCCTTTGCGTCTTGCTGGCATTATTTACTGTACAAAACACACAAATAGATCAAATTGAAGTACTTAATGCCAGAAAACAGTATACTGGTCTGTATCTGTTCTTTTATTGTTTTACTTCTTCCTTTCACAATTATAAATGATTCCCGAAATTTTTGAGAGCACTGAGTATTACAGTTTTATTAATTGGCGTTTAATAATAAATAAACTAATAACTAATAAATAAGAACTCAAAATATTTCAATCATCTGCGCTTTTAAAAATATCGTAAGAATCTTTCACATGGAATAAAGCTCAACAGAAATATTATATTTACAACTCCCCTAAATGACAGTGATGTATTTATCTTCCTATAATTTTTCTCTGGGGCTGGTTTTTTTTCCTCTGACTGAGTAGTATTTTCACATCTGGCGCGAAACCGATTTTCGACCCCAAGCGAAACAACAGACAGGGGTTTTAAGGTTTTTAATTAATATCTTCTCAACCAGTTGCAGTATCGGAATAAAAAATAGTTTATGTCCTATTCTCAGACCTACTGAATATACGCACAAAATTTCATAAGATTTGGTCTAGTCGTTTCGGAGGAGTTTGGCTACAAACACTGTGACACGAGAATTTTATATATTAGCTATATATATTAGACATATATATATATATATATAGCGTAAAATTTCACAAAGAACTTGTAATTAACAATTTATTTTATTAATTAACGCTAACTATTAAATCAATAATTTATTTTTTACTAATTTTTGTTAAAATCAGAAGAATCAGTTGGCGTTGTTTTGAGGTATAATACGAGTTGTTGGACTTTAGACCCTTTGAAAAATTTGTGTGCGCGCTACTGGAAATAATGCATATTGGACAAAAGTGGTGCAAAAAAAAAGTTCCAAAGGGAGGGGGTTGAAAGTTCACCATTTTCGCATCATAACTCAATACACATATTTTTGATTTTGTCGATTTTGGGAACGAAAAACAGCAAAAAATAAATTATTGAATTAGCATTAATTAATAAAATAAGCTGTTAATAAATTATTACATTTTACGTACTCTATACATAGGATTATCATCATTCAAAAATAAATCAATGGCTATAGGGTTGTCCGGACCCGTAGACCCTCCTTCCCCTTGTGTGCGCCACTGCGAACAAACTATATTTAACCAAAATAATACAAAAAATTATTTATTCATTTCCAACTTTTAGTCTAAAAAGGATTTCTGAAAATGCTCCCCACCTTTAAAATAGGAAGATATACTAAAAATAGGATCATTGAAAACTTGAGATTGCTGCGTGGGTGAGTGAATTTTTACGTCGCATTGTTTAGCTTCACGAGAGCTTTTGGCGACGGACCGCGTCATTTTGAACCATGGTCAAATGACGCTGACGACAACTGGGCTGACACCCCCCCTCTCCTAACTACCACACCACACCAACGGGAGGACGTTTGAGCGCTCGACTGATTTAACGTGCATCGCTCCCCTACACAGCGGATTTTCAGTGGTACTGGGCTCGAACTGATGACACGCTAGCCATGATCCGATACCTTGACCCCTTGGATACCGCGGACCCCATAATTTCTTCGGTGTCTATAAAAAGCATTTTCTGTTCAAAAGAACTTTTTTTAAGGTGAGGGAGAGATGTAAAGACAAATGAAGCGAACGTTTCTTAAAAGGTGGATCAGCTACATCTTTAAAAATTTAATCCCTAATTGATTTCCCTCGTATTTTTTTCTTAAAAATCTAATAATCGAGTACCGATATCCTTTTGGACCTGCCCGATGCTCCCTAATTTTTCAGAGCCAATTATGAAAAAACTACACAGCTATTCTAATAAAAACGGCTTTACTTTTTTAAAAAGATTAATAAAATGGCTACTAATTAACGCATCATCATGACCTATCTCATGTTAAATAAAAAAAATTAAGCATCCAAAAAAAATTTTTTTAAATAAGTAAAAATTTATATATTTTTTTAGGAAATTTATGTGCCAGATCCTCTTAAAAACAATTTCACAACTGTTGAAAGGGAAATGGGATCCCACAGCATTTCTCGCTCTTTACGCACACCACTGTCTCGCAGTAACCATGATGTTCAAAAAATAATAAATCGAAAATATTCATTAAAAAACTCTAAACTTAAGCTTGGTTTATCTTTTGATTCCAACTAAAAATTAATAATTACATCTTTTTGGAAAAATCATCCCAATTTTATGATATGCTACGCAAGTGTTTTAAATTAAATTCGTAAGATATCCTCTGAAAAAAATATATTTTGAGCCTATTTCTTTATAATAAGCGTTCATTCTTAAATCTGAAAAAGCAATGGACACAAACACTTTGCAAAATTGGCCTGTAATGTACAACTTTGCTAAGAAGGGGAAAGAACAGCGATACACAAGCGCTTCCACGAAATCGACTCACTTAACGGTCAAGGTAAATGATTTTTCAAAATAAACTCGAACCATATATGAATAGTTTAATTTCTGTTCGAATATACAGTCGAAGTTCCATTTTGCGGAACTCTATTTTTATTCTATTTTACGAACATTTTACTGGAACCAAGAACCCCCCCATTTTACAATTCCTCCTAAATAAACTTCCAATAAAACAAACCTCCTTGCAGATTTCTTTTTGGTGGGTAAAATTTATAAAATAAATACATTTTAATTTCCACAAAAAAAAAGTGGACATTTACTTTTTTTTAATAATAAATAGTTTTTATGAATTTAAAATTTGTTTTATGTGGTTTGGCGACTTCGTTCAATAGAGGTCTGACTCAGTGGCGCACACAAAGGACACCCCCCCCCGAAAGCTCTTGAGTTTTTTCGATTGATGATATTCCTATATGTATATTTATATATAACGTAAATTTTAATTAAATACTTGTAATTAACAATTAATTTTATTAATTAATGCTATTTATTAATTCAATAATTTATTTTTTACCGTTTTTTGTTAACAAAATCAAAAGAATCAATTTGTGTCTTGAAGTACGATATGAGTTGGTGACTTGACCATGGACCCCCCCCCCCCCCGAAAAAGTTTTGTGTGCGCTACTGGTCTGACTGTATATGACAATATGTTGATTTATGATAGGAATTGTTGCTATCCATTTCGCCAAAAAAATATTTAAAAAATTAAATTTTATGCATTTTTTATTCGTTTTCCTGTTTTATACTAGGCGATTCTTTAAAAAAAAAATTCTTTAACATTCAAGATTCTTCAAAAAAGGTGTTTGTGTGAAACAACTTATTAATAGTTATTTCTTACAATTTTAAAGCAATAATGATTAATAATTGTGATAACAATTGATACTAACTGCTGAGACCTAAGTTTTCGTTTTGCATGAAGCACATTTTTTCCACCTCATAATTTTCGGTATTTATAACTAGATACATAAGATAGAGGACTAATATAAGAAATGAACTCTATCACAATTACATATATAAACAGATTCTCTCAATTTCCATTTTTAGAACATAGGGATTTGTAGCACGTTTTTGTGAGTTTCAAATAGTTACAAAACCAGTTACATTATTTTGTCACGAGATGGCGGCACATTGCATTTATATTTCCAGTTCGAGATTCGAACTTGAATGATATTACTTTCATTTTTTAACAAGGGGGAGGGGAAGGTAGTGAAAAACTGGCAATCATATTTTTAGCCAACTATGTGAAATAATAAATTTGTATTTAAGTGTAACAATATTCTACACAGAACATTTAATCTTTTTTTAAACGATTGCAACATTTGGGGGGGAAATTATAGACAAAGAAAACAATTACTGCAGAATAGACAGATTATTGCAGGGAAAATAAGCTAAACTTGTAAAAATTAAATAAATATATTTGAATAAAACAAAAGTTATACTTCTAAGGGAAAATTTTGACAAGGATTAAATTATCTAAATTTTGTGTGAACATGACAATTTTTTTACTGTAATTTTAGGGAGAGAGCAAGCAATATAACTGGAAAGCAACAATTTTAATTATTATTGTAACAGGATTTTTACAAAAGCATCTTAATTTTAAAATATTACTTTTAAATGACAAATTTATTAAAAAAAAGAAAATAAATAATTTTGCACAAACTGTTGTACGAGATATTGTCCATAATAGTTTAAAATTTAATGAGGTAAAATAGTGGTAAAAACTATTTTAATTTTTTTGTTAATTAATGCTTTTACAAATATTTCTTTCGAATAACAATGCTCCCACCAAGATATCAAATATATGTAGTAATCAGGTAACTATCAACCAGAATGTCTGAACTTTAACATTCACATTTTTGACATCATGATTTTTCCTTAAGATTAATTCATGAATTTTTTTTAAAAAATTACGATTTTTAAGAAATTTTGCTTGAAAATAACTTTTTTGAAATTTTATGTAGACTACTAATGAAATTTTTTGTGTTGTGAGAGTTTATATATATATAGCCATTGAATAATATAAATCCACAACATAATTAAAATTTATTTGAATAACTGCGCTAATTAAAATCTTACTATACCTCCGATAACAAGTAAATTTGGAAAAAAAATCTGAGCATTAATTATTTTTACTGTGTGTTCACATTAATTTTAACTTAACACCGAGATTCAAATTGACATCAGTAACAAATGCCAATAATTTTTATTAAAATCATTTTAATTCATCACTGTACGGTCATATCAGTCAAAAAAAAATGCATAGAATCAAAAAAGCATGTTCTAGTATTGAGGTAAAAAAGCATTTAATCCTTTCTTTAAAGCTACTTTCGAGGGGGGGAGGGAGAGAACTAGTGGATCTACGAGTACCTCAAGAAATGTCTATACACTCTCTGATTGGCCATATAAAATTATAATAAATTACTCGTACGCGTATGTCATTTTGATTCGCAGTCGACATTTGCAACGACGTTTTTAATCAAACATCCGACTTCCCATTTCGGAACTCACAGCTGAGGATAATTCAGGCCGGTTCACTTTCCAGTCGTTACTGCAGCCATTCATCATGTTCCGGCCTCCGATTTATCATACTACATCCCTGAAAATTGTGACGTTTTCGGAAGTTTAAAGCGCTTTATTGTAATAAATCATGTGCGGCATAATCAGCCGGGGAAATCGGCCAACCACGGTTCAGCTCCGGCGTCTCATGTAAATCGTAGAACTCGTGCTGCCATCTATGGTTTGAAAGATGAATCATAATTTTAGATTTATGCCTATATTATAATCTCACTTGAGCTGTTGCTAATCCGTATTTAATTGTAAGATGATGGCATACAAAGTAATTTAAGTGCTATTTTTTCTTGAAAAGAATTATATTTCTTATGAAGTTTAAAAACAATATTGCATTAATTTAATAAGTTTATAGTAGAAGTAATTAAGTTTATATTTATGAATGAACATATGAATCCTAAGCGTTTAATTATGCTTTCTGTTTTTTCATATCACGTTTGGAATAACAATTCGATTCATTCAAAAATACAAAGAATATGGAAATTTTATCTTGGAAATCAATTTCTCAACAATTTATGAGAATTGAATGACAACGAAACTACACTATACATACATACATAATCAATAATAATATATACAATAAAGCTATAGTTATGAATGAGAAAAGCATAAATAGAAGTATAACCAGACAAAAAAAACAAGAAGTAAGTTAGCCACAGTAGCAGAATAGCAAACTTTTAATCTTAGGAAATAAGATTGCAGGTTTAAACAATGTTTTGAGGGCAGCCAACCTTCACCTGTCATTTGCCTATACTATTGGGTTGTAAGGGAAAGGAAATAAAACTATGAATATGTCATTATTAGAAGATTAACTTACATATACTAATGCTAATATTAATTATATATATACAAGGAAAAATGTGAATTAGAAATATTTTACTTAATATAGAAAAATTAAAGCTATTAATGAAACCCCTACAACACATCGCCATTTTAACATCCCGATAACTAACTGCATAGAAAAATCGATATTCATAAAAGAGTATAACACCATTTAATGCTTTCCATAAAAAATTCATTCATTTATGTGCTCAAAAACTAGATATCTTTATTTTTTCCCCCTCTGCTTCCTTGCAATCTTTTTTTTTAAAACCAAATAAGATTAGAAGCTAAATAAATTTGGTAAATATCAGAGACATTAGCTTGAACAAGCTAAAAAAATACATAAAAAACAATACGAGAGCTTTTTTCAATCTCTCGTCAAAGTTATAGACTGTAAATGAAAATTAATTGTAAAATGTTCATACATATATAAGCGATAAGGTTTTTAATTCCATTTATCTGTATAAAAAAGTTTAATAAATAAAATAGGAAAGCAAATATTCCATTTTTTTATGCTTGCTAAGATAATTTTAATATTCGGTTGAAAATGCAAATGATATATTAAAAAAATAAAACATGCATTTTATAGCATTTCATTATAATTAGTTTATTTACACACACTCTCTCTCACACACACACATGTATATATAAGGCGATTGATCGAGTTTAACTAGGACATCAAAAACAACATGCTAAAATTTATTTCTGCAAAGAAAACAAAATCTTAAAATGTACGTTTTCTTGCTAAAACTCTTTTTCTTAAAAAGTAAAAGCAAAGAAAATATTTTTTTTAATAAATATAATAAAATCTCAATAAAGATCATCAAGGGGGAGGCATCAACAGAGCGCAGGGGAACAATGCCCTTCTATCCTGGGAGCTCATCGATTGTTTGTTATTGTTCCCAAAAAACAAAGGCCGTCCCATTTTTCATGCAATCGGGAACACTTTCTTAGCAGATCGTTAGGTGGCCATTACCGTTTTCCTTCGGCCACCTGCGTCCCTTCCCCCTTCATTAATATTCATCCCATGAGGCCACCTGCTGGCCCGCTTTAATGTCCCCTCTAATGTTTCCTCCTTAATCGCCACTCTTCTTTTCTGGCCGTTTGCATATTGAACAATCAGAGCCATGATTTAATACCACTGGCTTCCAGTGGGTGGCAGTGTGAAACGACAAGCATGATTCGTAGCACAAGTCACAAAGCATCGCAATTCCGATGTGGAAAGGGAGATGTAGAGTCAATTCATTTCAGTTTGTATGAGTTGTTAATTAAACCAATGAATGCACGTCTTAACACAGAAATACATTCGGCTTCCCGACTGTGAAATAAAGTAAACATTAAATAATACAAAAATTAGACATAGAATTAATAAACATAGAATAGTGTAGATTTAAGATAGTAAGGTATATAATATACTACAGTATATAGAATTAATACAGTAAGGTATATTATAATATACTACAGTATAGAATTACTATATAAGGTATATTATAATATACTACATTATAGAATTAATACAGTGATGTATATTATAATATACTACATTATAGAATTAATACAGTAATGTATATTATAATATACTACATTAACGAATTAATATAGTAATGTATATTATAATATACTACATTATAGAATTAATACAGTAAATATAAAACAGTATAGAATAAATTAAAATAAATAAAATAAAATAAAAAATATAAATATAAATAAAAAATACAGTAAGTATATTATAATATACATATAGAAAATAATAAATATTATAATAACATTATAGAATTAATACAGTAATGTATATTATAATATACTACATTATAGAATTAATATAGTAATGTATATTATAATATACTACATTATAGTAATGTAATATATTATATATACATATGAAATACAGTAATGTATATTATAATATACTACATTATAGAATTAATATAGTAATGTGTATTATAATATACTACATTATAGAATTAATATAGTAATGTGTATTATAATATACTACATTATAGAATTAATACAGTAAGGTATATTATATACTACAGTATAGAATTAATATGTAAGGTATTTTATACTATACTCCATTATAGATTTAATACAGTAAGGTATATTATAATATACTATAGTATAGAATTAATACAGTAAGCTATATTATAATATACTCCAGTATAGAATTAATACAGTAAGGTATATTATAATATACTACATTATAGAATTAATACGGTAAGGTATATTATAATATACTCGTATAAAATACTATAGAATTAATATAGAATAAACATAGAATTATTAATATAGTTAGATGTGCAAATAATTCGGTTATCTTTTTTTCATTAAGTGTGGTTGAAGACAATTTGAACTCATAGGAAAGCCTAAAATTTGCTTATTTAGGAAAACCAAATTAAATTTCAAAAAAATTATTTCAAAATGGTTTGAAATTTTTTGTACATTTAATAACCACAAATCATTTCACGAGTAAAAAATGAAAATCTTATACACAAATAAAAAAATAAACACTTTTTCTCATACATGAAATTCATTTATTCTCCCAGTTTTTAAAGAAAATAAGCGTCCTTTTGATAAATTACATGCATTTCCCCCCCCCCCTTTTTTTGTGTGATCTACCATTATTTAACACTTAAAAATGAATCCTAATAGAAATTCCATAATTAGATTTAACTAGTATTGTATAAAATCTTTTCAAAATTTGAATACGAGGAGAAAAGGAGATAGTGATATCCAAATTGAATAGCAAAAGCTGAAGAAATTTAGTGAAATATCTCCTGCCTAAATGGCAACTTCAATTAATGTAAGATGTTTTAAAAGGCTGAAGAGGGGAGAAGGGGGGGGGAGTATTTTCATTATTAATATTTAATAGGATCGAGGCACTTAAAATTATATATTCCAGCAAAAGCATAACACGGTATATCACGCAGAAAAACTTTTAAAATTTAAAAGAAAACTGTCTTAGCAACTTTTATTTACATATTATTCAATGGAAGAATTTGTAATATTTTTCATACATATTTCTCTTTAATTCCGAATAATTCTCGCAACAAAGTGCGATCCTTTTGAGAAAAAAAATTAATGTAACAGCAAATTCCATGTTAGTTTAAAAACGACGGTATTATTATTAAAAGTAACCTAGCAGTTGCATAATTTATGTGATATTTATTATACTGGCTCATATGATCATGTCTTATATATATAATCTTCGTTTTTTTTTTATCAATCTATCTTTTAAAGAGTCCTTTTAATTATTATTTAAAATAATTTCTCTTTCCCATATATTACAAAGTTATTTTATATTTTTCAAAATTAATCATTTTCGTTTCTTAGTAAAAAACGGCAACTGCCTTTAAAAATCAATATAGTCATGTGTTAGAATTTATGATCTACTTCAGACAGAGAATATGAAAAATACAATGTTATTATTTATTGTTACTTAATTTATTATTATTTGGAAATCGTTCTCACTGTTATTTAAGAATTTTATTTAAAATAGTTATTGGTTGTATTTTAAAAGGTTTCTAAGAAGAGATCTGTAGAATGTTGTTTGTATCTTTGTTGAAGTATTAAAATCAAATTAAAGCATCGAATTGCATTTAAACCAAATGCTTTTACTCTGAATCTATTAAAAGTAAAACTTATATTCTTCTAGAAATCATCATTATTTTGGTATATTGAAATGGCAAATGAACTGCTGAAAATTTTTATAGCTACAACATCCAAATGTCATTTTAAAAGCTCGCTTTTGTGAGAATAATCAACAATTTCTCCTTCTTACTTTTATATTCTTCTCTCAATATAAAATTCGCTTTATTCGAATCTTTATTCAGGTACTAAAACAATTTTTTTTAAATAAAAACTTTGATTTATTTACATTTTATTTTTGAAAAACAAAAATTAATCTGTTTTAAAGGAAACAGAAAATAAAATGAATGAACATTCTGTTATAATTTTAAATTGACTTGCTAACATACTTGTAACTACTGAATGTACTCCAGTTTCTTTTCACTTGATTCATGATGAAATTATTAGCAATTAATTTATGTGAGTGTCGCACTGTTCTACACGAGGGCTTTTGGCGAAGGACCTCATAATTTTGAACCATGGTCAAGTGACGAGGACGACACCTGAGCTGCCCCCCCCCCTCTTAACTATCCCACCCAAGGGAGGACGTTTGAGTTCTCAACAGATTTAACGTGCATTGCTTCCCTATACGGCGGGTCTTTAGTGGTACTGGGCTCGAACTCATGACATGCCAGCCATGATCCGATTCTTTGACCACTAGGCTACCGCGACCACAGTAATTAATTTATAGCGTTTCAAATTACCTTAAGATACAAAAATATTTTCTTTTCTTATTTTCAATGCATTCCAATTTATGATTTTTAATGTACCTACATTTTTGAATCAATGTTTGACTGAAGTTTTATATTTTTTTCTTAGCATTTTGTGTAGGAAAAAAAAAATTCAGCAACCATAAAGAGAAAACTTAATAAGATAAAGAAAGAGGTATGCCCTATAAAAGTGGTGAATTTTAAACATTTGATTCTAAGCATTAAAATCCAAACTTTTATGAATATTTTTTTTTTTTTTTTTGTCCAAGTGTTGTTACTTAAATCTGATCTCAAAAACTTATGAATGTATTTCTTTCTTATTCTGTATGATGTTATTTAAGGTATGAACTATGTTATATAAGCAATGAACTATGGATTTAGCTCTAACTTTAATAGTTGTTGTTATTGTTATTATTATATCTTTTAACAGTTTGTTGCGAACACCATGCATTTATAAAATTTTCAACAAGAAAATGTGCAATGAGCCATTATTTTTTGTTAAATTTGAATCTACTTCAGGTTTTTAGTTCATTGACTTTATAACTGCGTTAAGTAAGTTGTGTAAAAAAAATTCTTTTTTAATATGATTTTGAATTGTATGTAGAGTGTTTTGAAATTCGGTATAATTTTCACCAAATTTTACCCAAAATATCTCATTTTAATAATTCTACATTGTCATACAATTTACTGATGGGTGTTTTTCCCTAATTTAAGTCATAAACACCAACAAAATAACAAAATTATTAATAATAATATCATTTTAGAAGACTTGTCTCGGAACGTACGCAGATACCCAAACTGATAGTTTTTGGCATTGAAGCAAGAAATTCTTACAACGATGTTTACAAATATACCATTATACACATATTCAATAACTTTTTGTGTGGATTTCTGCTTTTTTGATAAATGTTTGAAATAGCTTTTCTTGTTGCTGTTGTTTGTGTCTACTTTTTCAAGCATATAAATAAAATTTGATATGATTTATATATAATAAATAAAGGGGGAAGGGAATAATTCAGCATAATTTTCAGGGTGGAAAGCATCTTTTTGGATTGTTCAAGATTTAATTGGAAGGAGTGCAATATTGTTATTCATATTGCACTCCTTCCATTGAATTGAATAAAAAATACATATTTTTTTATTCAATTTCTACTATTAGTTCTCTCTCTCCCTATACACACACACATATATATAGAGAGAGAGTGAATTTTTAATCGTTAATAAAATACTTTCTATTCATCCACTCAATTTCAAATACATTTTTTTTTAACTTGTAATAGATGCCACTTGATGTTAATAGTTTTTTCAATTATTAATTCACATATAGAAAGAAAAATTGCAAGGAAAATCACTTTCTGTTTTGTGACTTAATATTGTGATTCTGTGTCATATGTATGTACATATTTATATTAATTGTAACCATTTAATAAAAAGCAACTAAAATAAGATTTCTTTGTTGACCAATGTAGGAATTGACTTAAACTTTTTTTATTACTTGTTTTTAAGTCATTTTGTGTAATACAATGTTATATTGCATTGATTCTTCACACAAGGTTAATCGTTTTTAAGAATTTTTACATTAGTACTTCTATAAATAAAGGTAAATTTACGAATCAATTTTTGATAGGATTATTGTTTAATATTCATTTTTTTCATTTAAAAGAAAAAGAATGCATGACATGGTTAAGATTTAAGTAAATCCGCTACTGTTTTCTATTTTTACCTTGAATTAAAATATTTGAAGCGCTTTAAAATATAATAAAACTATATTTTAGTTTTCTATTTTAACACAAGATAATACAATTATGCAATAGAAGCACGTATCATAATAGAAATTATTCCAATCAAAATGCAATTTTTCCTTTGAATCAAAAACTTACTGTCATTTAATTATAATTGAATTATAACAATTTGCTCGATTAAAAATATAATTATTTTGAATTTGGTATAATTATTTTAATACTATTTAACAAAAATTGTTCCTAAAAATATAACTTATTACAAATCTTTTTAATAGCATTTGTCTTTTATATCATATTATTGTGCTAATATTGTTGATATATTTATAAATCCGCTTTGGAAAATATCTGTATTATATTCATGCGTTTTGGATTATACATATAAATATGTAACCATTCATAGAATTGTTATCTTACTTATTATGAATTCAACTAAAATTTACTAGTTTAAGTTGATAAAAGTTATATTTATCAGTAAATGCTATGATGTGCTAAATGCATTTTTAGCAAATAATGGTGAGAAATTAAATGACACTCATAATAGAAAAAATCACTAACAATTCGTTATATATAGCCAAACAAATTTTTTTATGAAAAAAAAATCAATAAAAGATACTATAAATTCTAAAAACAACACAAACGAGCCTATTTAGAAAAACCATTTATGCTTAGGTTAAAACTTTCTATGGATTTATAAACATAAAATACCGACTAACTATCAATATGCATTCAAAATAAAGTCTTTAATGCTACTTAAATTTTTTTTAACGCAACAGGCGTGGACATTTTTTAACAACAAAAAAAAAGGCTTAGATTTATTAACTGTGTACATAACCAGCATACCTACATCTGCTTTATCATATAATTTCACACACACGCTCACGTTCTCAAATAACAACAGATACAGTTGCTTCATATTTTCTTTTTCCATACGCCGCCGACGCTGACTTGTCAGCGGCGTCAATCGATACCGACCACTAAAAACCTGTTTTCTCTTTTGAAACCCCTACCCCACATTCGAAATAGATCACTTCTCAAGAAAAAGACACTATATTTTAAAAATATATTAATATCTCTTCAGTACTCACCGCTGGACAGACGTTGTTTTCAATTCTTGGATCCTCCCCGCGGCATCTTCTATGGTGGCCGCCATGTTGGCTATAACTCATTAAGAGCAAGAATTCTCCATAGGCACTTAACATGCCCGATCGCTCTGTACGAGGGGAGGCCTAAGGGATCGATCCCTATAAAAGAGGGTGCACAATCCGTGGATCTGCTGTTTCTGTTTACTTACCTGCTTGTTGGGTGAAAAAACAAATACACAAAGCTTCCAAACCGGTCTGTAGTTAGTCTCATGCATATTGATGAGCAATGATAATGTTCGACAACAATCTATTTATCTTCAGGCAGTTCAATTTCCAAAGGAAAGATCTGTTTCTAGATAAGTGTATCTTTAAAAAGTTTATTTTTGTTCATTCTACTTTATTTATTCGCTCCCCAGTTTCTCTTGATATTAATGTACAGTTTTCAGTAAGTATGTGTTTATTTCAAAACATAATCATGCTTCAGTAGGTTTGTTTTTTCTCTGCCTGTTGAGTAAATTTAGCTGAATTGTAAGATATTGTAATTTTAAAAAAATGAATGTTATTTTTGTCAAACACTCTTTAATTTATTTTGAGGTTTTATCAATTATCTAATTTTTTTTGGTATATTCGCAAATAAATCTAAATTGCACAATGTATATATGTATTCAAAGATGCAATTTCCTATCAAATTAAATATAAATTTGTATGTAATAAAACAATAATGTGGAATAACTATCATTGTTCCTTTTTTAAATAACTGATTAATTGGTTAATTTTATAATATTTATCATAGTTATTATAAAAATGATAAAAAGACTAATTTTTCAGCAACTTAATTTAGTATAATATTAAGCTTCAAAAGTAACAATGTTTATGGTTTTCTGTTAAACAGATTTCTGAATTACTTCTTTTCACTCATGAATTATAAAAATTTTGCAAATGTTATCCTTGATTATGTTGGAAATATTAATTTTTGTATAATAAAAGAATGAGAAAGCACAAAAATAAATGAAACAACAAGGGAGGGGGAATATTCGGCCATTAGTATACGTGATTATAACATTCAAAGTATATTGCATACAGTGATATTATTATCATGTTAACACGCACACATAGAAATCATCCCTAATTTTATCAATGTTATATGTTCTCAAAATACAACATTTTCCATGGACAGTTTTTTTCTTTTATTTATAATTTGGGATCATAAACGATTAATAATTGTCCCTTTTTTAGAAGTTTTTGACTGAAGAAAAATGGTCTAATGTGTACACAATCAATCCCTACATTCCTAACATATTATAACGTTTGAAGACTATGTGATATACGAGTAGACAATTTTCAAAAAAATAACAGTTTGAAAAAAATGAAAAGTATTATTACATTTGAAATTTACTTCTAAATAACTGAAGATTGTTCCTTATTGATTTTCGAAGTCTCGCGTTTCTTTAATTTTTTCAATTAAGTTTACGTAACACAAAGATTGCATGAAAATATAAATATTTTCAATTTAATAATTTAACATAAATAGAAAAAATATATATTTTAAAATTTTGATATCTAAATGCTTTAGTAGTTTATCTAACTTTATGTCTTCACTAAAATACGTAATGTCTTACATATCATTTACATTTTATATGAGTTAGTTTTAATCGAAAACATAAATAACATTATTTGTATTATTATCAGTGCCTCATTATACTATAAGTCTAACTCAATCCCATTCGAAACAAGGCAAAATTTCACAAATAACATCTTAAATTGCTTCGAAAATCGCGCTTATATAACCATAAGATTTAAGAAGCTTATTTTAAAAACATAAATAAACATCAAGAATATGCTGCCACAGAATTATTACGATATCATTCGTCCTGTAATTTTTTTAAATTACTTCTAAGAACCAAACCAATCAATCCAGACTAATTTACATTTTAGGCGTTTATTTACATTTGATACATCCTTTTATTGAGAAATCCCCCCCCCTCCCCAAAATGCCAAACTTCAACATTCAGTGTTCAAGTAAATATCTTTTGCGCACTTATGTTCATTATACTAGAAATAACATTTAACCTTAGAAATAAATACTTTGTTCGACTGAGTATTCGAGTAATTTTCACACGAGCAGCACTTTTCTTCATCAAAATGTTCCAAAACATAAGAATTTTTAAACAATGCAAAATTACTCGATGCAGAGTTGGCATCACTCATTTCTGCAAACGATAAGTGGACGATAAATGTGTCAAGGCGGTCGTATAAATTTTTGGCCCGAAGCAGGAAGAGAGAACTTTTAAACGTTCTAAAGTGCTTTCGAACTATAATTAGATCCTCGTAAAAGACTTCGGATAATGTAATGAGAACGATTTTTGCGGATATCGTAATTTTCACGATGAAGAACGAATTCGAAGGAATTTTCTTTTTTTCTATTTAAAAGTTTTGTGAGCAATTACTGATAACCATATGATTATATCTGTTGCATTGTCTCCATTAGTTAATGTTTATTCCTCTTACGGCGGTGATTTTCTTCTAAAATGGAACCATCACTTTTGAAATTTGAAATAAAAGAAAAGAAAGAAGTGGGAAAAAAAGAAGTTTCGATAGAAGAGAAATCTTTCCGCCACATTTTCAAAATGCATTGTGGTCACGACACGTCATTAGTGAGCTTTTGAAATTATAGTTTCCGTGAATATGAGGACAACATTATGCGGCCACGCTATAAGAAGGTGGTTGTTAACCAATTGGAGGGTCCCTTACAAAGCGGGATCGGTAACAAATAGCGATTTCTTCTCTGTCCTGCTCTCGGATTGGTTAGCTTTTGAAAGTCAACATTTTGTAAAGCAGTTTTGTAGTTCTTTATAGTTGTCACACCATACAATTTGCAACAATTGTTTTTGCGGACAACAAAAAGATCAAGACAGACAACTATTGTTCTATTTTCCGCAACACCTCAGATTACTATTCTAAGTTGTAACAATCTTGTGTTATGTATCTTATTAAATTATGTGACTAATATTCGATAAGTTGACATTACTAACCATGGAACACACTTGATTGTTCGAAATCTAGAAATTATAGTTTTCGATATCTTGGATTACTTTTAAATATACCTTATTTAAAAATAAAAAATGTTCTTCGATGCATCATTTTTAGACCATTATCTTTTCATGGCATATAATGTCATATTATTCATCATTTAGATGAGGTCAGCAGTTTTTTAGTCGAAGTAAGAAGAAAATGGGTGGGAATATCGGTTATATTGTTGTCTGGAAATAACTACTTTTTGTATATTATCTTTTTCTTATTTACAATTAAAAATGTTTTTATACTATGAATTTTCTACTCCCGTATTGAGTTATCAAATAAAGCTCCAATAAGTTTCATAACTTAAAAAGAATCTATTGTGGTACAAAATCACAAAATGGTCTTCCGCAATCATTATTTGGTTTATCCGAAATTGTTATGTTATGGGCTTAACTTTTTTACTGGGCATTAAAAAAAATTCACCATTACTAATTGTGTGAATCTATTTTTTATTTTCAAAAATTAAGTTACGAATTTAGGAAGCATTCTTTAGTGTTAAATGTAAAATAAAAATTGTATAGAAAATATTCCATATGAAATATGCAGAAACTTATTTCTAATCAAAAATATTTTGTATTACTTAATATAATTTCTTAAAAAGTAAGCAAGAATTGCAACTTTTAAAAAGAACTTGAAAATATTAATTTTGATTAGAAAATTAACACAATATAGCAATTTTTAAAAAAGATTCTAGATAATATGTTTAATATCTATAATATATAACATTAACAAACATATATTTATAAACATTATATTTATGCATTTAAATATTTAAATGTTATATTCAGTGATATAACAAGTAATGTTATTACATACGATCATTCAAATAAAAAAGCAATATCATAAAAAAGTTAGTAACAAATACATATATACTGAAGCTTTTTTTCTTAAAGTTATAATTTTATAAAAGTTAGACTAATTAGATTGTTATAAGTCTCAACACATACATGAACTTATAATGTAAAATAAAAAAATTAAAAACTGAATAATAATTTGTATATATTGTGCAGTATCTTACGATTTGTTTGAAAATTACACAAAAATGTATTTAAATTAAAACAAAAATAAGGAGTTTAAATTCTTTAAAAAACGAACATATACTTTGCTTATCACGTTGGCGACGAATATCGATATATCGATAGAAGAAATCGAAACTTATACCATCGTCACACAATCGATGATTAATGCATTCCCCATAACGGAAGATCCATTATCTGCTTTGGACCATTAATTAAGAAAAATTAAAATTTTTGGCAAGGTTACTGCGATAGCGAGTAATTACTTCGAAATGTTTATTAAACGATAATCGATATCATCGATATAGAACATTCATCACAACACGCTTTGGAATCAAAATCGATTATTCATATCATAATTTCACTGTAGACGAATCTCAAGTTACAAAAACTAACGCATAGTGCCCAAAAAAGACAAGCTTATTTAGAGCATTTTGCAGTTATTTCCTTAAATTAACCGTAGCATAATTAATAATTCTGTTTCAAATTCTAGAAAAACAAGAAAGCCAAAATAAATCACCAACCCATATAAATCATGCAAGCCACATAATTACATATTCTACTTTATATTCCAAGATGATCTCGAAAAATATTTCTTTAAAAATAAAAGAGGTTTATCAAAACTCATGATATTACTTACTTAACAAGAAAGAATACTTTAATTATCAATAATGTCAATATTAGGACAAAAAAATTAAAGAAGTTTTTAATATTTGGAAAACGTCAACCAATAACTGAACTTTTGCTAGATTCTATTTGAATAATAATTATTCTAAAAATTTACTAATAAGAATAGAAAATATTTATGATTATATACATATTCAAATATTATATATAAAAACAAGAGATTTATAAATTTGCATGCTAAGGATTTTTAAAAAATGGACAGTTTAACAAAGGCAGACTTTGGACTGTTCCGTAGGGCTAGAACATAGGGCATGTATAAAAAGATGCATATATAAACTTAATTGATGTAACTTTCACTTAATTCTAAACAATAAGTAAGAAAATCTCAACAGAACTGAGTAAATTAGCCATAGTCATACAATAGGAAACTCTTAGGCTTAAAGCTAAGACTTAAGGTTAAATAAAGTTTCAAGGCGTCAAATTTTCCATTTATTTGCCTACATCGCTGAATAAAAATATAATAAATTTAATACTAAAAATAACTTTTTAAAAATATTAATCTCAATCCTACAGCATCAAAAAGCAATATATATACTTTGAAGTTTGTAATAAATTTAAAAATTCTAAAATTATACTGTAAAATGTAAATTGCCAACAAGTCAAAAGTATTAAAAAAAATGTAGTTTACAAATTTCTTCATAAAGATGCAAAATAATGGAGACCACAAAATAACATTTAAGAATAATCAATAATAATAATATATAATAAATATAGCTATAATTCTGTTGTTGTTGATAATGCCACCTGATCGGCAAAGGCCAGATCAAGGCGCACGAAATTCATCATGGCAAATGGCTAAGTTATACGCCTGTCTTTAACCGAAGCTTTGAGCAACAAACAGGTGACATACGAATGAAATATAATTATTCTAAAAATAATTCTAAATAAGAAAAATGCAAAATAGACTGTATTGGTAAGAAATAAGTTGTTCACAGTAATACAATAGTCTTAGGAATTAAAAATGTAGGTAAAACATTGTTTTGAGGCCAGCCAACCTTCACCTGTAATTGGCTAATACTACTGAGCTACAGCAAAAGGAAATAGGACTATGAATATATCATGATTAAAAGATTAATTTAAATACATGTACTAATGCTATTATTAAATAAAATCATAACATGAAAATATTTTTAAAACTGCTTGCTAAATGCAGAAAATTGAAAAATATTAGAGCAGCTTTTTCTCACATACTGTAGGGCGCGTCCACCCCAGGGGGGAGACATGATAACCCAACGTTGAGGGGGGGGGAGGCTGGCATATCGAAAAGTTGAAAATAAAATACTTTAAAAAATTATTAGTTTTCTGAAAAGAAACGCATTCTGACACATTTACACTAATATAATATTCTTATAAATGTATCAGTACTGTACAATACATTTGGTAATTATAATTTATCAATACTAAGTTAATTACAAGTTTAGTAATTACTAGTGACTGATTTCCATGGGCTTGTCATATGTAAAATTTAATACTTATCTTGATAATTTTTACGGTTTAAATTTAAAATCAGTGTCATACTACATTATTATTGCTCTTATTATTTAGTGTCATACTACATTATTATTGCATTCAATACATTGCCATTGTACGGAGGAGGGCACGATGAAAATTATGATTGAAAATTGAGTCACAAACATTGAAAGTTCGAGAAGCCTTGTGTTAGAGTATAAATTACTTTTAAAATAATTAACCTCACAGCACAACTCCATTTTAATTTTCCATATACGTTTATTTTGAAAAAATAGTATTCATATAACAAAAAAAGAATGTTTAAGAGTTTCTAAAATTAGTCACACAAAGCGAGAAAATATTAAGATAACATTAAGTGACATGAAGTTTTCACTCGGGCCCTCAAAGTGTCCATGCACCCCTATTTCAGCATTAACAAACCAAAACACGGACCTAGAGCTAACCGCAAGCATTTTATGCGCGGTCCCTTTAATGGCAGTGTGAATTCTATCGCCCATCCGAATCGAAATAAGGTGTAATTTTGTGAATATTAAGACATTAACGGAAGGCACGTTCATCAGGGGAGCTGCCTAAAGATAGGTTGGACGCAAGAAAACACGTTTGTAATGACGCAAACAACATTTATTCGCTTTCATCGCTCATACCTGCTCGCCAATTAGCGAGGAGTACCTTCTTTGTTTGCTCCCAAATGACTCTATCAGGCCGCCTGTCAAAAACGGATGGCTCTATTTGCCCCAAATTGTTTTGATAGGCCTTCGGAACGCAAGCGTCAGACGTGTTTTAGAACGAAATTCAGAGTTCAAGGTCAGCGCTTAATACTACCAGAATGACAATCTTATGGCAGAAATCCCTTTGGAATGGATTAGGAAGCTGTAAAAGAGATTCGGCTTTTTCTTTTCTTTTCTTTTTTTTTGTATATAGACTGCGGATACAATTTTAAAACAATCATGATTGTTAGAAGCTTACACCTCTTCCTCTCCTAATTCTAAAAACATCTCATCTTTCTTTTTCTCACGCACGTAGGTACTTTTTCCGATTCCTTCTATTAGTTCACTCTCTCACTATATATATTTATTTATATACCTTATTCAAATTTTCAATCGTTAATAAAATACTTTCTATTCATCCATTCATGTTCAAAAACATTTTTTTTAAACTTGTAGTGGACGACACTTGTTAATACAGCTTTTTCAAAAAATTAATTCATTAATTCTATTTAATTAATGAATTAATAGAAAAAAACAAAAATAATAGTCCAACAGGATGTATAGAAAGGAAAATCGTTCGTTGTGTCCCTGTAGCACATTAGATAGCGCGTTGGACTTCTAATCCAAAGGTCGTCGATTCGAATCCAACCTGGGATGTTCCAATTTCTGAGAATGTGATTTCTTTTTTACTATACTATTTTTTATTAGAATAATTTAATTAATGAATAAATAGTAACAGTGATTCTGTCATATGTATATACATATTTACATTAATTGTAACTAATTAATAAAAAGTAACTAAAGTAAAATGTTTCTTTGTTGACCCAAGTAGGAATTGACGTAAAAATTTTTTTCATATTACTTGTACAGAAGAATGTGACTGAAGATTTTATACAGGATTTGCTCTGTATGTGTATGTATAACAAAAACTACTGGAACTTCATTTGTTATCAATTAAAGAATTATTTCATAGCGTAATATATGTTCAATTAACTTTGATGACAAAATTAATTATATCACTGTGTGTTATGGGTTCTTTTGAAATTTAATTTTGTCTCAATTATGAATATTGTATTATGAAGGAAAATCAAAATTCCATGTCTCTAGAGCAATGTGTGCTTTGTTTTTAAATGCTTACCATTTGGGGAAAAAAGATGTTTACATCGTTCAAAATAGAAGCTATTAAAACAAAAAAGTTGGTGCTATTCATAATTAAACATTTAATTTAAAAAAATGGTAGCTATACCATTTCAACTATACGCAAAAATAATCGCGTAAATTTTTTTCTCTGAGAGAATTGTTTACTGGATATCTCCCAATTTTAAAAAAAAAATTACTCTAGATTATTGTATGTTTTAGCTTACTAAGGAAACTCTTATCTTTATAATTTTTTATTCTTGAAAAATGATGTTTTTTTTTTTTTTTGGCTGACCTGATGAACATAATAATTAAAATTTTATTTTTATTTCTGATAGTATGCAAATCAGAATTCATTTCGAAATTTAAAGAAATACAATAGCAAAATACCAAAAAAGGGGATCGTGTGTCAAGTTGAGTAAATAAAGATACTTTTTCGTTCAACTGTGTATTAGTTTTTTATAAAAATGATCACGAAGAACAATTATCTGCATAATTCCATAGATAATAATAGAAAGGAGACTTTCTTTTGATATAAAAGCAGTCTCAATTGAATACTGTCTATTTCAATACATTGGAGTATCATTCCAAGGATTTTAATTATAATAGTTCAGATAATAACAGTAAACTTTGTACTAAAATTAATGCAGTCATTTTCATAAAATATTTATGGTTAAGATTTTTAACTGTGTTAATATTTAATGACAACAAAGAAACCACTAGGTCAAAATCAAAAACTCTTTTGACAAAAATTCCAAAGTTCCTTTTCGTTAGTTTAAAAGTGACGAATAATATGTTGCCAATAATTTGCAAGAAAGTTTTGTCTTTGGATTCTTTGTAACAAAATACACGAATCTGTTTAATTTCTTTATTCAGAAACCAAGAAAGCGATCATCCAGAAGGAACCCCTCCCTCATTCTTTCGACTCATTTCTTATTCTCCAAGAAAAGCGTGACAGATGGAAGCACTTGATGTTTCATCACGCTTCGTCAGCTTCTGTTGCGTTCCGCAATTAAGCGGTTACAATTGATAAGTCCCATCAGCACCTACTCATGCAAGGGCTCACGCGCTGCTGGCGTGAAACAGAAGGTGGCTATCCTCGCCAAAACGCCCTAATGCTGATTAATAGCCGAGATTCGGCAGCGACAGGATACGCCCTGGTGCCTTCCAATACAGGGGCTGCAAGAAATGTCAAGGCTTAAACTGGATTTGGCATCCACTGAATAGAGAAGCCCCAAGAATAGATAACCGCCCTGGAGGAGAATCTTAGATGGGGCTTGGGTGCCCCGAAATCCATTTTCAATTAGGGAGTTGGCGACGATTTATAAAACCACTCTCTGGACCCACTTAGGCACACTTAATGAATGAGCTGGGAGGATGAGATGTGCTGTGCACAAAAGCCACCACTGATAAACTCGAACCGATTTCGAACGCTTAAATATGTTTACCACAGATCGGACGAGTTTATCTTGATTAAGTCGCGAGATCGGAGAGGGTTTAGGATTGGGAAAAAGTTTGGCGACGTCATTCATCGAGTTATACAGATTAATTGGCGAAAGAATTCTACTTGAACGGGTCGGTGAAGGGTCCTAATATCCGTTCATGTCGGAGCTTTGAATATTCTTTAAGTAAATTATTGAAATTAAAATGAAAGGAGACGGTTTAGTCGAGTAGGCAAAGAGAGATGCTTCGCTATCATTTGTATCATCCAATTACAGTAATAAATTTACAATTCTTTTTTAATTTTTCTTAAGCAAAATTTTTTTTAATTAAATATAACAAAGCAACATTAATTTTACAGTCAGTAAATGACTTACCAAGTTTTCATGAGAAAATATTCAATCATTACTAAAAGCAGTGAAACATCATGTACTGTATTTTTTTAAAAAATGCTATAATTTATAATGCAGTTATCGAACTAAAAATAACACACTATATGTACTACATGAACAAAAAACCCAAAAATATACTATATGATCAGTGGCGTAACGGAGAGCATTTGCCCCCCCCCCTGCAAAGTCAGGCTTTGGGCCCTCGCGATGCGGGGGTTGCGAGGGTATACGTTACACCACTGTATATGATATATACTTTATGATTATTTTTAAATTTTTCATAGTACACACAGCAACTTTTATCTTTTAACCATGAAAATATTAAAAATTTCTATATACACAATTGCTAGTTAATTTTAAGAGTACAAAAATATCGGCTAAATTTAACGTTTCTACTGACTCGGGCGAATTTATCAAAAAAATGAATTCAGTAAATTTATATTAAAATATTTTTCAACGTTTACTATATTTTATATTATTCTGTAATAGAGATCTTATTCATTTGTTCATTTTCTCTTATGTCAATTTTTTGTCTCTTGTTGTAACTTTTATTTTCCTAATCAGCTACTGAATTATTTTCTGCAATTAAAATGAGGGAAAATTCAAATTTATACTCAGGGAAAATAATACTCCTACCATATAATCACCATAATAAAATCGAATAATGTCCAAACACATTTGTTACGGCCTTATAATGGCGACTCTAATGCAGGTAAACAGTTACATAAGACGTCTATATTTACTGAAAACAAGTGTGTATTAGGCAGGGCTCCCATAAGAGCTTTAAAATCCACAAAACCACACAATCCCACATAAATTTTCCACTTTGTAACAAAATCTCTTTCAGGGGAAAGTGATAAGTGCATCAAAATGTGCCGAACGCACTTATAGGATTCATTACAAAAGAATAGAATGGGAAAAAAAGGGGTGAGCGGGCAGTTAAATAATCATAAACAACCTGTTAGCCCTCCTGCAGTCTCTTTTCGGGAGCACAGTTTATGAGACAAGAGGAGAATGGGGCAAGTAAGTGGGAGCCATAAAATTTGGGAGAGTGTGTGCTTAAGTGTCCCATGAAGCACGCATAAAGCTGTCGACGCCGCGTTATGGTCCCACAGCCAATTGGGGAGCTCAGCCTGCTCGCGCCGACCGGGAGAAGCCACCATCGCAATGCGGAAGGATGCGGCATTGGAGAAGAAGCGGCCGCTGCTCCAGTCGGAGAAGGCTTAGCGAGAATCGAGTTTGGCTTCAATCGCTTGTGAAAAGGGTTGATAACTTATTAATTGAAGCCAGACATTGAGTATTTTTTAATATTAACACAGTCGAGACACTTTTCAATGGAAAGCAAAGCCAATTATTTTGAAACCAAAATAATGAAAAATATAAAATATTCCTATTGATGGGGTACTGGAGTTTTAAACAAAATAAAAAGCATAATGTTGTTTGAAATATATCGTACAATAAAGTTTTCTTTGTCAATGTACTTCCGATCGTTTCTATTTCAAATCAGTTAACTATGTCGTTATTGAAGTGAAAACCAATTGTGTTCTATAATATTAAAACATTAAAGATACTTTTAACTACCAATTGCTATAAATACTATACCTATAGTTATAAAAATTATAATAAATATCACAATAGTTATAAATACCATTGAGAATTGTTTACTTTTAGCTGTAAAGTCAGTTGATATAGCAATAATTCTGCATAAAATGCAATAATTTATCATAACCTTACTATGTACAAACGTCAGAATGTATCAGTCATGCAGAAAGAAAAATATGAAAAAAATGAATAATAAAAAATGCAGATTTTTAACGTTAAAACACTCAGAAAACCTGCAGTAAGAAAATAACACATTCTTATCAGTGTTTCACACAGTTCTTTTTGCATTTTTTACGCCATTCTTCTTATTGCTATAAATTGAATAGAGAGAATAAACAATACTTCAATAAACAATAAGATTTATGAATTCTAAAGAATTCTTTTTCATTACATTATCATATCAAACATATCGAAGCAATCATTGAAATTTTCGAAAATATCCAATGAACAAAGATAACCGCATTGTTTATAATAATAAAAACAGAGTTAAAAAAGCAAAAACAAAACCTTTTATACCTTGTTTTATCCAAAACAATCATACAGAGTTCAAATTTTTTTTAAAGTTTCGACCGAAAAATATTCTTTTTTTATGGCTGATACCTTTGTTCCTTTGCATGTTGTGCCAGAGAGATGCATTTAATAATGTAAATAAGTCCATTCCAAGAGAGAACAACACTTTAAAATGTGTTTGTATTATATTTGTGAGTGTGAGTAAATTTTTTTTAGTTAACTCTGAAATACATTTAAATGCAATAAAAATCCAAAGTCTGATTAAAAAGTATTTTAAAAAACACTATGATCAAATTTAAAATTATAAACAGAATCCTTGAATGAAAAAAATGAACATGAACAGTATTTATTCCAAGTAATAAACAAAAAATTAGTGAAGAAATTTTTTTTTTCGTTTAAGATACTTAAAAAAGGAATGTATGATTCATAAATGAAAAATTTTTATTTAAGAAGTTAAGTTTTATATTGATGACTTTTTAAAAGCTCTTAATCAAGTGTGTAAGTAGGAATTTATTTAGGATATATATTTATTTATCTTTCTCTCTAAACTTCTAACCTCCATAACCTCTAAAATAACTACTCTAATCTCTAACTCTCTCTCCTTCATTCACCTTATGCTTTTGAAATGAAAAAAAAAAAATCTAATTTAAAGCTTCAAACTTATACTAATATCGATTTTAATTACAAAATTAGTAAATAAATTTCTTAAAAAGTAAGATATCCTGGTCAATATTTTCATAAATATTAGGATAAATATTAATAAACCGAATTAACAAATTCCTTCATGAACGGCTTTGTGCTTGATATCTTTATCTGCAGGCATTTAGTTCTGAGAATTATAATCAGTTATTTATTTTTAAGGAAGATTTTCAATCATTTTCAGTAATAAAAATATAAACATTTTGAAATTTGGTGTTCTGGTTCTATTAGCAAACATAAAAAGAAGTTTCCAAAGAAATCCAATAAATTTCTTGTTCACAAAATGCATATAAAGATTCATGTTCGTAAGAAATGAAAATTTACATTCCTGAAGCAAATGAAATTCCCAAAATTGTAGCATATAAATTTAATTTAAATTAATAAAAAAAATTGGAATAAAATTTTTGAAAAGAAAGGAATATATCCGAGAGTTGAACAATGGTAGAAATATATACAGAGAACAAACAAAAAAAAAAAAAAAAAAAAAATGGAGGAGGATAGGGTGTAATTGTGATCAACTTATTAAAAATATAATCAATAGCTACTAAATTCTAATAACATTCCAATTTAAATACTTATACTTTAGTTGTTTATTATTTGACAAAATGTTCCCTGATCAGGGATTCCAATAAAATGGATGATTCATAAATTTAAGCTTAAAAGACATTAAAAAAAAAGTGATTTTGCAACGTTAGATATTAAATAACACAACAATTGATTTTTACAGTTCTTTCCTAATCATTAATTTTACGAAAATAAATTTATTACTCGTTGAAATCTGGTCATTTATAAACTTGATTGATGTAAACCTAATATTTAAATATTGCCATACATAAATAACTAATTATAACCAACTTGAATATATAAACAACTAATTAACTACTGCATAGTTTTGAATAAAATCGTACAATCCATTCTCGATTTCACAATTCCAGAAACAATCAATCGAAACGAGCAGAAGCCAATGTTTTGAAGAATTATCAACAGCATGAGAAACGACATTTATCTTAACGACGCTCGGAATGTTCATGTAATAGAGCATCCGCGCCGTTACAAATTTGAATTTTTCTGGTTTGTGGAAGGGTATGCACCCCCGAGGGTATGCAAATTTTAATTTTGCAAATCAGATGGGTACGAATCTCTCTTTCTAAACGAAAAGAATAAAGAAATAAAAGTAAGCCATTAAAAAGTAAGGGAAGAGAGAGAGAGAAAAAAACATTTAAAAATAAGAAAGAAAAAAAAACGTCTTGGCCATCCATTCTCATATGCTTGTTGTAAAAGGGATTACGATACCTAATCCCGGCGCAGGGCCCTGCGCTGGGGCATTATTGAGCCATTAAACGGAAAACGGGGCAAAGAATCGACGGAGCAGCCCCGAGATTTAGATGCCCCGGGTTTTATGGCTTTACATTTTAAATCCTGGAGGCGAACCGTAGAGGCAACGCTTGACGTATGACGCCCTGGCTCAGGCCCCTGCCTTCTGGAGCAGCCCCTGTTTTTCACTGTCAACCGCTAAGTCCGCGCCATCCCTCTGACTAATAAGTCCGCTAAACCCCCCATTTTTCACCAGCAGATCGAACGCTTAAAATATCAGGACATGTCGAGAGAGGGGTTTTTTCCCTTTCAAAAAATAGAGAAGAAATGGGAAGGATCGACATGGAAAGAAAAAAAATAAAATGATGCATATTGGCAGAGGTTTGTTGATAACTGGGATTTCAAGTCTCTACTTTTTTTTCACTCTCTCTCCATCCCTCCACAGTAATTCCCCTCCGAGATTTTCACATTCGTTATACCATGCCCTTTTTAATCAGGATGGAAAAGTTGGGAAGCAGATAACAAGAAGCCATTTAGAAAGTCTCAAATTAACGTCCTTTCCAAAATAAATAGCGAGCGTTATTTATTCCCAGAGCTTAGACGGTATCAAGACATCAGACTTTTGTTTGTGTGTTTATTTATTTCTTTTGGCTTATCCCGCTGCCGGCAGGAATTGATTGGTCGCTTTAAGAACGTCGTTAATTAACTACGTCATGAATCACGTGAGCCCCTCTTTGAAATACGACTGGGAAATTAAAATAAACGGTTTAAATAGATTGGATTGGAGAGAATTGATAGTTAAAGAGTTAGTCGGACGATGAATCTGTTTTAATTGGATTATTGATTGCCAGAGACAAAAAAAAAGTGGATTTGCAACAGTGAGCTTGTTATGCATTTAACATATTGATATTTTTTTTCCTTTTTATTTATGAATATAAATAAATATCATAAAATCTTTTTTATATCATATCAGATGGTATAAATTAAATTAAATTGCTATACATCATTCATAACTGATAGAAATCTGATAAGATCCATACAGTATAAATTTGAAACTTCTTGGATATATCAACTTTTTTATACTGCGAAGGGATAAACTGAATTTCTTTAATGGTATAATTATAAAACTTGTTTATTATTCAGCCTATTTTTAATGGTAAAAACACGAAGATAATTTCAGAAATGCTTAAGTAGTCAGTACATTCAAATAAAAGTATTATTACACGAGATTTGAGAAATGTATCCCAAATTTTCTTATTTTGATTTTTCAACCGAGCCAATCTTGTGGCAAATCAGAGCTCAGACATCATTGGGTGCGAATAAAAGACAAGCCTGATATATAAATGTTTTAATATATGTTTTATTCTTAATCAAAGTTTAAAAAATTACTTAGACGCAGGGAGCGGTTTGAATAACCAAATTTTAATGAAATATAAAAATCTTACTGATTTTTAAATGAAGCTTCGACTTAGCTAAACCAGAAAGATGTACATTTAGATCTATTAAAATGTTAAATTAATTTTTCAGAATAAATTCACAATTCACTTTTGAAACGTACTATATTGAAAGTTTGTGGTATTCTATTCATTACCTACCCCCTTTTTTATTTTTTCAGACCTGTTTAAACAGTAACTAATGTGTATTTGAATATAAATCGTGGTTTTCCACAAACCAAGATTCTCATATGAAACAACGTGATGAAATATCACCAGAAATTAGAAACAACACACGCATGAATACCAGTTACAGTCATTCGAAAGAATGGAATGAGTCTTTAAGAAACAGATATTCCATTCTTTTACATATATACTAGCGTTAATTATTATAAAAATTATTCCATTAAAAATTGCCATGAAAATTTTTTATTTATCTTTTTTTCTATATATGCATTATTTGACACTTATCTTTCCTAAAATTTGAACCATCACTTTTGTTACATTCCATATTAACAGGTTCCACAACATGTTATACTATTTTTATGCATGTCCACACGAACAGTTTTTTTTTTTTAAATTTATCTATTAGGTATTTCTAAATTTGAGAATTGATAAACCTTGTTTATAAATAAATAGAATATAACTATGTTTTGTATGCAAGATTTAAAAAAAGTGGGAAGGCCTTAGAAATACAGAAGAATAGTAGAATTTATGACGTTTGTATATAAATTTTGTTATATTTCAAACATAAATGTCTTAGAAAATAAAACAAAAAATCATTACAAATAAAAAATTTCATCGAGGGCATTAAAACAATAATTAAACATAAATTCACTTCTAATTTTGAATCACAAGAAGGCGTGTTATACTTTTACTTAGAAATCAACATGAATTAAGAAACAAGTTTTCAAACTGTTGTATTTGAACCAAGCATCCTCAGCCCCTCATTTAATTTTCATTCCTCGTATAAAACTCATTTCTATATTTTTGGCACAAAAATTCTATAGAAAAGTATTTGTAAATATATTTCCAAACTACAATACAATTTAGATGCATAAGACACTCTAATTTTTTATACTTTCAAAACAAAATTTTAAAAACATTAATCATTTTAAAACTTTAAGAAAACATTTTTCTCTTAATAAAGAATACTCGGTACATGAAAAAAAACTGGAAAATTTGCTTTTTCTCAAAATGCTACTAGAATACTCCACTAAAATAACGTATAAGCTTATTATTAGAAAAACTTTAAAAAAAACATATATTAGTAAAATTTAACACTTATCACTTTGAGATTTGAAAAAATTTAAAGGATTTGATCATTTAAAAGAAGCTTACATGTTTGTAAGCAAATTGCACATCTATACATTAATCGCGATAAACTATTATGCAAATATATACCTTAAAATTAAATTCTTACATTTCTCATTAATATTAATTACAATTGGAATTTTTACAAAAACTTTTCGTTTTGTTTGACTATAATTCAAATTTCACAGATTTTATAACGGATCTCTTTTTGCTGATTCTTAGATATTAAAAAGAAAGAAGTGAAACACAAAAAAAATGTCATAAGAAAAATGAGGACAATTATTTTTTTTTAAATTCATTATTTCTTTTACTGCTCTTCTTTGTACACACTGTTCAAAAGAATGATACATTGCCATTAAGTACAAGCTTATGAAAATTTTTTTATCTCTTACAAACATTGTTCAAACACCAAATGCCAAGTAAAAACATCTTTCTTCCAATAAGCCTTTCCATACTTATAAATTTCAAGCACGGAATAAAATTTCAGTTAAAATGAAGAGATAAAATGCTAAATTTAAAGAAATAAAAAAATAATGAATATAGGAAAAATTTGTTTTTAAAAATTACATTTTAAAATGTTATTACTAACTTTTTGCGAGAAGAGAATTACATCTCTTAAATAAACTTTTATCTCAAAATGGGAAACGGAAGCTGCAACGGCTTTGGAATAAAATGTTAGAAAATTTAAAAGAAATAAAAGAGGAAAATTAAATTTTTAAAATGAAAATACTTTTATTTATATCTGATCAACCAACAAACATTTAAGAATATTTTTCATTCATCCCTTGTCATTTCAGAAAACATTTATTATCACAAAGATTACGAAAATATACACAAAGGGGAGAGTTATCAACTTTTTGTGTATTAGATCATTGTGTTTTAAAAAACCCGTTATTTTTTACTTTCGGTCCGAAAGTAAAAAATAACGGGTTTTTTAAAACCGTGTTACTTTACCCAGTTTATTTTGAAGACAAATCACATACATTTAAAATAATTGAATTTTATTATTATTTTTAGAAAATGAATATTTTAAAGATTTTTAAGCAATTAAAATATTCCATTAAAGGAAAAAAATTAAAATGTAATTTCTTCAAGTAATTTCATATAGATTTTGGAGAGTGTTTTCAGTTTTTTTCTGATAATAATTGGATCAATTAAGATATTGCTATTATTACGAATCAAGAATTAAAATAGGAACACCATAAATTAAGGAACTTTCTTTTCAGAGACTCAAGTATCAAAAGGTACACAAATGAGGTAGAAAGAATGAAATTGGCACAAATTTATGGCATGTTGTCAACTGTGCTAAAAACAGAAATTAACACAATCCCTTTTAATACTATTTAACAATGAATTCAGCTATTCGATCAAAGCAACCCCTAGCGGTCACTTTTGGTGACGACTAATAAAAAAAAGCAAAGAAGTTTTCACTTTGGCAACGGCATTTGAAGATTTTGAACAACCAGTTCATTTTGAGTTGAATGAACAGTACTGTGAAAAGGTAAAATATCTTAAAACATAAAACTTACACAATCATAGTGTTCTGGCTCAAGAACTATCCTGGACTATTATAGAGTTCCACTTCTTGTTTCAGAAAGAAGTTCGATCCTGTACACACAATAATGATGATATTTTTAAAAAAAATGCGAAAAATAAAGTAATCCATGAGTTTCTGGTCAGGAATACACACACAAAAGTGACTTAGTTTGTCTTGAGAATCATCGCGTGAATCCCTTTCCAATTCCCGGGAGATATGCCTTCAGTCTTCTTGTTGAAAAGACGCTCGATTTCTGTAGGGGGGGGAGGGGCCCAGTTACCAGCTGGACTAGCACCCAGGAGTTTTTTTCGCAACCCCCCCCCCTAGTTTGCCGGAGGGTCCTTCCCTTGTTCCAGAGGAGGGAGCACAGAAAAATTCGTTTTTCATAGGGCATCTTCATACTATTTGCCCCCCCCCCTTTCCATTTACAGGATACAACGTAACCGTGGGGGTCTGGATTCCATTTGTGAACTGGGCTGAACACATTCGAATTTGATTTATCGTCTGGTGTTACCATGATGCAATATTAACCCCCGCCCTCGAAGAGGCAAGAAGTCAGACGATTCACGGTCCTTTTTCCAGACGTCTCCCCCCCCCTTTGCAAGAAGTAGCATATTCCGAACCGCACACTAGTCATACTTCTTCAAAGCGTTAATGAACACAAAAGAAAAATTGTCTGCATTCTGTGTGTATCATACCAAATGAGAGTCGGAACGCCACATGGTTGTCACTTCGGAAAACTCAGAATCTTCGACGAGCAGGGAATATCACAAACGACATCATTGATAACAATGGAAAATAAATAATTACGAACGCTTGATGAGACATCCCTGAAATTTGTTTATTTCAAAATACATTTTTTTTTCTGCTTCTGTTTATGCAACAAGCGTTTGAGCAAACCATCGGTAAGATTTGGTCATTTGTATTCAATATTTTCCTCCTTCAAAAGAATGCCTATGTTGCAATGAGAAAAAAAGGCAATTAATTTATAATTCCATTCATATGATTTTTTAATGTCTTGATTAAACCATCTTGATTAATAAGTTATACAATCCGTTATTTTTTTACAAATTTTATATTCTTCAGAAAAAGTAAATCGTCAAACAGGCACGGTCTTAGCTACCACACATGACAGTCGATCGCGACCTGGGTCACTCAATAGATCTATGATCTTCAGACATCACAGTAACACATTGACGAATTTTGCCATCGAGTATGTTTATAAACAGAGAGGGGAAAGTTCAAATAAAAGAAGGGTAGGGCCGTATGTTTTCTTGAATATTTATGAGACTTACTATAGAGACCCCCAGAGATCTGTTGGCTACAAAACAAAAAGAAGTGACGCCTGTCTCCCGTCGGTCTCTAGCCTCTCTTTTAGAGGATCTGCATAGAGGCATCTAGTCATACCGAGGTCATAGGGGGTCTGTCCAGGTGATGGACGAGCTCTGGTCCCCCGGGCCCCATAATAATACCGGACTCGATCTTGGCCTTATTCTCCTTCTTCCACTTCATGCGTCGGTTCTGGAACCAGATCTTGATCTGTCGCTCAGTGAGGCACAAGGCGTGAGCGATCTCGATCCTGCGCCGACGCGTCAAGTAGCGGTTGAAATGAAACTCCTTCTCCAGCTCCAGGGTCTGATAGCGAGTGTACGTCTGACGGCCTCGTTTCCTCTCTGAAAAAAAAAAGAAATGTAAGACAAGTTACTCACAATAAAAAAATATTGCGTAAATGAATTCTTGTAAAAAGGGTATTGGATGAAAGACACAAAAACTTTTTTTAAATCCGTAATTCTTTTCAATCTTTGAAAAAAAACACGGATAATTACGTTTGACACACGGGAAAAAAGTTTCATGTGACTTTATTCATAAATGATGAAGTTATTGAATGTTTAATTAGAATTTTGAGTATTTTTTGAAAAATCGTTTAAAAAATTTTTTTAGCATTTTAAATTTTAAATCACTGATTCTAAAAGATCAAAGTATGAACTTTCTTAATACAGAGTGTTGATTCATTACAATGATAAGAAATCCATACAGAAGGTTTGAAAAATTCTTTTCATAAAAACGCATCGATATTGACACATTTTTAAAAAAAATCATAAAAAATGTAAAACATCGTTATTTTGTAAAAAAAAATACTATACCTATCGTGGCGAAAAAAATTATCTTTCAGATTCCGTAATTATTTTCTGTCCGATTTTGGTAAGAAGAAAAGGATCGCAATTTTATATACAAGGGAAAAATAGGAACTCTTTCCTGCTTCAATCCGACAGCGATTTGGCGCATGCGCGGAACACAGTGTAACACTTTTTTGTTAACGCTTTTACAAATTTCACTCCTCATAAAATTTCCATACCGGAGGCTTTATATGAATATTGATTCTTTAAGAGTAAACTCCAAAAACTGATATAAAAAGTTATAAATGCAATGGTAATTTGTAGGCAGAGGAATCAATAAACAGACCCAAACAGACGAAATTCCCGAAAATGTTTCTCCACGCGAAAGAGTTTATTAACGTCGCACTATAAAGTTTCACGAGGGTTATTGACCAATGAATGTATAATTTTAAACCAGGGATCTTCAACCTTTCACTCTAGAGGTCCGATTAATAAATTAACAATGATCTGCGGGCCACATCAATAAATTCACAGTGATTCGTGAACCACCCGACTGTCGAAAAATGTTGTAGTCAAAAAATTTATATAAAAAAACACACAGACTGGAAGTTTACTTTAACAAGACTATAACTGATTGTAAGGGAAAAGAGGGTGTTTAGGGCCCCCTGCAAAGTCAGGTTTTAGGCCCTAAGCCGGATGTTACAAAGGATAGCAAAACCATAGTACTTGGCGCTAGTCCGGCATTGAACTTCCTAGAATCCAGTATGAGGGGATGTGAGTTACGTACGTTACGCCAAATCAGCGTCGCACTATATGGCAATACGAGGTTTATTGGCGTTGGACCTCGTAATTTGAACCATGTGATCCTCAAATGACGAAGATAACTGAGTTGTGGCACCACTCTCTTAATTTCCGCACCCCATTAACGGAAGGATTTGAAGCCATGATGCATCAACCACCTGTACACGACGGGTCTTCAGTGGAACGAGGACTCGAACCTGCAACACGCCGACCACGAGTTCGTAACCATAGCCACTAGCCTAACAATACATTTTAGACCTCTAGTCCTTTTGTGAGTCATTTGTAAAACATAATATCCCTCAATTTTCATACCGTACTATTAATACAAGTTAATCTAAGAATTGTTGCTAATAATAACGCAATAATAGTGTCAAAAAATGACTAATACTGGAGAAAACTGAAAGTTCTTATTTGAGAAATATTGAAAACATTCACATATGCACACAAACATCAACTCAAATGACCAAAAACCTGTAGAATAGACAGACTACTTTCATGGGGAAAGGATCCATCCATGTGCTAAAAATTAAAAATCAGGTCATCCCCTCAAGCCGCTTCCTTGCGTATGCCACTTCCCAAAATGGAATTTAAATAGACATTTTAGCTGTATTTCTTCCATTGTTCACTACAAAATGTTCCTTGGCATTTTGAAATGTTTTTCAGAATCGAGACACCCTTTTAAAAGCATCCCTCCAGGTTACGCTCTAGTACCTCTTGCTTCCGTCGCAAAGTCTGGGGGATTTGAGGAATTAAGTTTCATTTCAAGATAATTTTAACAACAAATATAATTCCTTAAAAATTCAGTTTAATAATAAAGTCAGACCCTGATTTAACAAATCCCTCGAGACTGAAGATTTTGCCCGTTAATTCGGGGTTTTCCGTTATATCAGGGTTAAAAAAAATTCAATTTTTTTTTAATTTACCATTTGGAGAAATTATATAATAATAAACTACTAAAAAAACATCTACAGTTAGAAACTACACACTTTTTATTCAACCACTACAAATAATATTCCTGAATAATCACGCGTCAGTTAATTGGAAGTTTTAAAACACTGACTTACAAATGTTTGAAAAACTTTAATTTCTGACTCGAAAGAGTTTCGACCTTATCGAGAAGGAAATGAGTTACATCCTGCAGCATAAAAATGTGAGGCATGTTTTCAGTTTCCAAACAATATAATACATTAGAAAATGTAGCAATTTTAATAAGAGCTTCATTATCAATTTCTGCACCAGAATCACTATTCATTGGCTTCGACAAATGAACAATTTCCTTAAGTTCAATTGCACAGATAGGCAGTCCATCTTCAAATGCCGTTAAAATCTTAAAATATCTTATATTGTGGATTGGGATGAAATAAGAAAGGAATTTCCTGTCCTACTCAATACTCACACGATAAGTCACACTTATGACTCATCTGCACATGTTAAGCCTATTAATGATTCCTTTGAAATCTGCTGCTTATAAGAGAAGTCTTTCTTATACGGAAGAAAAGGGTATTTCATTTGGGGGGGGGGAATTAAAATTTTCTAATACAAAGTAATAAAAAAACTTTTCTACAGTGGTTGAAATAATTCGATAATTATGGGCTTATTATTCGCTAAATAGAGATTTTCGCCTTCATTGTAATCGGGGAAACAGAAAAATTCTCTAAATAGGACTCCGACTGTATTTCTTTCCAAAAATAAAATCTATTTTCTCTTAGATTCTTATTTTTATGAAATGAATTGAACAATTATTAATCATTAAGCTGACATATCTGAAAATTATTTTAAAATTTCTGTGACAGTTTTCCTTTAATATAGTCACTAAATTTATTGAGTGTTTCGATGTCTCGCAGTCCCCCTTCCCCATGAAACCAAAACCAAATTGGCTTGGGTGCTGCTAGGAATGGACACTGTTCTCCACACTCCCTAGTTACCTTAAAACCCATCCCTTTTTCTTGTCATTCATCAGATGCCTAACGAACCCCCTCCTCGATATTTGAATGCAATGCCCCTTTTTTTGCTTGTTTCTAAAGTTCCCAAGAGAATTAAGAGTCATAAATCTTGTTGTTTACGACCGTCTCTCTCCCGATTTCGTTTTTCTCTTTCTTTTACAGACAAGAAAAGAAGGGGCTTTTAGTGCTTTCCGGTCGAAGAAAGAAAAGATCACCATCCCCCTGCCCCCACCCTTTGCTCGAGGGGTTGTTGTGCAGTAGCACTTCTTGACCTTTAGACAATTCTGTGATTGACGAAAAGGTTGCGCTGTCTTCCGGGAACGAAGTTGAAAGATTGTGTAATTGACAGGAGCTGGTGGGGGTTTGAGAAAGTGTCCGGATGGTTAGTCCACTTTCACTAATCTTTTTCAGGGTGGCCTATTTGTGTGTATGACCATTTATCTAATAGTGCAAAACTCATTTCTATAAAAAATTATTAATAATAGACCAAATCACACGCTTCAGGTTAATGCTTACACCATTTTTTCTTTACTTTTCATTTTTATAATAAGGGAATTTTTTATGATAAGGAAAATAAATATTTTTGTTGATTGACGTCAGGGGTGGACCGCGAGATTCATTACAACTTTACAAAATGCGACTATTTTGTACAATATGTTTGTTTGAAGTGGTTTTTTTTTTAAAAAAACTAAATAAATCCCATAACTATTTTTATTTTATCACGTTACCTCTGTTACTGAGAATCTGGTTGTTGTCCCCCCCCCCCCGAAATTGAAGTTTATCAAACACAAATCGTGTTCAAACTTAACGGACGAAAACCTGCAACATACATTACGATATGCAAATACATGCATTGAGATCAACTTGCAAAAAATAAGAGAAAGAATTGAGGAACAAATATCTCACTAATTAAATAAATCAAACATTAGTTGGTCATTGCATTATTATTATTACCCCTATGCTTGTATATAGGAAAACCAATGAAAACAATAATAATATACCACACTCAATCTCTTTTAAATTTTCCCTCCAATAAGTGTTTGTAATGGCTCCAAAGATAATTTAAAGATATATATTTTTATAATAGGCCCGCGAGGTCATTTGGGTTGGCCACACCTGATTTACGTGATTGTAATTAATGTTCCAAATATTCCATATACATTACGTCAGAGGTGGTCAATTGTTTTGGCTCGAAGGCATTACTGTGGAAGATTGCTTGTTGAAATTCTCATCACAGCCTGCAAGTTAAGGTATCCGAACACGTTCGGAGTACTTTTTAACAAAATAGCATACTAAAACATTATAAATGCTCTTTTAGGACCCAATACAATAAACATTACTATTTAACTATCAATATTTAAAATAAATTACCTGAATTTTACAAAAATCACAATTAAAAGTGACATTTTAGCAATATTTTTGAAAACTTCAAAGCAGTTAGAGAAAAAAGTAATATAAGCATATATTAGTAAAAGTATTACTGAAACAAAATAGATGCATTTATCTAGGAAGTGTACTAAAATTTCAATTTTGTATTAAAATTTGAAAATTTTAGAGCTGATTAAAAAACATTATAAGAAATGTTACATTTTTTTTTTATGAGACCATTAATTAAATAGCAAGCCATAACTCCAAAAGTATTCAAACAAAAAGAAATATTTTAGTACATTCTCTAGAAAATAACCTAAATATCAGGTTCAAAATACTTTATAGAAATACATTATTAATATTTTGAGTTATCCATGATTGATTTTGAGCAATTTAAATGCCCACTTCTGGTAGATCAAAAACCCACTTCCAGCTTTTCTAACTTTATAAAATTGATTGTAACTTGGTTTCTAGGCAGCGTAGAAACAAAGTATGTTTCGAAAAGTCAAAAGAGATAGCTCTATTCAATAAAATAAAAGACAAAAATATCTGTCTTGACTGAATTTGGTCATTTTCAACGTGTTCGGATACCTTAATGTCAACTAACTTGTATTTATATTTGCTCTTCTTGACCTTTAAGCAAGGAAAAGTTGGTTCACAAATATATGTCGACGCAAACATAGGAAACCTTTCCACCAGGGATGGCTTAAGTATTTTTGAGGCCCTTGGCCCCTATACAAAAGTAAGCCCTACCTGTGATATTTAAAAATAGACAGTATATAGCATGCAATGTCAAATACTCGTACAAACGGTCATTTAAAACAAATGTGCACCTACTCCCAATCTCTCAAACCGACTCGACCGATGGCCTCATTTCAACTAAATGAGTTGAATGATTGATTATGGTATTAGGCTTAGGCCTAGACATGGACAATGGTCATCACATAATAATACAGTTTTGCCACCATTGCCAGTTGACATGCAGTTTGAAATTCCTTGTTTTTCGGATAATTTGTACGGGAATAATATTTGACCATTAAAATTATTCGGATCATGATCTTAAGATTGAATCGAGAACGAAACCCCCGACCAATGCGTGGCCCTTGGGCCCGGGCCTAGTTGGTCCTTAGACCAACTACTTTCCACTTTATTTGATTTTCTGACTGTGTTGGCGGACCACAAAAAAAACCCACTGCGGGCAGTTCGTATTTGAGTAACTCCCTTTACATTACATCGTTAGAAGACTGTAATATAAAATTAAGTTGATACTATTATTTTTGCATTTTAAAATACTTAGTTTCTTTTTTAATATTAGAAAACCAAAAGTATTGTGTCGGGTGTTTTTTTTAAATGATGAGGTAAACAAGCATTTGTGCAATTTTACATAAAAATAATGGATTTCTAAAAATATCCATCAATGAATTTTGCAATCCTCGCCCAGAGAGGAGCTAATTAAAAACATTTATTTTTATAAATTGCTTATTTTCATTTTTTTAAAATTTGATATTCCTTTTTTTTTTTTTAATTTTTATTTTGTTAACCATGTATATGATTGTCGAAAGATTAAAATAGCTGAAAATTAGATGAAGATAAGTCGGAGAGAAAAGGAAGGTAGAGGAGGATTTCCCACCGTAAATGCATAATTCGTGCGCTCATTGACTTAATTTCCATCTTTTTCCTTTTTATGTAAATACCTCCCGTATTGTTTCAACGCCTTCTTTGAACACCTCAGCAAACTTTTGACATATTAAATTGGAATCATCGTCTTCAATTAGTCAATATCTAGGTTTAATGCGGCCTGTTGACGTCTTCCAGGAATTCACCTCCAACAAAAATTTCTTAACCATCGCTGGATGGTTCTTGTGTAACTGCTTTTTCTCCAAACACAGAACAGATACATTTTTTTCCTTCCGGTTTCTGTAGCATTTTCCTCAAGTTTACATTCAAAAAACACACACACGCACATGTTACACTATGTTTCTAAGACATATTTAGTGCCCGCGGTAGCTTAGTGGTGATGAAAACGAACTCCTGACCAGAGGGGCGCCCCTAAGTGAGTGAGTGAATATTAACGTCGCGCTGTTCAGCTACACGAGGGCTTTTGGTGACGGACCGCGTAATTCTGAACCATGGTCAAGTGACGAGGACGACACCAGAGCTGGTACCTCCCTCTCCTACCTATCACACCAAATCAATGGGAGGATGTTTGAGCTCTCGACAGATTTAATGTGCATCGCTCCCCTACACGGCGGGTCATCAGTGGTACTGGGCTAGAACTCATGACATGCTAGCCATGATCCGATACCTTAACCACTTGGCTACCGCGCCACAGAGGGGCGCCACTGAAGACTCGCCGAGTGGATGGAGCCGACGCGCATTAAATCTGTCGAAGCTCAATGCCCTCTTGTTGTTGTAGTGTGGTAGTTAGGAGATGCCAGATCAGGTAGGTGTCATCACTTGACCAATGTCCAAAACTATGAGGTCCGTCTCTAATAGCTCCTGTGCTGCTTTATAATGCGACGTTAGTATAACTCTCACAGACATATTTAAAGACTCAAATTATAATTGAAACGAAGGGTTCGAAATTAAGTCAATTTCGACAAATATTAATATAACTGATAAGTAATTTTAACGAATTACAAATGTAAATCACCTTGGGAATTATTGTACGTTATAAAAACGACAAACCTCGTATGAAAATCGTTACTGAAATTAAAAAACTTTGCATTAATGCCTCCCCTCAACGAGAAAGATTAAAACAAGTACTCTGGAAACAAAATTATTTGATTAGAAACCCGACTGCGATAACAAGCAGTCATTTATTTCATCTGCTCAACACTTGTCATCGGAAGTATCTTAATCTAATCCAAATAAACTGTGTCTATAAACGGCCTCAACGGAAAAGCGAGATATTATGCTATTGACATATTCTAAATGCTCCGTATTAGTTTTTAACTATATTTCTCTCTCAAATTGATTTCGTGAAAAATAAAAATAATCTTAATATCAGAATGAACTAAGATTTCTATAAAAATTCTTTCATGCGTAATATTCCTTTTCGTGTGGGAAAATGGCGACACCGGCACCAATTCCGAAGTCAGCTGTGACAATGGGAGCAATGTGAATCATTTTCGAAACAAACTGACGGTTAGAGTAATTATAGACTCATGTATGTATACCATTTGAAAGTTTTTATTACTGGCAAAATATATTAATTAACTTCTTATTATTTTCGCATTAAAATGTCTTTTAATTTCTGGAGTATCTGAAATCGAGACGAACATTTTACACAATTTTTTCATTTTTCTCAAGTGAGTGAGTGAGTGAATACTAACGTCGCACTGATCAGCTACACGAGGGCTTTTGGCGATGGACCTCGTCATTTTGAACCATGTTCAAGTGACGAGGACGACACCTGAACTGGCACCCCCTCTCCTAACTACCCCCACTAGGCTACCACGGTCACGAAGAGCGGTTACACAATAGACTAATGATAATTAAAGCATAACACATATACATGTGATTTCAAAGTACACTGGCCTCCAAAATTTAAGGAACAACCAGTTTTTTGCTCCTTATTTGCAAATGAATGAATGTAGGAACACCAAATTTGAATGACATGTGCACAAAACAGTTATGTATTGACTGCAAGATAGAAATTTACATAACAAAAATTCAAAAATGATTTAGAACAAAAAAAAGCAATCTCGCCGGAAAAGTCCATTCTTAGAAAAAAAATAATCAGTTTTATGAGGTAAAATGTCATATATAAAAATCACACAAAAATGGGTTTTAATAAGGGATATCTTCACCCCTAGCTTGAATGCATTGGCGGCATCGAATTTCCATGCTGTCAATTAAGCTGTCGGTTACCGAAACGGGAAGGAATGGGTCAAGGGACGAGGACGACACCTGAGCTGGCACCCCCCCCCTCTCCTAACTATCACACCACACCAACGGGAGGACGTTTAAGCTCTCAACAGATTTAACGTGCATCGCTCCCCTACACGGCGAGTCTTCAGTGGTACTGGGCTCGAACTCATGACACGCCAGCCACGAGTCCGATACCTTGACCCCTTGGCTACCGCTGCCTTTATTTTTCTCAAACGAGTAGAGAATTGAGGGTGCTGCTTATAATCGATGACAAAAAATTTTCACAAAAACATTTTGAGAATTAGGGGTGCGGCTTAGATTCGAGTAAATATGGTATTCGATATTTTTTTTCCTTCTTCCCCAAACAGGAAATTACATTCTATAAGAATATACATTAGTAATCCTCCATCACCATATTTTAGTGCTGCACTAAATGCAATTTCCTGACTTCACTCTCTTCGAGGGAAATTGCACTTAGACAAAGGAAGCGAAGGTTTCAAGGTGAGTATAAATAAACTCTAACTGCGATTTTTTTTAATGAGATGGATTAGGGCATCGAAGAAAGAAGGGGAGGGGGAGGAAGTACATCGCTTCTAAACGTAAAACAATAACAGTATTATAACATCAAAAACAATCACTCGTCGCGTGCATAGTACACGAAATGCTAACAAACTCTCACCGGAAAGAAAATATATTAAGTTATTTATCTTTTTCTTCTCTATATAGAATGACATTAGAGGCAAAGGAAATGACTTTTTTCTGCTCACCGAGAAGTAAATTCCAGGCAATATCGCGTACCGAAATGAAAATTGTGGAAAAGAAATATTTTTCAGCGTGCGCGGGTCAGTTAAGTTTCATGCATACCAAATCCACGGCCAAGAAAATTCCAAGGGATGAAGCCAAGATCTTTTATTCATTTCTTCATCTGCACCCAAAAAGTTTATCCACTTTAAAATGCATGCGCTTTTGGAGGCTTCATTTCCCGCATGCATATTTGTATTATTTCTTTTTTCTTCTTTTTATTTTCCTTATCAAAATGCTTTCTTGGCTTTCCACCATTCGTATTGGCTACGATTGGATTTCTCCGGGGGAAAAAAGTTTTGGATATCTCACGCCAATCTTCATCTCCATTAATGTTCACGAGGTCCGCATTTAGCGCGTGTGAAGATGATCGAAAGAGATGATTGAATGGAAGATGGAAAAATCAACCAGCCGCCGTTCTTTATGTTAAAAGGATTCGGCGGGAATCGTATCAGAATATGCTAATTTATCTTTATTTATTTGTTTGTTCCAGGTTAAGAAATAACTCTGCAAAGAAAAGGTTATTTATTTCGAAATTATTGAAATCCATATCAACTCATAAAATGGCTAATGCTTTTCCGATAAAATACAAAAACGAAAGATAAATAATAACACACACACACACAAAAAGGATTTTGTAGATAAACATTTTAAAACAACGCGTCTTAAAAGATTAAAGTATGAAAAATATATAATGTACTCAGGAACGTAGTTACTGCCGTATCAGTGATACGGGGCCCTAAAATATGTAGCATTCTTACACTTTGAAGGTATAGAGTCTTATTTCTTTTCCTATAAAGGCTTCCAAGGAATTTTAATACAGGGACTAGCTGCGCCAGTGATGTGCTGATGCATGACTTACAAACTACGGTTTGAATTTCCATGTCAACAAGACTTCAGATCCACCTGAATTCCTTAGGCAACTTGCCCTTGAAGTTATTAGTAACATGCCTGATGATGCATTGCTTATCTATATTGATGGCAGCAGGAATGGACACTCTCATTCTGGCAGTGGTATCTATATTAAGTCCCAAAACTATTCCAGTCACATTAAACTGAGAAACTCTGATGGTTGCTCTGTCTTTCGCAGTGAATTCATTGCTATTGATACAGGCACTCTCAATTCCTGGTTCGAACAGCATCTGGATTTTATCTGACAGTCGTAGCGCCATTCAACATCTTTCTAACTTGCATAAAGTGGGTGATAACACAGGAGTGGCTATTTTGGAGAAACTAAAACGCCTTTCATCTTCTCGCGAGATACATCTACAATGGGTTCCTTCGCACATTAACATCGCAGGCAATGAGGTTGCTGATGCCCTAGCAAGAGATGGCACAGCTCAACCCACTAGGAACTCGGCCCCTCTCACCTATTCAGAACTACACTCCAACAACAAGCTATCACCTATACCTCCTGTTTTACACTGGTATGAACAGTGGCGGATTAAGCGGGTGGCGGACCTGGCGGCCGCCAGGGGGCCCCACGCTTGATGAGTGCAAAAGGCCAGCGACAAACCAACCACGCCACCTTGGATCAAGAAATGAAAAGAAAACAAAGATACAGCGAAAGCCCCGCTAGAAATTTATCGAGATCCAAGAGAAATCCTAATGTAGGAAAACTTTTGAAAATATTTTTAACGATATCGAATGCCTCAGGTGAATGTTCTTTTTTGGTTTTAAAACGTGATAAAAATAGTTTAAGAAGTTCTATGGGAGAAAAGACAAATTGAAACAACAGAACCATATTATATACAGAATAAAATGCTTTGGACAAAATAGGTGTGGTACAAATAATTGATGAATTTGCCAAAGAGAAATCAAACTGTATAGCAAAACTGTAAGCTCTTAAGTAAGGTTTTTAATTTTTCTTATATATAGTTATAATTTTCTTTGGCCGATGAATTTTATTATAGCAGTACGTTTTATTTTGAGAATTTAAAGTAAGCGACTCTGTTCACTATTTTAGATTTTCAACTCTTAAGCCCGTGGCCCTCAAACCTTTTACCGCCAGGGGCCTCCAACTACCTTAATCCGCCTCTGGGTATGAAGCTAGGTGTTCTGCCTGCCAGGCATCTCCAGAACACATTCTTGACTGTCTGGGGCTTACAAAACAAGATCTACATGAAGACCCTCTAATGGTGTTGGACTTTTTACGAGTGAATGAGATCATGGACTTAGTCTAGATTGACTAGACATGGAGATAAGCAACAACAACACGGTCTGAGTTGACTTAAGTGCAGGGAGTGTTTATTAACGTCGCACTATAAAGTTACATCAGAGCGACTAGTGATGGAAAACGGTCAAGTGACGAGGACGATACCAGAGCCGACACCCTTCTCTCCAAATTACCAAACCACGCCAACGAGAGGACTTCAGTCTCGACAGATTTAATGTGCATCAGCTCCAGAGGTAATAGGCTCGAACTCATGATACGTAAACCACGAGCCTGTTACATTGACCACTAGGCTACCGCGGCCACTCTGCACGCCAACGGGAGGACTTGAATCTCGACATATTTAACGTGCATCAGCCCCTCCACAAGGCCGGTCTTCAGTGTCTCCCCCCCCCCGCCCAAGGCTCAAACTCATCACACCAGGCACGAGTTCATGATCGTAACCATTTGGCTACCACGGCCTCAACAGAAGCGCATACACAAATTATAACGTAATCAAACTTAAATATTCAGGAAATTAAATCTTTAATTGGTAATAAAATTTAAAATTTTGAAGAAATTTCTCTTGTAGTCTAATGGTAGCTGCTGTGAACATCACCAATTGTACGAGTTGATCTCTATCCAAGACTTTTCTTTTGCTGCCAAAGCAAAATTTAAATTCATCAACAAGCCTTTTAATTCAATTCATGAAAAAGATTTTTTTCTTCCCTTATTCAAATATTTTTATTACTTTGTTTTTATCATTTACTAATTATTTCTTCAGTCCATTGACATTAAGTGAAAAAAGGAACCAATCAACACGCAGCGTAAGTTAAAATCAAAACTTATTCAATACATATTTTAGAGATAATTTTTTGTATCAAATATCCTAAATAAATTTCAAATAGCATAAAAGTTCTTTTCTAAAGAAGTAATTTCATTTTTAAAAATATGCATTTTAACTAGTACTTACTATTAGTGGGGACTGGCCTGAATTACAGGAATTTTAACTTTACTAGGGTAGTACCTTTTGGTTTGCATAAGTTTTCAAATGAAAAATAGTTCAGATTAACTTAATACTCCCCGTAGATGTCTTTTACTTCTAGTGTTATTTAACAAATATTAACAACGATGTGTGTGGATTTTAAGTTTTAGAGATTTCGTATATTCTATTCATAAAATATATTTATTTTGTTTCAATAGATTTAAAAAGATGATACCGAATTTTATTCAGGGTTATTTTATAGTTGCCTAAAAAATATTAAAAAAAATCAAAAACGATTCACTAATTTATAATTATGATTATTATTAGTAGTAGCTTAGATCTCCTAAAGATCTTGAAACAGCGTTCTCCCCGCAATCAAACTCTGATGATACAGATAAGTAAAATGAGATTGTTTAATTACTACTTCAAGCAATTCGTGCAAAAATTCGACATTACATCGCAACCGTAACTTATTTCAGTCCAACATTATTTCTTTAAGACATGTGGCATCCACATTATTGAATAAAACATTTCCAACTTCTTTTACTTTTAATTGATTTCCACAGCGTGTATTCAATAAGCTTCGTTTCCAAAACAAAAGTTAAGAAATTAAAAATCTAAGCGATATAATAACACCCACAAATATTCGAAATAAGAAAAATTAATGACAAAACATTTAAAGAGCCCCCCCCCCCTTCTCCCGACGTCTCCCTGATCCTTTCCGTTTCATCAGGACTCTGTTTCTTTTTCCTTGTTTTTTAATCCTTTGTCGGGAATGATTCATCTCTTTCGAATCCCCCCCCCCACTACCTTAACGAAATTCATAAGCCCTTACGTGCCAGGGCGCCCTGCCCTTCAAATGAGATGAGGTACGTTTTTAGCCCCAGTGCACGGAAATAAGCCCCTCGCACGTCATCCATCAAACCCGGGTCTGGAAGGGCTCGCATTCCGGGCATTCCTGACTCCACAAATGATGCGCCTTTGCTTATTGTTACTTCTGCTTCCTTTTTGTTCTTTTTTACCGCTTCTTTCCAGAGGGTGGAAAACTAGTTCTCGGGAAAGTATTTGCAGAATGTTGTCTGGCATAAACAAAAGATAGTTTGTTTCTGGGGGGTGCCTGGCATCCTCCTCCCCACTCCCCCCATCTCTCTACATCACCTGGGAACCTTTCTAATAACTTCTTGGCTTAAAAATGAAAAGTATGTGTTCGCGGGACGGCGTGATACAATACAGCGGTATTTTTGCTAATTGATTTTAATTAAGGAAATACCCTTTTCCTAGAGAGTTAATTTTTTAAGAAGAATATTTTTAGAAGCGGAGAAATATGTCTCTCTCACATACGCGCCCCTTCTCTTATTACGGAATTCATTTAGGAGTGATTCTTCATGTTGTTCTCTTTCTATCTTTTACCACGACGATGTGGAACCATTCAAAAAAAAAGACGCCTTTTGTTAATTGAAAAACATGGAACTCTGCATAGCTGGCAAACTTGAAACTTGTAGAACGAATGTATCGGGAGTTGGACTCACACCATAAAAAAAAAAATAATAAAATTTAAAAAAAGGAATTCGAGTTGATGATTTTCATTGTGTTATTAATGCGTTGGTGATTTTAATGAGAAGCAATCTTTCAGCGAAGCCATGTAAAAGATAAAATTGAGTGAACAAAATGAATTAAAAGGGGCATATAAAAGATTTAATTATGCACGGTTATTTTCATTTCTGGCGTCTCATTTCTCTTAGATGCATTGTTTAGATCGTGTTTCAAGTTTTTAAAATGTTTTAGAATCCTTGCATTTAAAAAAAAATCTTTTTGAAAACTCGCATACTTTGAAGAATATTTTAATCATTGACCGTCCTTCATGTATGCTTAAAAGAATATATTTGACTGGAAAACTTTTTAGATAAATAACAGTTTCATTATAGTTTAATGAAAGTGTTAAATTCGTGAATTTAATTTAATCACAGATTTATTTTGTTCTATTGGGTATTCTCTTATATCAATTATATTAAAAACACTGAATTACGTTAACTAATGCGCCATTTAAAATCATCAATCTGCAAATCGTAAAATTAATTCAATGTTAAAAATAAAAAATGAGGTTTATTTAATTATTAAAAAACTGAATATGATATTTTAAATTATAGGTGTGACAAAGGGGAAACAAATTACCCCTAACATGCATAGTTTTTTTTTAAATATAAAGTACAGAATTGACCTAGACCTTATAGATTCCGGAGATTTTTGTTTCATTTCATATCCCCAAATTATTTTTGTAAAAAGATTCCTAATAAATGATGGCGCATGAGTAAAAACAATGAATAAGTAATAGAATACATATAAGGGCAAGCGCAAATTAAAAATCAGTCCATCCATCAGAAATACCTGATAATAAGTGAATAAACATTAGTTTATCCTACAATATGGGAAAAAAATACATTAGAAACAGAAATACCACAATATTAGCACATGAAAATATCGCTGACTGAGGACTGCTGTGTATGTGCAATTAGTTAAGCCCTATAATCTTAGAACTAAGCCTAAGTGAGTGGGTGAATATAAACGTCGACTCTGTTCAGCTACTAGTCGGACCTCGTCCATTTGGAAAAATGGTTAAGTGATGAAGATGACACCTGAGCTGGCTACCCCCTCTCCTAACTACCACACCAACGGAAGGACGTTTGAACCCGCCGTGCATCGCTCCCCTACACGGCGAGTCTTAAGTGGCACTAGATTCTAACTCGTGACACGCTATAGCCACGAGTCCGTTACCTTGACTTCTAGGCTACCGCAGCCATGCCCTAGAGTTTTCTACTGAATTTCAGTGGCTATTATACTTTGCTTTGTAATGGGCTTGCTATTCCTTTTCTACCTTATTACTTAACTTTCAATTAGAATAATAGTAATTAAGTACATTGTTATGGATTATATATGATGCAAGAATGATAAATGAAAGAGTTATGAAAGAAATACTACAAAATTATTTAAGAAACAGAAAAATTTAAAATTCTTTGCAATTAAGTTATCCTCCAATCACGTGATTCAACACTCTACCTTCAAAAACATAATATCACCCGTCAAATTTACTATTAACAAGTGCATGCAATTATCTCGACTAAAGAAAATATTGCAATTATGGCAAGAAAATTGAAGCTCATTACAATAAAATGTTTAAGCAACTTTTTCTACAATTATTCACGCTTTAATAAAAATACTTATTCAAGCTTTCGACTGAGCTTAATTTTTTAATTACACCAATTAATCAAAACGTTTTATTTCTCTATATTAATTCATTCCAACTGTAATAATTTTCAATTATTCCAAGTTGTTTTTCTACCACAATGGGCAAAATGAACCATTCGTTGGAGTTGATTTTAATTACTTTCTGTAAAAAAATCCAGAAAAAAAATCTGTAAAACATCCAGAGCCTAAAAAAAAGGAACTAAATTCATTAATTCAATTCTTCAGAGACTATATAAAAAAAAAAGCAGAAACTTTGTAAACAATTCCGGTACAGTTCTTTATATATTATGAGAATCCCATTGGGAACGAATTTAGCCAACAATTCCCATAACTTATTAAAGTCAAAAGAAAGCAAAAAGAAAAGAAAGAGACATTAAAGGGCGGAATGAGACTTATTTCTTATAGGCGAGGCGTGATTTACGCGAGAAACAAAAATTACTGCGAAAACCGTCTTTAATCTCTGAAGAAAATTAAATCAGATAGGAAAAAAAAAAAAGATTTTTTTCTCTCTCAGACATTTTGGTTTTTCCCCCTTTTACTTTTCCCTCTCTTAATTTCCATTCCACTGTTTATATATTTTTTTGCTTCTTAAAAAATAATAACAAAAAAAAGGGCTTCTAGAATTTAAATTAAATTGAGAGTTTTTAGAGTGCTTTGAATTTAATTAAAGTAAGGAATGAAAGAGAAAAAAATAAACCTCTTAGTGTTTTTATCGGGGGACGCCGTGCGAGTGAAGCGTTTAAAATGCGTTCTGCGTTTGCGTATTTTCCCTGCGAACTAATGTTTCGCGAGATAAATGAGTGAACTACACCTAATGAAATTCGCATTACCCGTAGGATATCACGCACATTTGCTATGGATGCGAAAGGGGCTCTCCATTCGGTTCCGGTCGGTCCTCTTCAAGGTCTTCATAAGCATACTCATTTTTAATAAGATGCATATTTGCTGAAATCTCCCATTCTCCAAATCGAACAAAAAGAAATTAATACTTGATCGATGCTGTTGCTTAGCGTGCGTACACACACAAACATCTTGTTTGTAATCACAACAGATAAAATGTTTGATAATACATAAATTGCAACTATCGATTTTCTTTCCTATAACAAGTAATATTAAAAAGAATTTTTTTAGTAAATTCCTATTTAGGTCAACAAATTTTTTTTTATTTTAGTTATTTTTTATTAAATAATTACAATTAATATAAATATGTACATACATATGATAGAATTAAAATATTAAGTGGAAAATCACCTTTTAAATTAACATTAGAAAATTTTTATCCACATTAAATTTGAAAGACATTTTTAATAAAAGTTGAAGACGAAAAGAAAGAATTTATCTTAAAACCAGCGTAAAAAGAATGATGTCTAACTAGCATATGATTATTCAGGTTAAATTAAATCTTCATCACACATTTAACAAAAGCTGGTTTATTCAATGATGCTGCCATCTAGAGGAATAATATCGACCAAAATATATCTCTTAAACATAATTTATGAATTTGATAAAGAATTGTTTTTACATCAAGTGTTATTCACTACAAATTTAAAAAATGTATTAGAACTTGAGTGGATGAATAAAAAATACTTTATAATCCATTGAAAATTTGAACAAGATGTATAAATATAAATCGGGAGAGTGTGAACTAATAGTAGGAATTGTGAAAAAAAAACCCTCTCAAATAACTAGATTCGTTTTTCAATGAAAAAGTATTTAAAATATAAACAATCTCCTCTTAATCTCCTTTAAATTTAAGATTATAAGTTGTTAAGGACTTGTCCCATGTTCTAATTTGACAACAGTTGAAACTGTGAGTGAGTGAATAAGAAAGTTGTCTCACAAAAAACATCACGAGGGCTATTGGCGACGGACCTCGTAAAGTTGAGCCTCGGTCATGTGACAAGACCAACACCTCAGTTTGGCATTCCTTCTTCAAATTGTTATACCATGACAACGGGAGGACCTTGAGCTCGACAAATTTGGGCATCAGCTCCTCTACACGGCGGGTCTTCTCGAACCTGCGACATGCTAGGCACTAATTCCGATACCATAACCATTAGGCTACCACAGGTACTTAATAGTGAAACGTACTGAAAAAATGTGTAACACATTTTATACCAGAAAAAAATGTGTCAACTCGGATAAAAAATGAGTAATAGGATGAAATTCACTGTAGGATAGCGAAGCCAGAATGCAATATTAATATTGGAGTACAATCTGTTGGAGTTGGACATCTGAAAAAATATTTCGAATTCGGGTCGTATTCTTTAACATTAAACAAAGACATTCTTAGGAACTGTCCCATGTCCTAATTCGCTAAAATTGAAGATGTGGGTTCTCCAAACTGGAATAATATTTGTTAAATTTAGACGATAGCTTAGAAGAATCGACAATGAACAATTCTGAATTCATTAAGACTTTCCTAATTTCAAAACTTCCTTTCATATTATTACAAAACAAAAAGCAATAGCAACAAAAAAGAAAAATGTAAATATGCAATTAAAAGAAATTTCAAATCCTTAATTCGTTTGAAAAAAAAGTATGGAAAATTTTTTTAGTATCAGTTTTTTTCCAGACATATTTCGCTATTATTTGTGAAAAATTTGAAAGACAAATTTATTTCTTTTAAAATTTATAAGACTATAAAATTTGGCTGTGCTTGCATCTTTTGAGAAATAACATACATTCAAAATAGGTTCCATGACATCTGTAGCTCAAAGAAAAGCACAGCTTTTCTGATAAAAATTATTGTTAACTGATATCATATCGGAACCATTCCCGATAGGATATCAATATATCGTGTGAGGCATCGGCACTTCAATTGGTATAAATTATCTTCTGTGAAAGGAAATACTGGCTAAAATTCGCATTCATCAGTTCTACATTAGTTAGTATTACCCGAGATGATCCAATTAAATATATATTTAAATGTTTCGGTTAAAATTCATTGTTAAAAAAAACCATACTTTATTTAACAAAATGTTATTTCAATATTATACAATGCTGTTAAGGAAATGATTAGTAAAAGAAGATTGCTTATAAAGTGAGTTTTTAAATTGAGATAATGTTTCACACTAAAAGCCATTTCTTATAAAATGTTTGTGAGTAAACACTTTTTCGGATTAGATATTTTGAGCCTTGTCAATGCAATTTAACGAATAAAATACTTTTCTTCAGTTCTTGAATATTAAGAACATACTTTAAAATAACTGGGAAACATTATTCAACATTTAAAATAATATTTAAAAATACTTAACTTCGTATAGTTCAATATCCAAATTGGCTCTAAATTGAGTGCAAAATATATAGAGGACAATAATATTTTTCAAGAAATTTAAAAACCACTATATATATACAGCAAAAATGAAGATTTTCTGCTCAATTTTCTGCCAGAGAAGTTTTGTGGAATTTCTTTAACTCTGCATACATCACACACTCCATAGTTTAAAAATCTCATAAAGCATAAATTTCCTCTACAGTTTCCTAAATATTCCCTCTAATTACGCCAAAATTACTCCCATGCAAACTCTTTCAGGGGCGCAATGATGGAACGGTCCCCGCGCGTTTAATGTGATTTGGGGCTCGCATTGTAATAAGCAAGTCGGTCAGTAGCAGACATCGGAATGGGCCCACCCATCACTGTCTTCGTCTTCATCAGGGCGAGGGAGAAGGATTAAACTGACTTCTCCCTTGATTCCTTTACAATTGCCTCCGCTCATTAATGCACTACCCACTCGAATTATGGAAAGGCATTCGTCAAAGATGATGGCCATTTTTATGTCTCGAATACATTTGCCTAAAGATCCAGCCCGGAGAAAAACGTTTCGTTGTGACAGGGAGGGGAGAGAGGAGGGTCTTCTTTTCTTGATACCCCCCCCCTCCTCTCTTTCCAGAATACACTAAAGAAGATTAATTCTTCCGAAGAGTTCCCATTGATGTCGTTCATTTCTGGGATCGTTAAAGCACGGAGAAGCTGCAAGTTAATGATCGCCCGAACAGTCCAGGAACCGGTGACAGAATCACTGTTCTTCCAGCACAACCACTGTGCGTTGGAGTGTGCCTATTAAAAATGCGTAAATGATTATTGCTGTTGTCATTGACATTCTTCCGATTGTTGAGAAAGTGAGCGTTCCTGTTCGGATGGAGATACAAGACTTTAAATGTTGTGTTTTGTTGCAATCATTCTGCTTTAATGTTAGTAAAGGGAATGTTTGAGCGAATAATTAAAACACGTGCAGGAATTGTTGTTGAAAGAAAGAGCTGTAAATCAATGTGTCGAATAAAATAGTATTGAAAATGGATCGATTGCCATAAAATCCAGAGTATAACGCGTAACCCCTTTTTTACGAAGAAACCTGAAATGTGCATGTTCAATGCTCTTATGTTTTGAAGTTATTTATTCAAGGTATTATTCCAAGCTTTAGAAATAAATAATATGCTTATAGAAACAGTATTTTCATCTATGTAGAAGTCTAATTTTTATTTTGCGCTCATCTTTTTTATTATCATCATCATTCAGTAGCGCACACAAAAAGAGGAGAGTCCATGGTCGAAAGTCCCCCAACTCATATCATACCTCAAGAGAACAATTCGTTCTTCTGATTTTGTTAACAAAAAACAGTAAAAAATAAATTTTTGAATTAATAATTAGCATTAATTAATAAAATAAATTGTTAGTTACAAGAACTTCATTAACATTTACGTTATATATATATGGAATTATCATCAATCGAAAAAAACTCAAGGGCTTTGGGGGTGTCCAGACCCCCAGGACACCCCCTTGTGTGCGCCACTGTCATCATTTGCAAAAATCTCTCGTATTTATACCCGGTGTATAACGCGCACCCGTAAATTTCAATCCAATTATTCTGAATTATTCTAATTATGCCGGATTTTACGTTAGATCAATTGAAAACATATTGACGGATTTCCCTTGGGTACTTTCAATACAGACTCATTGTGAAAATGTTTAACCTTTTAACATGTTTTACAGTAAAGCAAAAGAATAACATTTTTAAACAAATTCACATATTTTTTAATAAATTGATTGCATTGAAACATTATTTTTTGAGACTTAGACACGAAAGACAAGGCAATGTCACATGAACTCTCTCTATTTATGAGAAAATGCATATATTACATATTTGGAATACAACAGGAAATATTAATTTTAAAAGTGATACTTTTATGTATGTAACATTAACACAGAAGCTCTGAATTCTAAACAAACGGTTTCACGATTTTGTTATTTCAAATGGGGCTGGGAATTGGTAATTACCATTGCAGACCTATTACATTCGCCGGAAGCTGTTATCACTTTCTAGTGGGGAAACCTACAAGTGAATATCAATTGCTAAAATGTAATTTTGAAGTCCCAGTACCAAATAGGCCACCTAGCCTGCTTAGTGAATCTAATTAACGAAAAAAAAGACGAGTGAAAAAAATAGTGCATTCCAGAAATACAAATCTCATTAATAATCACAATAATTTTTTAAAAAACTTAATGAATAAACTGCAAACCGTCATGTTCTAAATAGCTTTCCCTCCCCCCTCGATCTAGCACATTATTTAAGTAACGCGATGATTTCAATTTTTTATTCTGTAATTATTTGTTAATTAGTTTTAACTTATTCAAAATACATGTTCTATTTATTGACAGTAGAGAATACTTAGTTATGTACTTTGGCTCCTTTTATAGGTACTTTTGTTTGATCCGAACGACCTAAAGACACACAATTAGCCCGGTTCAATGAGAAAAGATAGTTAAATAGACTCTTTTCATTATTTATAATTTGTTAAAAAAAAACTTACAAAGTTTACATTTTAACTTTGCTTCAATTTTAAAATTAATTTTTTATTTATTTTAAATTTGTAATAATTTTTTAAATCAATTAACAGGATTCTCTTTTATTTCAGCCAAATAATATGTGGAAATATGTTCACGTCTTAAAACTTCATTTAACCTTATAATTCTAGGTCTAAGCTTACGAGCTTGCTATTGTATTATTGTGGCTATCCTATTTTGACCTGTACTCTCTTGCTGAGTACATATTATTACAGCATGAAGTCTGAATTACAATAACTTAGTTTGTTATATATAATAAATTAAATTGCTAAGTATATTCAGTTTATTATATATATTATAGAAATTCGTCGGGAGTAAAATTCAATGTGTCCCTGCGATTTATTTTGACCGAAGAATTTCATTAAAAACATTAAAACGAATATAAACTAAGCCGCGTCTATTAAACATTGTTCGATTCCGTTTCATAATAAATTTCCATATACTAAGTTTAATAGGATATTATACATTTGTGAATAACAATTCCTGCAGCATCTATTCTCATCGGAAACATTAAGCAATTTTCTCAGCACTTAATTCGATCGCTATCGAATTGCGTTTTTTTTTTCACTTACTCATAATTTCTCCATTGCATTCATTCCATTTCAGCATTGATCTAACGTTGAAGCCGTTGTCGACGCTCCATCCACATATGTGATATTTTATTACTTCTGGTAATGAAATCACCCGTGCGAGAGAGGTATCTCCACAGCTGTCCATTGCATGCGGATGCAATAGTCACGAATTCCCCTTATTGCACGGGATAAATCAAATTTGTACGAAAAAAAGGCTACCACAACGCACCTTTTTAAGTCTAAAAATTAATATAAATTCAATCAATAAATTCACAATGCAGATTGGTATTATTTTACTATTCCAAATGGTTGTTCAAGGAGGCAATTGCAATGGGGGAGGGGAAAAGATTTTTCCATTTTTATATTTTTATTGGGGGGGGGGAGACTACAACTCTGTTTTTCATCCAATTAAAATTTTTACACTATATATATATGTATATTATTATAAATATATATATCTATATAAATATATATATATATATATATATATATATATATATCGCTACATTTAAAGTACAGTCTAACCCCGCTTTAATAACCGATATTACGAATTTTGTGATTTAAAGAATTTTTCCCCCGATCAAAATGAAGATAAAGACCACTATTTAACGAAAATTAAACCCCGAATAATTAAACGAATTATTTCAACAGTCGAAAAATTTTGTTATTAGTTTGGATTAGAAAAAAATTGGATATCCTTTCAAATGGCATACTCTTTTTGTCCGAAACAGAAAAACTTTACTTGTAAGCAGAAATGTCGAGAAAGATTTCGGGCCCTGGGTGCAGAAGATCTACCGGCCCCCTTGGGACTGGCGGATCGAAATTTATAACCAGAAAATCTGGTTTAGTATAGCTTATCCGGGCCCCTGAGGTCAGTATCTCCAGAAATCCCAGATTTCTGGTGATACTAAAAAAAGCATGGTCTGGTACACGAAGAGTTAGTGATATTATTATTACGATGTGACATTAACTTTCCTTTCAAAAGTCGCATTAAATCTGTATAAGAGCTATTTATCATTCTATTAATTGGATCCCTAAGATCACGAAACCTCAAACAAGGGAATATCATTTTCTTTTTAACCCTTGTAAAAGGACATTAGATGATGATTTCTCGAAATACATCAAAACATCTGAGGACCTAAAAGGGGGCAAAGATCACAACAGATTGCAAAGCACCAATGGGTTCATGTGCTAAGAAACAATCTTAAAACAAAGCTAAGTGATATCAATAAGAACCCCCTCAGCATACATGATAACTTGAATTTTAATAAACCGAACAAATAGATACTTGCAGACATTGAACATACTCGCGCTCAATGAAATTTGTGCAAGACAAAAGAACAATGAAAATAGCACCGCAAAAATTTGAAGCTCTGTTCAAAAATTCAGCATGGTTTCTCGAATTGCCTAACTGCAATGAAATAGAAAGAGAAGGGGAAAAAATAAGCATTCCATACAAAGGGAGAAAGGGGGGGGGGAACAGTTATAAAAAGAAAACAATAAAAAAAGACACTATTCCCTGTATCAAAGGATAAAAATAAATAAATAAATAAAAACACGATTCGGACAAGTAAAAATTCACTTCACGAATTTTCACATCACATTCGAAACATAGAAACGGAGCGGGGAGGTATGCGATAAAATAAAAATTAATCCAACTCCACAACCAACCAAAAAACGCATCGTAACAAATAAATAAGCAGGAAAGAATAAAAAAAAAGTTGAGTATATCTTTCTCTGGTAGCGAAAAACTCCTGATTACTTTAGTTGGTCATATAAAGCCCCCCCCCCCACTCCGAAAAAATAGATAACATACCAACGCGTCTAAAAACACCACAAAAACCCACGACATTCATCTGAAATAAATAAAATATTCGCATATCCCGGGGTCGGCTAACATTCTGGTAGAAAAAGGAAGCAACGTTTGCAGCAGAAGTATGCAGTAGTTTTATGAAATTGAACATACGTGGCTTTTCTGCTTTTGATATGAATAAGTAAGCACGTAACACGGGAAGGCAGAGAGCGGAATGCTGTTATTTATTCATATTCATACAACAGACCGATTTGTCGTACTTTTTTCTTGCTCTGTGTCCCCCGCCGTTCTTTTATCTGTTCTATTCTATTGCGTTTTTAGAGGGAGAAGAAATAGTTTGGAAGAGATACTCTTCCCAAGGAGAGTGGAATGGAAAACTATTGTCGAATAAAATTAAAAAGTCAAATCTTTTTTACCAACGTATTCGTTTTCCTCCTCTCTTTCTGGTTTTTAAATTTAACTATTCAAAAGAAAAATTTCGAAGTCTTCTTAAAAGTTATTTTCCTTACGTAGACTTTGGTTTCTCAGTTTTAACTGCGTAAAAGAATTTTTTTTTAAATTATAAAATTCCGTTTTATAAAATTTAACATACGTAACAATGACATATGAATTTTACTTAACACTTTTATTAAAACATGTGCATTTTTACAATGTATATAAATTTCGTAAAAATATTTCAATATGATTTCTTCAGTCTTATGTCAGTGCTATGGTATAATAAATGGCATAAATTATCAAATGCTAACAGCTAGGATGTATTATTTTTTAAAGCGGTGCATGTATTCCCGAAAATTTGGTTTGATTCCTTAAACAAGATATCAATCATTGACATGGCCAAGTAATTTTAGCGCGTTTTTCAGCAAAATTTGTAGGAAAATTCGGGAAAACTTTGGGAAATATGATTCGGCTCATCTAGGGCACAAATGCGACCAAATGCCGAAAACTCGAGGACAATTGGTTGCTTATAGGCTGAGAAAAAAGGTACGACAAAATATGGAACGAAGACGAAATTTGCGTCCTAGTAGCGCTTTTGTTCCACTACGTGAAAAACGCTCTAAAAAGTGTACTATAGAAAAATTGCACGAGGGATATTAACGACAGACCTCGAAATTTTGGATCTCGGTCAAGTGAGACGAGCACGACACCTGAGCTGGCACCCTACTATGCGAACTTCCACCCAATGCCATCGTGATGATTCTGAGTCACGACATATATTTAATTTGCAAAATGCCATTTACATGGTGGGTTTTTAGTGGCATCATGATCCCATCACCAGACTTACCCCTCCTCCCTCTCAGTTTGTGACCATGACCAGTTAGCTGCTGCTGCCACTTATGTTCCCGAAATAACTGTTTAAAAAGACTGTGCAAGAAAAGGCACGATTTGAATAAACGAGAGCAAAAGGTGGAGTCATCAAATTTCTCCAAAAGTCGAATAAAATGAAATAAAGGATTTTACTGAATTCAAAGATCTGTCAAGACCTGTGGGTGTCGCAAACTTCAGACTGGACATGACTATCTCAGAAAGCACCTTTTCAGATTTGGTTTTGCTGATTCTCCAACATGCCCACATTGTTCTAATGGAAATATGTGTGGACCCTTGTCCTGGACTTATCGACATAGTAGCTGTTAATGCTGCTATTCAAATGTTCTTTTTACGTGTGTGTTTCAGAACTGTATTGGGCTCCCCGACGTAGACTGATGGGGGTCATGCCTAGGTCTGGCGTAGGTTTAAAAGAAAAAAAACTTAATTCAAAGAATTGTATAAAGACAACAAATTGACTGCAAACACAATTCAGGTATTAATTTGAATGAACTCAGTAACCTGTATAATTTTCCATAACCGAAATAAGTTTAAAATTTTGATTCCGATTCATATTACGAATGAAATCTGTATACTAAATATAATTCAGTATATTCTATACCATTCAATTAAAGTAATATACAATTAGCCTCCAGAATAAGATATACTAGATCATCATGTACTGTAAAATCATGTGTTGGAATTTAAAAAGCGAAACCTTCATGAGACTTAGAAAAAATAAACTTTTCGATAAAATTTCATAGAAAACCCAGCATTACTTTTCAAAATATATTTCAACTTTCGAAACCTACTCGACTTTTCCCCCATCTAATTTAATCATACTCAGATAAAATATTTATAGTTAATTATGTTTAGACACATGTTCCCCATTCCCAAATATTCTTTTATAATGTTACTTTTGTCTTTCACAATGACAAATGGTTGAATATATTATTTTAATACGTTTCACTACTAAATCCAAAATAAACTCTTCATAAAAATATGGTTACATACAATTCAAATTTCACTCGAATTTGCATTGTATAAATATATATCTGTAATTAATCTTTTTTTTTTTTACCAGATATGACTACTTGTGTAGTAGTTTGGTTTTATCTTCGAAAAACTTCCAAAGAAAAATTTTATTAAAATTCTGTAACAGCCGTCCATCCGGTATAATGGTTAGTGACACTGACTGCGGTTCCGTAGGGACTGGGTTCGAATCCCGGAGAAGGCAAGTATGTTTGTGTTGTGAACTTTTCTTTGTGTTGTAAGCCTCCGTGTGATACATTGTGTGGTGCACAGGGTTTCTAAATGTTCTCAAAAAAAGTTCTGTAATAGCTCGGAAGGGCTTTGTAATAAAGAATTCTACCTCACTCTCTTTATGAAAAAGCATTTTAATAACTCTTTAATTATTCGTGACAATAAAAAAAATGTAAAAGACAGGGAGGAATTCGTACCTTCCAAGACAAAGCAATGAGGGCCTACTTGTTAAATCATCTTTGAGCCCTGATTTTGATAAGAAAACAATTACGAGATTCTTTTAATGATAATGAATAACTCTTGAATGTGAGAACATAGAAAATTTACCCCTGCACATATTAATTATAAAGATTTTTTTTTTCAGATTATAATTCTTGTGATTTATCACTTGCTATCAGGACTGGCTTTTGAAGTTTTGCCTCCTCAGACAAAAATAGAAAATGCCGCCTCTAAAGCAAAAAATAATTTTAAAAAAATAAATTGTTCACCTAGATACACAACACATCTAATGAAATTAGATAATTCTTGCCAATAAAAAGGCAGCATAATATATTATATTATATATTATATTATATATAGGTCTCCATTTTAGTCTAAAGACTCTTTTGGTATCTCTCTTGTACATCTGCTTCTATCCAATTTTAGTACAATATTCTTTTGTACCATTTGTTTTCTTGATATATTTCTTAAAATCCAATTTTTTTCTTTTTTAGCCTTGTAGGAAGTACAATTTCGTCTCTTATTTTATTTTACTACACTATATATATAATTATTTAAAGTCAAATAAAAAATTATCCGGAAATAAAAACATAATTAACTGTTGTTAATTCAAACGAGTAAAGTGTGAGAGAAGGAATCACCCATTTCTGCATGCCAATTTCTTCTAGAAAAAGTCTACTGATGTTGGGGATTCAGAAACGCCTATTTTAACTTATAGTAACTACACTCAAGACAAAAACAAAACATCTCCTGTGACTGTCTCCAAAAATTCCCTTTTGGATAGCTGACACCGGAAGTCGTAAGGGTGAAAGAAATGTCCGTAGGGACTTCACTCCGTGATGAGAAGAAAATTATTAGTGAAAGATGTGTAAACTTCTCAAATTTCATGATTAAACATATAATACCGCCTCGAACTCTTAAATTTCAACATAAAAGAAAGCTGACATTAAAGGTACAGAGTATAAAATAAGGAAGTTAGATACCAATAAATGAAACACCAAATTCCCAACCAAAAGTATTTCAGAAAATACATCAAAATTCAAGATTTGACAGAAAAAATTGCTGGTCGCGAGAGAGCACTACGAAAACCACTAATCAAGAAGTAAATGTTACCATCACACATACATTTCATATAATCTGTATATTGCGTTAGGATCTGAAACATAGATATTGACTTAGACTGACATAGACTTCAATACGATCACGCTAGAAATAATAAATGGAAATTATTGATGGTAAATTTCTTTTAAAATTATGCTGAATAAGTTATTAGCAAACTGAATAGTGCAACTACTGGTGCATTTAAATATCTCCATTTTGATTTTAAATGCATTAATAATTTGATGCATTGGAGCTTGGCAGTGTTATACATGTATTAAGTCTATATCAATGCAAGTTACATACTACAAGTTATACATCAACTATCCACAAAATAAGACAAAGAAACCCAATATATGACACTTTCATAAGAAAACGAACCATGAAAGACCTTAATAATTTTTTTCAATGTTAACATTCTGTCTAAAATTATCGATTATATACCTTTCACACTAAAACAGAAAGCAAACTTTTTGCGAAATAAAATATTTCTTTTACGTATAGACATACGAAAACGCTAAAGTTTTTCTCCTAAATACAAATTGTGCTCATTTATATAAACAATTACATATTTTTGTATACAGAAGTTGCAATAACACATTTTGTACAAAGGATTTCAAACAATTCTTCAGAATGAACAGCAGATTAGTTGACAGGGTATTTTAGCAAAAAAAAAAAAATCCCTCAACCCAACTGGCCCCAAGCCCAGTAAACGTACATGGAATCATCCTTTTATATGGAGGTTGCGTATACTCATCCGTCTGTCCATCAACTCCTCCTCCCCTTTGAGGAGTCTGAGGTATTCTTCTCCCACCCCCCATGATTAATGAGTGGGTGTCGAGACAGCGAATTCTTCCCCTAAACCTCAAGGATCTTTTGTGGTGGTGATGTCACATTACGCCATTTTTGCCCTTCTTGAAAGAACAGAGAAGGGGTCAGTGAGAGAAGCTCACTATTCTTTCTTTCTTTCTTCTTTTCCAAACAAAAGAACGTTTTCACAGCTGCGGAACGGACGCCAAGGAGAGAAAGAAATGTCAGTCAAGTTTTGACGCAACTTCTTCGACAATGAATCAAAACTTTCCGACAAAGATCCCTGCCCTAAGTCTTATTTTTAAAAGGGTTCTGCGCGTCGCAGACTTTGTTGTCGGAGTCAGGTGTAGTGAAGGAGTGTCAATATGGTTAAACTCAACTATGGACTAGTTAGATTATTTCAGGAGTCTTAATTTCAAGGTCCATTCCATCAAAATAATGAAATCGCCACATTCGTAGCATTCTTTGCAGCTGTAAAATCAAAAAATAACTCAATTTTTTGTAACCGACATTTTGTGTTAAAACAATTTTAAATTGTGCCAATAAACAGATCTCTCGAATACATTCTGCATCGTTTTGGATATCATCGTATTTGTATCATAAAAGAACCATGAAACTTACATTATACTGTTTTCAATCATTGCAAGCTTAATAAGGACGAAACTAACGAAAAAGTTTATTTTATGGTAACACTTTTATTTCCTTTGTGTTTTTATTCCATTTGTATTTGTAAATTACATTCTTGTTTTTTTTTATGTGTAACATCTTTACTCTCGGTTGCTGGACATTTGTTGGAGTGATTTCGTGAAAAGGGACGGAAATGTGTAACAGGAAGTCGGGGGAAGCGCGCTCTGTTTGATTTGACCAATTCAGCGCCTTCTTCGCTAGCCTCGTCTAGGGGTCCAACTGTAGTAGAACTTAAGACGCCCGCCTACCGCACAACCAGCAAGTCTTATTAGACTTCATTCAGAATAAACTTGCGATTCTTAGGCTCAATTGTCAAAGTCTCAGGGCTCGTTGTGTGTGAAATCTGAGGATATATTTATTTTGTTTAAACTATATATTAATAATTATATTTCCTAGTAAGCGTCTGACAAAGCTCATCATTCTTAAAAAAAATAGTAAGTAATATGGAATTATTTGAATAAATATTTAAGTGCGTATCATTTTCATACTTTGAGGTTAATTGCTGTCACTGTCAATATAATATTTTTAATTGTGATTTAAAAAAACTTACTAATTAAATAAACGGGTATTTTTGATTTTCTCTAATATTTCTAATTTTTAAGCATGCGCTTGACGGTGTCTCTTCGCTACCCTCGTCTGGGGGTCCAACTGTAATAGCAATTAAGACGCCCGCCTACCGCACATACCAGCAAGTCTTGTCATTTTGTGGTCGCATACATATCTCCGAATAAAACCGTTAAAAAAAATAATAATTTCCTGCATTTTGTACTTTTACCGAAGGTGTTCTGCTCTTTTTTTTAAAAAAAACTATCTCTCGCTTCCCATGATTTTGAGTGGTGATTTTAACGTTAACTTCAGTTTGCCAGAAGCTGAGTCGCTCATAGCTTTTCTGAAAGATGAACTCAAGCTCGAAATGAACACTAATCGAAATGTTTTGACAACTAACAGTGGTACTGTTATTGACGCCGTTTTTCAACGATTTTAAATACTTTGAAATCACAAGTATATGTGTCATACTTTAGTTTTCATAAATCTGTTGTCTCCGCTCTTCCCCAAATTGAACAATAATAAATATTTGATAAAAAAAACTGCATTACTCCTTGTGGTAATTAAATAAAATTTTCATTAAAGATATAATTATTCGATCGAAAATTATTTCCAGTCATAACCGATTCATTTCTTTCAGGATTCAAGTCACTATTGCGTATTTACCATGATAACAAGTCAGATGTTCCACATCATATGCGACTACTATAAGACTCGTTTCTTTTTTCGTTTGTAAAAACTCGACTTGTAACTCGACACGAGTTTGATGAAGTTAAGAATAAACGACCCACAAGAGAGCCAACTTCCCTTTACAGCTTGGATTTCATACTAATTTGAATTTTTACCCAGAAGAATCGTTTTTATTAAAGAAAGAAATATGGAGAGACCACTTTCACAACAAAATACATGAAACTACATGAAATGATGAAAAAAATTAATTTATCATCATGAACTTTTTTTTATTTCTATAAAAAATTAAAGCTCCATAATTCAGATTATAATTAATTAATGAAATGGAATTTTAATAAAGAAATAAGTTAATTAAAAAAAATTTCATGCATCTACTTAAGAATTAAGAGGAAAATCCTTAAGTCAGTAAAAAACTTGACAGACCTCTGTACTTAAAAGGAATCTAAAAATTTACTACAGGTGTTTAAGAAAATCTGACATCTGTGTGGAAATATCTAGAGCATTGGCCGTTAAATTAACGAAGTTTCTAAGCTGCCATACTGTTATTGAATTTTCATGTGAGCTACCGAACAAAAGAAATATCAACTTTTTAAAAAAATCCTTATATTTGTTTATTTCTAGTAAATATGAAATCAATTTTAGTTCAATTGCAAAAAACTAAATGAAACCGAAATTGTTCATAAGAAAGAAAATGAAGCATAGTTAGTAATGAACGACAAATAAAATAACATTTTATTTTATAAGTCGATAAAAAGTTTAATGAGATGGAACTTTTTTTTGTTGTCAAAAATATTTTTCGTGTTAGCAAAGAAAATAGTGGTGGCCGTCCTAATAGTTATCTAAGTGTTAATCAGCAAGTCTGTTTCTGTTCTTTTAACTGGGAAAAGAATACTCACACAGATATGTAGAGCTGAGCAATTCCTTCACTTTGAGACAAAACCTGGATCAAAATTAGGTATTTTTCTTTAGGAAGAAGTCAAATATTTTCTGTTCTTAAATAAAGTGATTTTACAGGTCATTTTGAAAATCAGCCAGTTCCAACTCTACTTAGGGATCTACCAAAAATGTCCAGGCGAGCTACTAGTAGTTCAGAATCGACAGTTGGGTGATCACTAATATAGAATATACTCTTATTTGAAACACAGGTCCAAAACTTATCGTTGAAAATGTATATGAAAATAACAGTTCGAGACATAAAAAAATCATTGAGTATCAACTTGTACTCAAAGACAATCAGAGTAAAATTATTCGGTCATCGAGTAGGTTTTAAAATACAGTATTTGTGTGTGTTGTGAGATTCGAATATTTTTTTCAATGTTAATGAAAATCGGCTTAGAATCAAAGGCGAAGAAATTCGTTGGACGGTGGAAATTGAATATAATACTGATGTTTAGAGTAAACACCGGTTCATTTACGTATTTAAAAGTTTTAATACTGAAAATTAGATCGATTTTTCACTACTTTTTGTTCTTTTAATTTTTCACAAAAACGTGTTGTGAATTTGGGGTACTGCTTAGAATGGATGGCGTCTTAGATTCGAATAAATACGGTAAATGTATTTCTTCTAAATCAAAATATTAAAATTGGAATGCTTGGAATGTTTACCTTAAACGAAACCAAAAAAGAATATAATCTATTATCCCCAACACAAGTCGTTATGTAACTATCCTGAATACTTTTGCTATAGATTTGCTGTTTAGGACTGTTCGTAAGTAGAGCACCCAATGAGACTATCAAACTAACTATGTCATATGACTGATTATCTCTCCTCCCATCTGTTTAAATAGTAATGTCTATTGGGATACATCATGCTTCCTTCACTAAGCGTGGCTCTCACACACACACACACACACACAAATCAAGCAATGTCATAAGATACCCCAAGAGGTTAGATTCAGGGGTAACGCGCGAGAACCTGCAATAAACTCTTTTTTTAACAACCTTTTATAAGCGTCACTTGTAGGTAACTGAATCTTTGAACTCAATTTTTCTCCCTTTATAAGGTCATATTAATTCGAAATTTTGCTCACTTGTCCAGGACCGATGACAATACAATAATTTAATAATTTTGTTCCATTGTCCTTATTAGGATCATCAAGATTAACGATTTCCCATTTTTCAGATGCCATTTCCAGTTTTGGTAAGACTCGGTGACTGATTCAAGACTCGGTGACTGAATCAAGATTTGGCAACTAATTCCAGATTTGGCGACTGAAAGATGAAAATACAACTTAGTTCGATTAACTATAAAAGGGTGTTTTTTAGTTTTTTTAAACTATAATTTTTGTTTTAATCCTAGTGTATAGATTTTGTTTCGTTGTTTGTTTTCTTATGAAATTATTTTGGATGTTCGATCTATATATACGTTCTCAACAAAATTTGTGATAGATTATTTAATATTTTCCTAATGAGAGGAATTAGGAAAGAAAAAATTCAAGCCAATCGACAAGGAGGGTGGTGGAAAAGATTTAACGTCAAAAAGGGAAACAATGACGAAAGATGTCATTACATATGTACGCTTTTATTTTTATGCCAAGTATTATTTGGCATCTAAATTTGAAAACTGACACGGGGAAAATGCAAACGAAATAAATAAATAATGCAATCAGGAAGAAACTAACGTCGAATTTACGAGGAGGGCGAGTTTCACGTTACACATTTGCCTGGCAAAGCCGAAAAAGTTACAAAGAAAAAAGTTGCCGAAAATAACAGATGTTCACTCCTTCTCTAGTTGTCACATTTGCAATAGAAACGAATAAGGAATAAGAAAGAAGAAGAGAAAAAAATACAAAGCATCTTTTTATGCTACTTCTGTTTCTCCAGAACCCAAACGATTGCACCAGCCGTGCTCATAAAACACCTTCGATCCAAAAGAAGGAAAAGGAGAGAGAGAGAGAAAAAAAAAAGAGAAATCCAACCTCCCCTTCTTTCTTTTCCACCCTCCTGTTTTCTCTTCTCTTTTTTGGTATTGGCCAAGGAGGCGCCAAAAAAGAAGAAAAAGCAGGGGCTTTGAAGAAGGAAGAAATAGTAAAATAAAGAAAAAAAAATTGCGTGAACACAGCTTTGGCTAGCTGGAGAAAAAGGATTTTGTGTGTTTTCTGCTAGGCGCGGGGGCTTTCTAAGCCGGGCCATCCTTCTTCGCCGCCATTAGCCGACACGGCGAAATAAATGATGCCTGGCATCGTTAACCCTGGAAAAGTCTTTCGCCTTTTGGCTAGGGCCTATGGATTAGGATTACATTAGTGTAAGAACATAGCACGTTCTTTTCTCGAACTCATTTAGATCCGGCACCTTACCCGGGAGAATTTCAGGGAGCGAAAAGGAAAATTTTCTTCTTCTCGGTCCCAGGCAGGGCCCGTTAATGAAGCGTGTCGGCACAGGAACAACCCCTCTCTCCATCTCCCCCGTCCCCTTTTTCCCGAAACAAGTTTTACCTTTTCCCGAATCCGATGTGCCCGGAGGAGTTTTCCCTTTTTCTTCCTTATTACTACACAGAGTTAGTTTCCTGGCAATCTATATTAATACAGAGACGGCGCAACAGTTTTCGAAAAGTTTTTGAAAACACCCCCCCCCCCCATTCCACTTCCCTTTTCTTAACCAGTGCTGATGAGAACGAATTGAGTCTCGTTTGGAGAGTCTGCAGAGATCAAGTGATGCAACAGTACACTACCCATCTAAGTTAAAATTTTAAAAGTTCTAGAAGATTCTTGTAGCTAATAGTCATCTAATGGGTTCTGAAGACAGTTTACAGAGTAGAACATCTGTGTGTCTTAAGTATTCCTTTAATTTGTAAGAATTGTACTGCCTTGAATTCGGTAAAATAACGGGAAAGTTTTATCATTGCTTATTAATTTGACGCACATTTTGTTTGTATAAATGTTGCAAACAACACTCATAAAAACCCAACTCTCATCAAATAATAAAAAAATCTTGATTTTACAGTTATTATGTACTTTATATCGACGGCGCTTTTATTTTCCTATGTCAAAAATATTCCCCTCGCTACATTCTTATGTATAATATTCCAGTAAACTCGCAAAATGATTTTAATGTTATCTGATAACTCACAAATTTAAGTTATTTAACAGGAGCATAGCTACTACCACTGAATCAATGATACGGGGCCCCAATAAGTATTAAATTTCGACACTTTCATATAAGTTTTGTTAATGTGTTCATACTATTTATTTCCCAAAAGAGGTCCTGCAAGAAATTGTTATACAAGACAAGCTATGCCAGTATTATCTAACAAAAATTTATAAAATCAAAAAGCTTTGTAAAATTAAACTGCGAATTTTACAAATAGAAGTACAAAATGTAAGCAAATTTAACAAATACTTTGAGAACAGCTTATAAGGTTTGAGCACGTAAAAATAATGTATATGAGTGTAGAGATGTCATTGAAAGTTTCAATACAGAATAAGACATGATTGTTCATTTTGCAAAAAAAAAAAAAAAAAAAAAAAAAAAACAATATTCGCTATTATTAACAGTGTTAACTTTAATGCAAGTTTAAAACTGAATGTATACGAGAAAAATTTATAAAAAATGACATTTTATTTGAAAACTGAATCAGCATAAAAGGTTAATTTTTGATTAAAATGGTGAAACCCATGATTTTTTTTGGAAAAATTACTTATGAATATAAAAAAAATATATACAGGAATTGTATTATACGTATTTTAATTCTACAAAGTTCAGTTTTCCTAATTTAACAAATAAAATAGTTGTGAAGCTGATTAATTTTACTTCTCTGGCCATTTAATATTCTAATTTTTTTTTATGTGATTGATAGATTTTAATACTTATTCTATCTTAGTAAACAGAAAAAAAACAGAAGATAGTTCAACTCTATAGATATAAATTTAATAATTTAGTTTCTTAACCCACCAATTTTGGTTTCTTAAAAAATTATTCCTTGATAAGACTCCAATTAAAGATCCCAAGCTTTCTACCAAGAATTAAAAAAAAAAAATTTTAGCATTTCATGATCAAACTTCTTTTTAAAATGTACAGAAGTCTTGGGCTTCTTATTCCTTAAGAAATTATTCCTTGATAAGACTCCAATTAAAGATCCCAAGCTTTCTACCAAGAATAAAAAAAAAATTTTTTAGCATTTCATGATCAAACTTCTTTTTAAAATTTACAGAAGTCAAGCTTCATCAATCTAGATAATGCATCGGTAATCAGTTTTCTCAAATAAAACATAATGCTCTGCTTTTCCTGCTTTTTCTTATAAATTTTCGTATATTAAATTTAATTGAATACAACCCAGTTGCGCTTTCAAAGATTCTTATTTACTTCTTGGATTATTTTTATTCAATGTTTTGAAATCGAAATTAGAACAATACACAAATCAAAGTTCTGCAAGCTAGAAAAGTTTCCAATGTCAATAAAGAATATTTGTCTGTCTCGAACAGATGAGAACATAAGTATCTACGAAAAGAAGACTCGTATAAAGAATCTGACATTGTTAACTTCATCAAAGTATAACTAATCAAGGCTGTATATGGCGTAATGTTAAGGAATAGGACACAGGTTTAGAAAACTTCTCCGGTAAAAAAATTTTCCAACATAAATACTATATACTGGCTTCACTATCCTTAGAAAGCAGCATATTTCACTATACTACTCATTTTTATCTGAGTTGACACATTTTTTCTGGTATGAAAATGTTTCGCCTTTTTTCCCACTGTAATGTTGAATAAGATGTCCCTTTACGTGTTTAATGGTAAAAATAATTATTTATATAGCATATTTTGAAATTTTAAAAACGTTATATTATAAACAGATGTATGAATTACAATGTTGCAAGTTTCTTAAAAATTGAGACATTTTCCTGTCTGAAAATGTGTTTCGTGTTAAATTCAGGTTCTCGAATATTTGACAAAGACAACCTTAAACGGGGGGCAGGCCACGTTCTCAGAATGGACGAAGACGGTACCAATTTTAAAATCTTCAATGCCCAACCAATTGGCACATGGAGAAAAGGCAGACCAAATCCAAGATAAATAAATAGTCTAGAAAAAAATCGTAGTTTTCTTTTTTAATTTTATTATAATTATTATTGAGAACATTTAGAGTATCACACGAGAGCTTATAGAATAAACATGAAGCACGCATTACAAAGGAATTTAAAGTCGTGTGTGTGTGTGAGTGTGTGTGTGTGTGAAGGATTACAATACAAACATCCATGCCTTCTCCGGGATTCGAACCCGGGCCCTACGACACCGCAGTCAGCGTCACTAACCACTATACCGGATGAGCGGCATCTCTTAGTTTTGAGAACGAAAAATTGGAGGCCACTAGCAGGAAGAACGCTGGCATGGAAAAGGCTTCTTGAGAAGGTCAAAGGCCACCAAAGGCTGTCGAGCCACTGAGGAAGGAAGGATGGAAAAAAGAACGTTTATTTCAAATAATTATAAACCAGTTAGATTGCGCCCCCCCCCTTTGATAGTAGAGGTTACTCAAAGGTTATTTGTGACGAGCATCATTAGGGCAACATCTGATTTGATACTTCTTTTTCCTAACTTCCCACAACATTAGGAGAAAACTCCCGGTTTTATTTAAAGCGTGACAATTTCTGTTTTTCCACATCAAGTACTCTTAGGGAAGTCAGGATTGATTGATTGTATGCTAATGTCGGAACTAAAAAGCAACAAAGATTATTGGTTCGAGACCTTGTCATTTTAAACCACGGTCAAATGACGAGGTCAGCATCTGAGTCGGTACCTGACTATCCAAACTTCTAGTTATTCCAGCGTGAGAACTTTGAGCCTCAGCAAATTTAACATGCATCACACCCTCTACCCAACGTGTTAGCAGAATCAGGAAAAATGGAGGTTGCAGCATGTCAAATATGGCATTTCAGTCTTTAGCGTATATCGTCAGTAGCGTATAGCTGCAAATACGATTTTTGTTCTTGATTCGCAGTGTTTTTACATTCTAAAGTTAATTTTGGAACCTTTTATTTGCTAGCGCGTTTAGATTATATCCAGCAAAATCCAGACTTTCCTGGGCTTGACCACTCAAGTCAAAAATTTCAAATTCCGCAGAGAGACCTGCCTTATATACAAGGAGTTAATACAATAAGGACACAATAATGGATTGCAAAAAGAAGGATTTCTATATGCATAGAGTTATGGAATCGATCAGAAATGCATAGAGAATATCAGATTGGATCCGGTAATCAGAACTAGTAATCTATTAGAACATTTGAGAAGGAGCATTCCATTATCTAATTAGCGAGTAAAGGTCCTCTATGATTTTTATCATTATTATAAAATATAGACCAAGATCCACAATACAGTTTATTTTACTCAAACAGCAACAATAAAACAAAGCAAAGGCCTCTCCTTAGCAAAATAAATAATCAATTAAGCAGAATTGAGAAAAATAAATCCAAACTCTCTCTCCAACTAAATAGATTCACAAACTAATATTTACATATTCTAGACACGTGATCCTCTAATTAAATTTAAAAGTAACTATTATAATATGAGGTAATGAATAATATCTCTCACGACATTTTAAAAAAATTTCTATTCTCCCTTTACTGCTTCTGAGAAGATAGTTATGTGTTAAAAACTGGAAGATGAAGTTCACTTCACAAAAATCAATTTTGGAAAATGAACGTAGATTTTTTTAAAGAAGTTAAATGAACAAAACAGAATATTATACAAATTAAACTAAAAAAAAGAAGAAACCTCAGAAATTCACTAAGTTTTAGTCTATTGAATACAACCTACATTAAGCATGCAATAAAACAATTTTTTTTTAAAGGAATCACGAACACTTATATATATATAGTCTTCCGTTCTAGGTAGAGGGAAAGCTCACCAAACGATCGAAATTACTCAACCCTTTTGCCTCCTCATTCACAAAAATCCCTCAGAAAAATGAGCCTAATCGAGGAATGAGGTTCCCGACTCAATCGTCTGGTAACAAATGAGGCATTTATCTCGACCGAAGGGATTTCGTCAAAAAAACAATATCCAATCTCGACGGAGGCTAAAGTGCTCCCATCCAGGGAAGGTCATCAAACTTTTTGTTTGGTCAAGGAGGGGGGGGGGTGCTGGGGGTGTTATTATTATGGAAGTGTGGGCGGAGCAATTTGTCGGCTCTGTTTGTCTGAGGTCAACAAGAGTGGCGTCGGGGCAAACGAGAGTTTAATGCGGAATGGATGGGGGACCCCACAGTGGAAAGAAATGGACCACGAGCCCATATTTCAAAAGAGGAAGGAGCGATACTTTTAAAATAATTCAGTGAATTCGTGGAGTAATCAAATCTTAAATGGACGATATAATCAGTTGTTTTCAAAAGAAATCTTTTAAGAATTTTTCATAAAAACTTCCCTTAATATTAAATACATAAAAATTTTAGAAATGAAATAAATCATCCCTATTTCTTGTTTAAATAAAAAAAATATATTATTGTGCAGATAAATACATTTTAACACATTAAAAAGGGATGACATTTATGAGGGAGGGGGTGTTCCCACTGGAGACATTATATAAATTTCATTTAATTACATTATTATTTTAGTTACATTCACCATGTAATTCATTCAAACACGAAAAGAAACGAAGCAAGAAAACACGATTATTTAACTAATTATTTGTCCATAATGCGCTAAGAAAATGCAAAAATCATAATCAGAGAAAGAATGCTATATTCTATTGAGGTTATGTATGTGACCATTTTAGCTGGGGGGGGGGGCGTGAATTCGTGACTTATGTTGTCTCCGTGGGATCGCACTCCCACCGAAGACACTCCGTACAGACGGACTGATGCACCCTAAATCGATCAATGTTAAAAGAATTTACATGAAAATAACTGGCATGGTGTGGACGCTTAGAAAGCGGGTGCCAGTTCGGGTGTCATCCTCGTCACTTGACCGAGGTAAGGCACCAAAAGAATTCGTGAAGCTCTAAAGTGTAAAAGGAAGCAAACAATCAAGTCGAAACCAACCTGAAACGTTGCTACCGCCTTATCCAGGATATGGGGTCCCCAAAATGCCTAAGCAAGAAATCGTACGATGTTAATGGAACCCAAAAAAGAGCCCCCAAGGAATTTTGATACAAAGCCCATTCAGCACTAGCTTCACCAGGGAAACGAATCATCAACCATTCTAATTTGTAGACACTGTAATTAATTCAATAGGCGCAGTGGCGCACAAAAGGGAGGGGGTCCCCGGGTTCGAACCCCCTCACCCATAGCCCTTGATTTTTTTCCTATCGATTATAATCCTATGCACATAGTAAATAAAATCGTGTTAAGTATTGCTTATTAATAAATTATTTTATTTATTAATGCTAATTATTTATTCAATAAATTATATTTTATTGCTTTTTCTCCCGACAATCGACAAAATCAAAATATGTTGGGCGGCGTGTTTGGGTATGATACGAGAAGGGTGGACTTTCGATCCTGCCCCCCCCCTACACCCCTTGAAAAATTCCTGTGTGCATCACTGAAGAGGCTTCATGTGTTAAAACGTATAATTTATTCATAACATGATAAAAAAGAACAATCACCAACATTGATTCGAAAAAGAAAGTCATTTTCCATAGAGGTTATATAAGTCAGTTTATTGTGTTATAAGCAGTTCATATTATATATTGATAAAAAAAATTCTCCTTTTTTTTACTCTTTTAAAATTAAAACTTTAAAAGATGGACAGCTGAGAGAGTAGCTGCGATGAATTTTATGATTAATTGTGGACTCCTTTTAAGCTCAGTATTTAGTGGTATTTCAAATTAAAAAAATAATTTATGATTAATATCATACAAATAGCTCTCGTGTTGTTCAACGCAAAAGTTATTCGTGAAGGATATCATTATTTTTAATTACGGTCAAGTGTCGAGGACGACATTTAAGGGTTATCTATCCCGAAATGTCCACACAAAACCACGCAAAAATTTTGTTGATTTAAAAAAAAAAAATTTTAATATATATATTTTTGAGTGAATTGCGTTTTCTTTCTATTTGTGTATCTCATTTTTTTCCCTTCATGCATGAAAAAAAAATCAGCTATACAAGTGAAAAATGTTATTTATAGAAAGCCTTCCTTTTACTTTTTAACTTTTCCTTTTTTCTATGATCGTAAAATAGTAATAGTTATATAGATTATGTTTCTTCATTTACTAAAAAATATAACTATTTAATATCTAAACCATTCCATAAAAATATATTAATTTAATTTTTTTGAAAACAAAAAGGTACATGAAGCTAATGTTTTGAATCCTAAATTCTTACGCGAGCGCTCTCAGAAATTCATTTCATATTTTTAAATCCTTTGGAAATATCTAAGCTCTTTCCAAGTTTATTTTTATTATATGTTTATTAATTTTAATGGGGAAAAAATCAAAACTTAAAGTGATATTTTTATATGAATTATAAATTTTATTGCTATGAAGAAACATTTCAAAATTCGTCTTCATTCGATAAATCTGAAGCAAAAATAAAGGGATATGAATTATGTAAAACTAATTTTTTTCCGATTCCGTTTCAACAAAAGCTTAACTTCTCATTAAATTATAATATTCTGCTATACACGATAAGCTTGGAAGCACATTTTAAAATTATCTGAAACTTTGTTACAATGTTGCAGACCATTCAATCTATTAGCTTTTCCTGTCCGTAATCACTCATTATTAAGGTTATGGAAAAATAAATCCCTCATTTAAACCCTCTCGTACAGCCCCCCACCCTACCATTCCTCCATTCGAATCCTTCCCCTTTCGTTCGAAAAAGCATAGTCTTTAACCAAAAAGTCAAAAACAAGTCTTATCCCCCTTTATTTATTTTTTCCCTCTCTTCACAAATTCTATTTTTTAACACTTTCTCCGAAGGAAAAAAAAAAATAATTCGCGAGTGTGTGTGTGTGGAATGTATGGAAGACAGCCAACGAAAAACCACGTTCCATAATCTTGGAGGATCGACGCAAGAAAAAAAGAGGGGGCGGTGGGGAGGGAGGGGGCTTTCGTCCATCTCACTCGAAGAAGAAAAGCGCGGGCCATTCGTCTCCGTACGGGGATAAAACTTAGATAAATGCGCATATTTTAAAGTTTTTCCTCTTTTTTTTCCCGCTTAGATTTAGCTGTCAGGCGGGCGATTCTTTTTCCAAAGTCCATGCTTTACATCGCGGCATACATTAAAGCCAAAACATGGGATTTTGAAAGCAAGAGAGGGCGGGCGCGGAATTTTTATTTTATCCCGGGATGTGCCGCTGAATGTCAAATGTAGAACGATAAAACTCCTTTTCTGGAGCATTGCGACAAAAATGAAATAAAGCAAGAACTACAAAATGATGCGCCATTATTGGCACATGCGCGACGCGCCTCGTGTTTGTTGCCCTTCTTCTTGGCGACCGTTTTGCCTTGGCGATAATCCCGATTGAAATGGAGCCCAGATTCAATTTCATTAGCCTCTTTTGTGCGTTTGACATTTAACAATTAAAGCATTCAAATTCAGAAACGCGACATCGCTGATCGTTTTAGAAGCTTTATATAAAAAAAGAGAACGACACAAAAGACTACAAAGGGATTGAAAGTCCCATGTTAAAGTCCTAAATGTGGGCGATACAGTATAAAGCTGGGAAGAGGGGGGATATTTTTTGGTAACGAAAAAGGCTTTAAACTATAATTTATAATTCAGAGGTTCATAAAAAGAAATAAAAGAATTAATTATGGAAGGATTATCTGGTACATAATATTTGACATAACCTATTCATAAATACACGCCAACAATCTAAAATTAATTTTAATCAATATACAATATCATATTTTTGAATGTACGATTATGGATAGAAATGCGATCTTCTCAAAAATGCATAACTATTATGGTATATTTCAAATTATGTTAATTTTTTCGTCCATTTTGAGGATAGCAGAATTACATGTCATCTGCTTATCCTGCTTTTAAATCATCCTATGAACATAACGATTTTTTTAAATTCTTAAATTATCTATTCATAATACGATATTTAAAAATTTTATTGTACTTTGAATGCTCAGTTTCATATCCTTAGAAAAGAAAAGTTTTAATATATTTTTTGTCCACACATATTTAAATAGTCGATTTAATTATCCTGGAATATTGTGCAAGAGTTTGTCTAATGTGTGACGATGCACCCTATTTCATGACCAGTAAATAATAAATTCCATACTATCAGATTGACAGTCAGAAATTTAAGTGTAAAATATGAACTGACCGCATTAAAAATTTATTAATCAATTTATCATATAAATGATATTTCTTAGCTTTAAGTACATTAATGTGTGTGTGTTCAGTGATTTTTCAACATATTTATTTTAAATAGTATCGTCAATGCGTCTGTAAATCCTAAGTGCACGATGATTAATTTAATGGATTACTTACATTTATTTTATTACTGGAAATAACAATAGAAACTTCAACCTGCTTTTACCACAACTTTCTATCTCATCTAGAACTTCCACTAATCGAAGTATTGGAAGATCGCGATGGTATTTAACCATACCGCCATTGAATGTGCCGCATCTAATTTACATAAAGCTTTGTATAAAGTTCTTTTCCCTTATGGCATAAGTTCTCTTAATATATAAATGCACATGATCTGCCTATTCGGGAGATTGAGGAATTATTACTGTTTCCTAAGATGTTAATACGATTGAATGTTGGATTAATATGTTTAGATTTGAGAAATTAACTTTTTTGTTTAATGTTTAAAGCTTTTCAAACTTTGATTTAATGATTCTTGAGTCTCATTGCATAAATGATCGCGGATTAATACTATAATCCGCATCAGTTATGATGGAATTCAAAAAAATAATAAAAATGAATCAGTACGCGTAAGCACTAATTTTACTGAATGCTCAACTAAATTATACTTTGAATTACATTCATCAATTGATTTCAGAAAAGTCTGTATAAAACTGTATCCGATTCATTTTAAAATAAGTGATTATCAATATTCTAGCTATCCTATTAAGTCGTAAAATATAATACAATAAACGAAAGTTTTTTTATTATGGTCATCAACGTGCATGAAATTAGTTTTTCCATTGACTTTCGAAAACTCCATCATAGATATTATTTTCATAAGTTTCACGACGCATGCGCAAGTAAAAAGTTTCATACGGAAAAAGTGTTGGCGAGGCTGTGAGCTCCATAATCCCAAACCTAGCAACCCTTCAATTTTAGTGGTGACTGGGAGCATGACCAGCAAAGCACCCTCTTGGCCCCTCTTCACAGTATTGTTTACTCATACTGATGGCAACAACCTAAGTGGCCTGGGGCATTTCGAAATAAACGCAATTTAAGCGGTCTTCGTACCTGTCTGGCTCCTCGCTACTGTTACTTTTTCAATAAAAAAAGAACGATTCAGTTACAACGTTTTGTCTTTTAAAAATTATGGAATGAAATGTTAGGGTTATTTTTGATTTTTTAAAAAGTTTTTTTAAGTTAACATATAAATTAAAATTGTCGTTGCATTAAAATAATAACAATACTAATTTAAAAATATTTTACATTTCTCTAACATTAATTCAGTACAGATATCATCGGAAGAAATTTATTATCAACTTATTCAGAGCCAATACCATAATAATCTAAATCTTTCTTCAAACGTCTCTTTATTAATTTTAAGTCCTTTTGGCCGTATTTTTCGTTTAATTGATATAACTTTCAGTGAAAGTTAAATACAAAAGAAATATATATATATATATATATATATATATAGCAGTAAATAATTAAAAAGACTAATAAATCCCAAGGATCTTAAGATCAGACACATATATATATATATATATATATATATATATATATATATATATATATATATAAAATGGAAGAAATCTCATAAAACGTATTTATATCGCAATAATTATTTCATAAAAACCATTTAATATTCACCTGGGGAAAATATGACAATTACATCAAAACTCAAGCAATCTTCTCCATAAAATTGATAAAAAACTAGCATATATAGACACATATGTATAATAGTATAATAAACATATACATGTGATACTTTTGCAAATTAAAATGTAATCAGTGAAGAGGGAAAAAAGTGTTAAATATTTGAAAAAATATTTCAAATTTGCACGTTAGTATTATATATATAATACTAACGTGCAGTATATATATATAGTATATATATATATATATATACACTATTTATAATTTACCAAATCAATAAAATAAAGAATGATTATGGATAAGAATATCTTTTTTCAATTTCATGTTCACTTGTTAAGTTGTATTTATAAAATCAGTTCATGAGTTTTGCATTATCATTGCTTCCTTGACAACAGAGGCATTATGATGCTAAATGTAATATTAAATCTCGATCTTTTATCTTGTATTTTTTGTTTTTATCCTGTATCTTTCCCTTATGAAAAATGTATCAGACTTTAAATAAATCAGCAGAATCTAACAAAAGGAATTTTTTTTAATCAGAAAATGAATCAGACAGAAATTAAACTTTTTCGAAAGTCATTTAAAGTGAAAATTTAAATTAAGATTAATAGCTTTATAACGACGAAAAGAAGTGCTAAAGCCAAACCTTGTTTCTTTGACATGAGTGAAGCAACGTCGCGAGCAGCTCATTTAGAATTCTATTGCCACGTCAAAACAAACGAACTTTGAGTGTCTACCACAACTCTACGAACTAATCAACCCTCTCCGCAATAACCCAGAGAATTCTAAATTTTCAGACACACAGAACAATAAGCAAATACTTTCATAAACACCCCACCAAATTATACATGCCGCTTTCGACTACCAAAACTACTAAAACGCGTCCACAACAGCACATACTAAGCATACCAAATAACAACAGTAATAAAAAAAACAGAACCTGCATTTCCTCGCTTTAAGTTAATATCCCTTGGCACTACATACAACAACATCATTTAAATTCGAAGCATATCCTTGCAAAGGAAGGGAGAAAAAAAAGCTGGTAAGAAGTCAAGGGAAACTTTCCTCCAAAGAAGAAGCAAAAAAAAAGAAAGAAGAAAAAATTTAAAGAAGACATCGGAAATTTATTCGGAAGTCTTCTGAAGAAGTCTTCTATTTACATCCCTATCCAGAGTGAGGCTTTTTGGCCCGTCTCCAAGTTGGTGCTTAACCAAGGACCCGGAAAGAAGCCCCCGTAGAAGTACGTGACCGCCATAAATAACTGGAAAACTTTCTTCCTTGAGTAACGAGGGAAAAGATATCTTAAATTAAGTCCAGATTAAAATATATCTGGGAGTCGGGGCAGCCGAAATCTGTGTCCGAAAACCGACTCCAGGGCTGCGTGTGATATGATTATACGTGTAATTCAATTAGCTCCTTTCCGTGTTCTGCAGGAAAGATAAGAAAAGTACGGAGCAGTTCCCAAATTAAATTTCAACGTATTCCGATGGAAAAGATTCTTATTTTCTATTTTTACCCCCCCCCCCTCCTTCTCTTTTTAATCTTCTATGTGTCTTTTCTTGGGGGTCCACACAATAAGATTCAGTGTGCTGTATTAAAATTCTTTCTGTAATTGTTTCGGGTAGTTTTTTTTTGGGGGGGGGGGTTCGTTTTTGTTGAAGGATTCAATATTAATGCAATTTCTTTTTTTAAAAAAATACTAAATCCACACTTTTTCGGTGAATAGTTGTGTTAACAAATACATTAAAATCAAATAATTTGTTTTGTAGTTAATATTATTTATTTCATCATCTGGAATCTTTGTACTAGTTGCTGAACAAAATTCATTTAATACTAAACTCTAACAAGAATAATATTTGAGGTACAATTAAATTAATACTACAAAGTAAAATAAAATGTATATATTTGATTATTAAATTTTTAGTCTAAAAATATTTTTCGGCAAAATTATTTTAAAAACAGAAGAGCTGATGAAGGAGTTAAAAAAGGTCTACAAAACATCAAAGCATTTACATTATTTTCTGAAATGCGTAGCATCATTTCTTAAAAAATCCTCGCTACATCTGAATACAGTAAGAGAGAGAGTAAAAAAACCATTTATGCGAACTTTTTTTAATTACTACAAATATATCTGAAATGTGTATTCATTTCCTATCATTCAAAGTAAATGAAAAAAGATTTTTAAAAAAAATTTGGGAACAGTTAATTTTTCATGTTGTCATGTAAATACACAATATAATTTACACTATTCATTCTTAATAAGAGCAAAATGTTTCAACAAAAAAAAAATTATTTTTGTCATTTTTAACAAAGTTTTGTTATAATTTTAAGAAGTTTAAAAGAGGAAAAACTTGAGCAAAAGAACAAGATTCATGAAACCATTGCTCAGTTTTTAACCAATCTTAAGTCAAGATTTTCATACACGTCATATTTTAGCTTAAAACATAAATTATAATAAGTACTATTTTCAAAGTCGAATTATTCATAGCTGTAAGATATGTATACATACACTAAAATCCCTAATATTATTCAAAATTTTCATTTAAAATCATCTTTTATGAAACATGTATTAATACACAATGTAAATAATACATGCAAGTTTTTAATGTTTATAATACATATGGAATGCAAAATATTAAATATTTGCATCGCGCGCTTTCACTTAATTTTATTTTTCTCATGCAGAAAGAAATTTGTGAATATGGCATTTCACATCCATTATAAATGTAAAAAAATAAAAAATCATAAATTTAAGAAATAAAGAAATTAAACAATTTCTGTAGCATGGTTCCCCCCACCTTATCTTAAATATGAACATATAAGTAACAAAATTGCAAACATAAAACAAAACATAAACACTGTGCTACTTGTATGTGCTACTTATTAACATATGTAGCAAAATCTAAGTAAATTTCAATTAACTGATTGAATATTGACAAGAACTTTTAAAAACAAATTATTAATTTTGGTTTCATCTCTGAAATAATATTGTGTGTGACGCCAGTAAACTTAGAAAAAGCATTTAGATATATATAGCAAATACTACATTAACGCTCATAAATGAATAATTCTCTAATACAATGACATTATATAAATTATGTAAATTAAGTATGTAATAATAATATATATACCTAAAAATGTAATAGAATATATAACAAAAACTGCATGTATACAATTTATTGATACTTTTTCGTGTGTGAGATTTCTTACTAAATCCCTACTTTCGAAATTCATCGGCATAAAAATAACTAACACAAAGTAACAAAAAAAAGAATTTATTTTTATTAATAATTTATTAGTATATATTTCTAATGCACCAATTCTTTACGTCCTAATAATACAATATTTTACAGATGTTATGACTGGATAAAAAAGAATTCCGAGTTGTAAAACGAAAATAATATTAGTATTTGAATTCAAACAACTGATAAATATATTCAATATAGTGAAGGGGGAAAGAAATTTATGCCAGAGTGCTACAAATTTTCTAACCGCATGAATTGGATAATATAAGTTGTAATTTCCCTTTAAGTAAGTAGACTTAAGGAACAAAATTGCTGTAAATGTAATTAATTTCATGTCTGTAAAAATATATAAACCATTAGATACATGTAAAACTACTCAACAAGTCCATTTCCGAGGGGTAAAAAACCTTTTGAAAGTATAAAGGAAAAAAAACTTGGAAAGAGACACAATTTTTCTAAAGGACTCTTGATTTGCTACAAAGTATCACATTTGACCGCAAATTTCGACTTCCTCTAAAGAAATAAAACGTCACAATTGCATCAACCCTTCTCCCCCCGTAATTGTCTTTGGTGTTAAAACTATTGTCGCTATCCATTTAAAAAAGTTTGCGGCGCAGTCAAAATATGGCTTTGAAAATGAATCTGACAGCAGCGAACGATAGGCAAAGCTATCCCTGTCAAATGAACCCACCCGAACCCATTGGAGTCGGAGGTGTCAAAAGGTTCAACAAAGCGTTTCGCCTGTCACTCACAGAGCAGTCCTTTTAATCTGGCCACGATGGATGGCGGAAGGGCTTTCAAAACTGGCCAATAAAATGTCAAAGGCGTGGTTTACGAGCTGCATACGGAAGCACGTGCGCAATGGAGGTTTGCGCATTCTGTTTACTTCTACTGGAAGAGAAGAAAGAAAATGTGTGATTCTTCTTTCTTTTTAAATTCTCTTTATAACTCAAACAAAAATAAAAATTCAATTCATTTTGAAGAATATTTAAAGTTTGAATGCTTCTAATACTTTTGAACAAAAATAAAAAAAGAGGGTGAAAAAAAGATTAAGGACTTAATGTTATTTTCGGTTTTCCATAAAAAAAGAAATTTCTTTCGCTCTAATATTTTTGGAAATAATTCAGATTGCCTTAAAAAAAGTTAACAAATTTTTTCTCCAAAAAAGCACAGTTTAGTGAGCAGATTATCAAACGCTGAAATTAAAAAATTCAACAATGAATGGATATGTGCAACTGAATCACATTTATAATTTTAAATTAAATTCATATACTGCATAGAATTTTCAAACCATTTTTGAAAACATTTATCGGCAAATAAGTACAAAGCAGATATTCATAAACAATTTATGTAAAAAAATTTAAGTACGTGATATTTTTAGAAATAAAAAGAAAATATAATATATTAAGGAAAACTATTACAACATAAAACAAAAAAAATGTTAATATTTATTGCTTCTGCGCTAAAATCAATTTTCTATATTATTAAGATTATGTATAGTTCATTTGGATCTCAAAATAATTCAAAGTAAGAACTTATATAAGTTATGAAAAATTTTGTTCAATAAGAATTTTAAAATTAAAACATTAGGAGATAAATATATTTTCAATTAATTTTCACTTAAATTTTTTTTTTTGAAAAATTTAATAAATTGAATCATAAAATTAAAATTAAAAATGGCACATGATATTTTAATTAAATGTTAAAGTGCTAATGTTATAATTTAAAAATTAATAAGTATTGGGAAAGTTTTGTCTGGATTGTATTATTTTCAGATTATATGTACTAGCAAAATGTAAATCAAAGTTTTTACAAATATATATATATAAGTAAAACCTGATATTTTATTCTATAATTTAAAAAAAAAAATTAGAAAAAAACTCTTTAAATTGTAACAATATAATGAGATCTTTGGCTTAGCTACAGTTCATTAAAAAAATTTTTTATTTATCCTGTGCTAAATTAAAGATATTAACAAATACTACCTAATATGGTACATTTAAAACATCAATTTATACTACAAGAGATTAGAAATGACAGATAAATATTCTTTTTATTGATCCCAAAAGTAATCTAGTTGTTTGGTGTGTTAGTGTGGCAACAACATATTTCAATATTTACGACGGGAAATTTACATCAATTATCTTCTTCTTTTAGCAATTTCTTTATAAAATTTACATTCATTTTTCTTAGCGTGATTATAATATGTCTTTAAAAACTCAACACACTGAAATTTCATCAATGTGAGAGATTTAAAATTCATAAAATTACTCCATTGTATTTATTGCTCATCATTATTATTATTTTTCTTTAAACACCTTTTTAGCCTCTATAACCTCATTCATTAGTTCTTGTAAACGTATTAATGATAAATTTACGTGTAAAAATATAGGTATGGAATCAGATTAAAATAATTTTGATTGCATAAAGTAATAACTCTTATGACGATAAAGGCAAATTGAACTTGCTCTTGTCAGTGACAGAAGAATTTTTGAATTTATTGAAAAATATTTTTGACTGCTAATTATCCATATTTTCTAAGGCATTTCATGTAAGCCATTTTGTTTATTTTCAATAATTAATGTAAAAAAACACCATTAAGCAATATTTTTTGTTATGAAGAGTAATCGTCATTCTCAATAAAAAAGGAGATTTTTAATCTTTGCTTTAAAGAGGACACCGCCGTACAAGCATGGTTAAACTTAGTCATTTTAATCAGGACGCTTAAAAATATGCATTTATAGGGAATTTAAAATATAATTTTTATTTCTGGATCACACATTTTTTTGTCATAAAGTTCTCATCTATTTTTTATGCATAATGGCTTAATACAACAAATCACTTTCAATTCATAAAAGAGGAAAAGAAAAAGAAGAAAGGGGAAAAAATGGAAGACGCGCGCGCGCGGGGTAATTTCCAAGGACTGACTCTTCAAAAGTATTAATATCATACTATATTTTTGAAAATCCTTTTGACATTAACAGGAAAAATACTCTTAATTGTCATTGCATGGACACGGATTAAAAAAAAGCATTTCGACTGAACACCAAATAAAGTAATAAATTCCTTTTTATTAATCAAATGTTGCAAGTCTAAACACAAAGTTATTTGTAGTGTCCACCCATAAAAATTTAGAATAATATTATCTACTACGTAAGCATCGCTATTTTAACGATTTTTAAACATTTATTAAAACTCGCACTTTCAAAAAATTTATAGGAATGGAGGAAACGAAATTTTATATATAGTGTTTCTTTTTTATATATAATACTAGATGGCAGCACGAACCGAATTACGAAAAGTCTTGTTTATAATCCTTCCTATGCAATCCCCCTCCCTCTCCCCCAAGCAAAACGAATACTCACTCTTTGCGCTCTCGAAAGCTAGAGTGCTACTTTTTTTACTTCAGATAATTTAAACTCGAAGCACTGTGTGAGCTTTTTATTTTTCTTTGATATTTACATATATTGTTTCCAAATTAAAACCGCCTTTTTTTGTAATCCTTATTGAAAATTATGAACAAAAAACTTATCTCCAAAAATAAAATATAATCACACCCACTAAATTTTGTTGATGCACGTACCGTGAATTTTATTGAAACTAAAATCTTACTACTGCACAGCATTAATGATTAAAAAAAAATAATGCGATGGCTAAAATATTGACTAAAATATTTTGGCAAATCTCTTTCGAAAAGTAAAGAAGAAAAAAAAATTGTTGACATATTTTAAAGAACACCTATTTTGTTCGCCATTTCTTAATGTATCAAAATGAATACGCCATTGTGTTTAGATACCAAATTAAAACGCATCTACACGCATACATATTTTTTATATATATATTTTAAGCAGTTTTTATAATACTTTATAGATCTTAAGATAATCAGCACACACAGAAAAAAAGAGAGGGTGGATTTTTATTAGATTCCAATTTCTTTTTACGGCATATCCTTAAAAAAAATGTGGTGTAACATTTTTTATTTATTTTTTAAAATATTTATATTATACTTCATTACTATTTAATATTTTTTTACAAAAATTACATACTCTTTAATTAATTCATTTCCAAGTCCCTAAATACATAAAACTATTCATAATAAATTATAAATTTTTGATAAAAATTTATTGATATAACTCTTAAAATTTAATTGTTATGGTGATTATAACACCAAAATATGAGAGATTTCAACAAATATTTAATTACAATATTTGTTCAATCCTATTCAAACACCAATTCAAACTAATTCTAGCAAGCTTGACGTAGCGCAATTTCCTTCAAAGGAAATGAAAAAACAGAAGAAAATGTAAAATAATTAAAAATGTCAGAAGTTAATTAAATGGTACTATTTTAATGTATAACAGTAGACTTAGCAACACTTTCGATCGCCAAATTTCACCAAGTCGCCAGGTTTGGCAACAAAAAATAATTAAAATAAACAAACATGTTACTTAACAAATATCAAAGAAATAATAAGTTTCACAACTGATTCCTGAAATAAATACTTAGAAAAAAATTTTAAGTTAATTCCTACAAAGAAAATTTTATTTGTTATTTTTTATTAAATAATAACAATTAATATAAATATGTATATACATGTGACAGAATCACAATATTAAATGGCAAAACACTTTTCAAATTAACATTAAAAACTTCTTAAAAATTTGTAATAAAAGTTTTAATAAAAGTTGAACATAATAGGTAAGAATTTATCTAAAAACCAGTGTAAAAGGAATGCTTACGTCTAACTAACATGGGATTATTCAGATTAAGTTAAACCTTCATCACAAATTTAACAAAAGCTGCTTTATATAATGGTGCTACCATCTACAGGAATATTATCGACTGGGATATATCTCCTTCTATAATTAATGAATTAATATTTCAAAAAACAGTATTAACATCAAGTGTCAGCCACTACAAGTTTTAAAAAAATGTATTTGAACTTGAGTAGAAAACGAAAAGTATTTTATTGATGATTGAAAATTTGAAGATATATAAATAAATATACATTCGAAGAGTGTGAATTAATAGTAAGAATTGAATGAAAGGAAAATTCACTGATAGAAGAGTTTTAGAAGCATAAATAATGCATTACACATATTAAAAGGATAACAGCGAACATTGACAATTGTCTTGACCATGAAACGGGTCTTGTCTATTAAAACAGGCAAAGCAAACAAAAAAAACGTATGAAAAGAACTCTTTTTGTCTTAAAATCATTTTTTTTGCACCAATTTACAATAACAAATGAGCCCGTTTCTCTTTGTTGTGGAATAAATTATTAGTTCCGTGCGCATTCATTACATTGGGTGGAGACGCCAATTACAGCATAACATCCACCATAGAATAATTAAAGGCACGACAACAACTTGTTAGAACAGCTTCTGAGAGTGTTTAAAAATGTTTTATGGGTCTCACAATCACGAATTCACCCATATTTATTGCCAAAGAAATGTATTCAGTCTGGGTGTAAACCCGAAATTTGTCATGATTTTACAAAGAATTGTTAATTCTTGTTAAATTTTTGAAACAGTTTTGATTTATTGAGTGCTTGTCAATCACTAAGCTATTATCATACATGTTAAACATTGTTAACATGAAGGCTTAAGATTTAAAACCATTCATTTAAAATAATCACTCACACCTCTTGATTATTCAACCTCAGAAACCATTATAATTCTTAACTCGTTCTTCTGTTATGTTTAAATACTAGTGAAAAGACTAGAGTATATTTTATTTTAAAAAAATAGATTTATAATCAGGGCACCACAAATTTTTCAAAAAAAAGGGGGAGGTCGAAAGAGTCCACCATTCTAGTAATGTATCTCATTACCCCGCATATTCTTTTGATTTAGGCGATTTCGGGGGAAAAAACATTAAAAAATAAATTATTGAAGTGATGTTATTGTTTCTTATGCCACCTGATCATCATAATAATAAAAAAAAAGGTTTAGTTTATATCTCCAATCAAATTTTTAGCTTTTATCACTAATGTATAATTTTATTAGTGAATCTGGAGAAATGATATTTCAGATTTTAATTCACGATGTTTTATTGTTCAAAATAATCACCGACAGAAACAATCTGAACTAGTGATCAACATTAACTAGTCATCTAACGTAACTTTAAAAGTAGTAAGAGTTAACATTAAAATACACGAGATTTTTTTTCATTATTATTCATCTCATTTACCTAAAATTATTACGTGGTGTTTAGACACATTACAAAGTGAAATACACATTACAAAGGATAGAAGAAGAAAAAATTTTAAATCATGAAGGATTACAAATATTTACAATAAATTTACAGATTTTTCCAAAAACCACTTCTGGTGGAAATAAGTTGGAGAAAATTCGGAGGCCAATTTATATTAATGCCCTTGATAGCCCAGGATCTTTTATTCTCGGACAAGCTTGGAACACAAAAGAAGCACATGTTCTACATTTTCCTCGCCACCTATATTACAGTCACAGGATGGTGACGGAACTAAATTAAATTTGTTCAAAAAGCTTTTAAAATTTATATTAAGTCCCTAGAGATCCTTGGCCAATTTACAGAACTTTTCAAAAGCACTACTGATGGAAATATAAGTTGGTGAAAATTTGGAGGCCAATTTATATTAATGTTCTTGAAGGCAGTGCCAATTTAAGCTCATTTTGAGCCATGGGCGCAGAAAATCTACAGAGCCCCTTGGCACAGAGGGATTGAAATTTATAGCCAGAAAATCTGGTTAAGTCCAGTTTATCCGGGGCCATCCGGGTCCCTGGGTGCCCGCCCCAAGCGCCCAGTGGATAAACCGGCACTGTTTAAGAGTCAGTCTTAGAATCTTTCTTTCTCTGACTTGGAACACAGAAGAAACACATGTTCTCTATTTCTAATTCGCCATCAATATTGCAATTGCAGGAAGGTGATGGAAAACAAATTAGGTTTATTCAAATTGCTTTTAAAGTTTCCATGATCAGTGAGAAATTGGGTTATTTTGTAATTTGTATAAAAAATAATTTGTATAAAATATTAATGGTTGGGGAAAAACTCTTTGTTAAGCTCCTTTTATTTGAAACGAGATATTCTGGGCTCCAAGACTTCATTCTTTCTCTAGTAATATTCTTGAAAAAGGATTTAGGAATATTAATGGCAATATCAGCTTCGTGCTTGGTGGCGGGAAATTATGTCGAAAATTAATAATATATAATTCTTATTTAATGTAAAAGTTTAATGGTCAGTTGAGGCCCAGGGCACAGAAAATATCGAGCACATTACATAGTAATACGCGTGATTGAGTGCGTGTTTTTTAAAAACTAGGATGAGTGGGAGATATGCAAAGCCGTGGTTGAAAAACAGATCAATGGTATTGTGCGGCGGTTGAATAAGTATTCATTTCCAGAGAAGTCCGCCAAGAAACCGTCAGCGGCATAATACAAGCACAGAGTGAAAAATCGTCGCCACATAAATATCATCTCGGAATACGTATTGCCAAAGCGCTTTATTTACAGATAGTGACTTGGCACGAGACCGACATTTTCGGCCAAACAAAAGGTCATTTATTTGAGGAAATTGATGAACGCACTTTTTGTTGCTATTGTCTAACTCCACTCCAAATAATTTGATCAGAGGAGGGCACGTTTTTCTTACCTTCCACGAAAACATTCTTTTTTTCATTATTTTTTTTTAAAAAGTGCTTATTTATGCTTAATTTTGTTTCACATTAGTAACTATTGAAGCTCTTTTTATTGTTTACAATTATCGCATAAGGAAACAGAAATATATATAACGTCTTGGCGAGTGGTTTGGATTCATTACCGATGGTCATATTTTTGTTTAATATGAATAGAGTTGCATTGATGATGGTGCCTAATATTTTGTTAGATGGTAATCCTATACACTGCACATTTAATCACGCAAACACAAAAATGGATGACACAACAATGAACACAAAAGCAAAAACTATGTGCGTATGTTTAGATGACGAAGGACAAGAGATGGGCTGGATTTTCCAGAGAATCTCGGTTTTTCTACAAAATGACACCGGAAGTAGAGAAACTCACGTGACTTCCAAGGTCGTCTCTCGTGATTGGTCAACATATATCAGTGACTGAGTGAGTGAATATTAACGACTTACTGTTTACGAGGGATTTTGGCGACGGACCGCGTCATTTTGAACCATGGTCAAGTGATGCGGACGACACCTGAGCTGGCACCCCATCTCCTAACTACCACACCACTCGGGAGTACGTTTGAACTCTCGACAGATTTAACGGCATCGCTCCCCTACACGGCACGGCGGGTCTTCAGTGGTACTGGGCTCGAACTCATGACATGCTAGCAACGATCCGATACCTTGACCACTTGGCTACCGCGGCCATACAACATATATCGAACGATGTAGTTATGTAAAGAATAATTGAAAAAACGCTGAGTGCATAATCCTGCAGTGTTAAAGTTAGTTATTCGGGTAAGGCGGGTAGCGAGTCCTTAAGGGTAAAGATCATTACAAATTAAAAGGGGAATTTACAAAAACTTGCAGAGCTGATATTTGAAACCCAGCTGAAAAAAGGAGGAATAACTTTTTTTGAAGATATTCTGCCATATAACTCGGTTACAAAATTATTGGGAAAATAGTATATAATACCCCTATTATATATCTCGAATTATACAAATACACATTATATTGCAGCAGATTCTGATATCTTCTTAAAACCAAATATAATTTAAAATAAGCTAATACGCATTTTATTTTAAATGACAAGTAAATACAGAGGAATGTTTAGTGAAGCGCACCCTGGGAAGGGACCTTCAAAACCCTTAACTTTATATGTTTTATCTATTAAACATATGGGCAATGTAAAAAAATATGGTTAGCATTTATTTTCCTTGTTTCTTCTCTCCTCTCTCTCTCTTTTTAATAAGGGAACCAATATTTTCTTTTATGCCCCTACCCTCACCTTCATTTTACATTAAATAGCTAGACGGTAAGGATTTTATTTCGTGTACAATATTCAAAATTCAAACAAAGTTTGAAAAAATAGGAGGGGGGCGTAAAATATGCAGAAAAATAAACTATTATTCAAATAGAGCAAGAACATGCAAATCTCTCCCTTCGAAAACAAAATAATAAAATTTAATAAATAAAAATTGAGTAAAAAAAGATTACTCTGGTATAAAGACATTCGTGAGCTGATACCACACCGTTGGCACAACAGACACAAAGAAAAGTTTTTCTTCATCGTGCAAGTTAGCATTTTTAATAAAGTGGATCAAAGATGAACGGAAGCTGTACATGTGAGAAAAATTTTTTTTATCCAATAGTTATCTGCCCAAACTTTGTAAAACGAACTAGGCACAAGAAGAGGTAAAATCGACAAAACAGAATAAAATTATATTAAATGATGCAATAAAAAATAAGACAATGAATCAGAAAGTGCGACTATGACTATAAATGACAAGTTTTGGGGACTATTAAATATTCCATTTAATTGGTATTCTGGACAGATACCAGTTTTACTGCTCATTTTTAACAGACTAAGAAGGGACCGCATTGTCTTAAGGCGTGAGCATACTTGGCCCGGGTTCCGGTCTTTAGGAGGAAAGCCTAGTTTTGTTCTCGACTTGACATTTCTAAGATTATGATCCGAATAGTTTTAATCGTGAAATGTTATAACAGAACATAATCCTCAAAATAACTAAGAAATCGTACGGCTCCAATCACGTTTAAATAATAACGTCACTGATTCTATTGTCCACTGCTAGGTAATCTATATCATCAAATGAAGAGCAACTTCCATTTTAGAATAATAAGTTCCAAGAACGTAAATAAAATCACATTGTCAGTTTTTTTAACCCCTTAAGTGGTCTATTTTTTTGCATAGAATGTTACAAAAAAGGGTACGTTATTTTATTGAATACAACTAAACAAATTATTTAACATAATGCAAAAATTTTATTTTAATTTTAAATTTTCACACTATTTTTTATTTTATAAATATGAGGAACACTAAAACCACTCAATGTATGCTCTTTATAAATACACTCTACATACTATGAAGAATGTTTATAATAATTTAAAGAATTTATCTCATACTTCGAAAAAATTACATGTCCGTACCTCCCTTTCAAACGGTTGAGGATTGTGTGTGAGTATGTGTGTGTGTATATGCGCACACACACTTTGAAGCATGATGTATGACTAAGTATGACATGATGTATGACACTGCAATGGCAACAGAGATAAAATAGGCTTTTTTTTTATTTTCTTTCCATTTTCAGTTCTTCACAAGCAACTAATTAGATATTTCCTTGCCAACCTCTGTTCTATATCGAATTTTTTCAATAATCTAAATTTTAGCCATCAGTGAAAAAATCCCCCCCCCCCTTCACTTCAAAGAAAATCTCGAATGAGAAGCATTTCAGTATCATGGACAAAATGATTCTCTTAAAAGCACTAGCACTATAATAATCTCAATATAATAATTAAAAGTGTAAATCAAAAATAGAAATAAAATATAAGTGCCCGTACAGCGTACGGGCAAATCAGTTTAGGTGTAACTCGCATAAATTAATCATGAGTTTATGGGTACTTCATTTTATTAAAAATATAAATTTTTATCAATTAAATTGATTTCATAACTTTACATAGAACAGTTCAATGTCATTTTGTTCATTTCCAAATGAAACCAGTAATATACAAGAGAAATAAATAAAAACCGGGTAAACCAAAAAACAAAATTTACTTGAGATTTATAAGTAGTCCTTTAGTTATTGTTATCAAGTTTATACAAATAAGATGCAAATAATTTAAGAAGCACTACGCCTTATTTCACAAGTAAAATTTTCTTATCGTATTTCCTTTATTCGTAAAGAAACTATTTTCTGTGAACACGTGGTGCTCCCCCCCCCCCAATGTCCTCGAAAGTTGAATTGCAATTAGTAACGCTTTTAAAGTGAATGAGCCCTCAGGGGGTTAAATTCTAAGGTAAGAGAGGTATTTATGATCCCCCAGGAGTGTAGGTTTTACAGCCTACTATGGGATGTTTCTGATCTTTCTGCTTTCGACTCTTCACCGTAATCACATTCCATTCCCTTTTCTTCTATTTATGGAATTTATCCCATATTACACATACATACTTCATTAAGAATCAATCAATAAATATTTGGCTCAACTAAGCCAAATAAGTTACAATACTCGTGCCAAATTAAACAATTAAAAGCACTTTAGTTATTTTAATCATACACAGTCATTGGAGAATGAGAATGAGAGAATATTAACGTCGCACTGATTAGCAACACGAGGGCTTTTGGCGACGGTCCGCTTCATTTTGAACCATGGTCAAGTGACGCAGCCGACACCTGAGCTGACACCCCCCTCTCCTAACTACCACACCACACCAACGGGAGGACGTTTGAGCTCTGGACAGATTTAACGTGCATCGCTCCCCTACACGGCAGATTTTTAGTGGTACTAGGATCGAACTCATGACACGCTAGCCATGATCCGATGCCTAGACCACTCGGCCACACAGTCATTGAAGACAGTGACATTTGATATAATTATAAGGTAATATATAACTATAAATAAAATATATTATTCCACAACATACTTAAAATTGCGTGGAATTTATTATTAAATTTCAATTTTGTTTCAAAGGCTTTTACAAAAATAAAATTTATTGTAGATAAGACTATAACCGATTCGGTAAAAAAAGCATTTTAAATTTATACATGCATATTTTTTGCAATTTCACATTTCTTAACAAAAATATTTATTTCCAATTGTCTTTCCTTCGTGCAAGTTCGGCTTCTGTGGATCTTTTATCGTAGTTTTAAAGCTAGATTTGTAACTTTATACTTTGGATGAATAGTGAGTGAATATTAACGCCGCACTGTTCAGATACACTAAGGCTTTTGGCGGTGGACCACGTAATTTTGAACCATGGCACCACCATACCACACCAACGGGAGGACGTTTGAACTCTCAACTTTCAAACGTCCATCTGTCGATGGACGTTGACGTCTTCAGCGGCACTGGGCTCAAACTCGCGACATGCCTGCCATGAGTCCTTTACCTTGGACACTGGCTATTGCGGCCCCTTGGATAGATAGTACAAACAAAGGAGGGGGGCAACTCTTTTGCACCGTAAAGCTCCTCTTTCTTATTTCAGTGTCGCAATCGACTTGTTCTGAACGTTGAAGAAAAAGTGCTTTTTTTTTATCATGCAATCTGATCTAAATATTTTCGCGATCGAATAAACTTGGCTATTCCCGATATAGTCGTCAGCGAAAATAATACATCCATCTTGTACCTTCCACTTTGAAGCTGTGCTAGGGCTGTTGATGACTCTGTTCTTATTTAGAGCCTTAGTCAAGTGACGAGGGCATTATATAATCAGACACCCCCCTCTCGAAACTTCCATATCACGCTAAAGCGAAAACTTTAAGCCACGACCGATTTGACGTGTATTAGCCCTTCTATAACGTAGGACTACAGGGACACTAAGACTCGGCAACGAGTTCGCAACCGTGACCACGTGAGGCCACTCACCATCATATTACAAGATGCTAAAGCTGTTTTACTTTAACTTAGGTTCTCCCTGTTTTCCTTTAAGTGAAGATAGCTTGAAGTTTTGCATACAGCAAACCGCATTAGTCCATAGCAGTGGCGTAACTTACAACCCTGCAAATCCCGCATCGTGTGAGGGGGGGGGGCAAAGTTTCACTGACACCGAGTACGTAAGATCCGGCTAGGGGCCCAAAATCTGACTTTTAAGGTGGGACCTAATATTCTTTATTACGCCACTAGTCCACAGGTTTGTCTTCAATATATAAAATCTACGATTACACTTGTACACCGCTGGTTATAGCGCTGGAAACTATGCTCGTATAAAATGGAATCTCGGGTTAGAATTCGAGACTAATCATTGACTTGTATGAATGCCATTCAGAACTTGAAACTACAGCTTGATCCCTCATAACTGGTTGAAGAAATCAAAACCGAGACTATTGACTAAGACTGCACACATAAGCTGAATTCTTAGAATATAACTACAGTCCTACAACTATAAATCGTACGCATTCATCAAAGAAACTTCAAAGCGAACAGAAGAATCAAGAGCCGATGACCAGTGAATTGTGGGTTTAAGTCCTGGTGCTACTGAAGACCTACTCTGTAAAGGGGCTGATCACGTTATATCTGCCATGGTTCAAAATCTTCATCTTAGCCTCGTGTGAAAGTGTGAAAAGTGGGGAGCCTGTTCTGGTGTCGTTTTCTTCACTTGACAATGGCTTGATATCAACCAAGAATCGACGTATAATTATTAGGATTTTAATCGGATTTCCAGAAAAACATTAGGGCCAAACTGCTAAAATTAGTAGAGGAGAATCTAGACCAGTGATTCCCAAAGTTGTCTATGACGACCTCCAAGGGCTATACGTCAGCCAAAAATTAATTTGGGGTTCCATGAGGTGTAATTGGGGGTCTATGATAGTGGCTCTCATTAAACTAGACCATGACTTTAACTTAAAGAAAACCAAAACCAAAGTTTATCTAATTAATAGATTTATTTACTAAATTTAATGAGATTAATTTGCATTTACAAGGAGACAGCTTTTTATTAAAGCAAGAACCATTTCAGCTTTTCTTTCCTGAGTTAAGCTAAAGAAGTATAATACTGGAGGTCCCGAATTTTCTAAATTTGTCACAGACAATCTGTCAGAACGTTTTAACCTACGTTCAACATTTAGATGCCTTTTATTCAGATTTTGAAAAAAGGTTTGAAAATGCTTTGACTATGGCAACACCACGGCAGACAATGAATTCATAAAGTCATATTGAAAAAAAATGTCACATTACAATAGGCTAGTAACTTTGGCTTTAAAAAGTCAAACCTGTCATTTGTCCTGACTTATAGAATATACCGGTGAAGTTTTTCATTGCTTTTCCTAGTATGAAGAAGTTTCAGCGCAGTTACCAATCTCCAAAACAAAACAAAAAAATCTGAACACTAACAGAGAAAATTTAAAGTTAAACCGGACAAGATTGATACCAAACGTTGAAAAATTGATATTGTAGTGCTAGAGATTCATCCCTCCCATTAAAATCATTTGTTTGTTTAGTTAGTTCAAGTTTGGTTTATTAATTAACTTTTAATTTAATTAATTAAATTGTGCTTTTTAAATTTTATACACTATACTTCATTACAGTTAGAAATTTAATTCTTTTTAAGTAAGAGTAGTACCAGCTGCCAAAAGGACATTTAAGTTGATAAATTTGCAAAAGTTCAATATTAATTAAGCAGGGTCAGTGGCGCACACAAGGGGGAAATCCTGACCCCCCCAAAAAAATCCCTCGATTTTTTTCGATTGATTATGATTCTATGTATATAGTACGTAAAAATTAATTGTTTTTATTAGTTAATTTTATTAATTAATGCTAATTATTCATTAATTAATTATTTTTTACTATTTTTTGTTCCCGAAAATCAACAAAATTAAAAAAATATGTTGGACGGCGTATTGAAGCATGGTAGGAGAACAGTGGACTTTCGACCTTCGACCCCCCCTTGAAAAATTCCTGTGTGCGCTACTGAGTAGGGGCTTACCCCAAACCGAAAAACATGGCAAAGGGTCTATGAGACAAAAAAGTTTGGGAACCTCTCATCTAGACATAGTGCAAAAGAGAAAAAGGTAACTCACCAAATTGACTTCTCATCCAAGGATACAGGGTACTTCCAGCATTTCCTTGTTGAACTTGGTTCACATTTTGTGGCGTAGGCGGCTGCTGGGGTACATGGTTTGGTGGATACATCTGCTGAGGGGAATGCACGGGACTTTGACAATGTTGAGGGTGCATATTATTGGCCGCACAATCCGGATTCACTGGTCGGTGAACTCCATTGGGATCCTGCACCATGGCCTGTGGATTAGGTTGTTGCTGCATTTTGCAGCTGGGGAATTGCTGGGGTACCATGTTCTGGGTCTCTGAGGGCGAGCCCCTGCAGTTCTGTTGTACCCCATCCTGCGGTACATATGCGTTGGGATGCGTCAGGGGCGTGTGCTGAGGCGTTTGGTGTGCTGGTTGAGGCATATTGCCCTGAGACTGACTGCATTGAGAATAGTAATGGCTTGGAGGACTTTGAGAATCATCCGAATGGGCCGTGATGGGGCGAATTTCGAGTCTGTCATACGGTGGGAAACGAGGGTATGTTTGACCTTGAACAGGTGATGTAGCATACTGGGGCTGAAGGTACTGGCGTTGGTCACATGAATCTCCATTTTGTATCGACGGTGGGTTGTAATGTTGTTGTGGGTCATTACCACCGTTACGAATGTCTGTGAGGTAAGGCCCAGGTGTGTTGTAGTACGATGTCATGCTACAGAATGTCACTTTCGAACAGGCCCTTCTCGTATGCTAGGTTATGACAGAATGTGGAACACTTTCCAATGTTGAGATGAACGCTTACGTATTCACAAAGTTATCACAGATGAATCGCTGGGAAATATTGACTAGAAACATTTGATTCACCGCATCTGAAAAAGCAAAGAATTAATCGAGTTATTTAAAATAGAATATTGGCGTTTCCTATTTTATAAGCAAATAAGAAAATAGTAATTTTTCATTCAGTAATTTGAGATCCTTTTTCAGAGTGAGTGAGTGTTTGTTGCTGTCGCCCTATTTACACGATAACTATTGACGACGGAAACCGAAATTTTGAACCATGGTCAAGTGACGAGGAGACTCTTGAGCTGGCGGGTGAGTGAATATTAACATCGCACTGTTATAGCTACACGAGGGCTTTCGGCGACGGACCTCTTGAGCTGGCACCTTCCTCTCAACTTCCACACTACGCAAAGGGAGGAAATTGAGCATTGACAGGTTTAACATGCATCAGCTCTTTTATACGGCGGGTCTTCTGGGGTACAAGTTCGAACTCGTGACACACTGACCACAAATTCGTCACCTTGACCACTATAGGCTACCACATTCTTCATTATTTTTCCAAACTGGCAGTAAGTAGCTATTTAAAGTGTAATTTATTTTTAGGGCTACATAAAAAAAAAAAAATATTTTTAATCAAAACTGAAGAAAAACGTTCTTTTTTTTAAAAAAAATTGTCTCTTAACAATCACTTCTTTTATTTCAATTTAAAACTTTTAAGACTCATCAATGAAGAGAAAGATGTGTTATTATTCGAGTAAAGAGAATCAGAAAAAAATGAAGTATATATAAACTTATACTAGACTAGGGGTCGACAACTTTGTAGCTGCGGCAAGCCAAACCAATCTACCATCATAATTCAGGAAGCCACACAGGAGGAAATATTCGAAACAATTCGATTTCCGAAGCAATGCAACCAGTGTTAGGGAATAGAGGTCATTAGAGTTATACTATATATTAATTATGCATCGTATTTACAAATATTTATATATTAACACAAAAAATAAACAAAATACAGCAATTCCTTCAACATAATTTAAAAAATTAATTTATACATGGTATACCTACATTATGTATCTTTTAAAAATATATTTATATATAAAAATAAGAAATAAACAAAAAAATACAAGCATTCCTTCAAAATAGTTAAATGAAAAATAAACGTTTTGATACGAACCTTGTTTTTGCACCACTACTTAAATCCTCAGGTGATCATTTTGTTTTTACCCACAATGCTTCCGAATAGGGTAAATTTGTTTATTATGTACAACTAAACATCAACTAATTCCCGTACACACCACACATAAAGTACCATAGACAAAATTAGATGGCATTTCAAAATACTAGCACTATTAGAAATAAAGTTAAGCTGAAATCAAAGAAACCAAGAAAATATCAGTGCCCGTATCACAATATTAGGGGTGCAAAGCGGAAAACAGTGCACATGCAATTTTCTTCAAGCAATTAATTTCTCTGGCAGTGACATTCAACAATTTAAAATAACTCGATTTATGATTTATTGTTAATTATTTTCCCGATTTTTTGTTTTGTTTTTGAATTCGCCAAATTTTGTTTTTTCTAGTCCTGAAGATGTTAGCTCAATAAGCTTCATTTCAAAATTATCAATTTCATCCACTCAAAAATTGACAAATTTGCAGAGAACCACTGAAAATTTTATCACGAGCCAAATTTGACACTCGTGCTATAGATTGCCGACGCCTGTACTGGACATTCCAACACATGGTTTTTGAGATAAATTTAAAAACATTATGCGCACAAAAGCATTTCAAAAAGAGAGAATTCATAAAGTAGTATCCATATATACTTATACGTTTAGGAACTTTAGAAGGTACTTACGTATTAACATCAACGTAGCCAAATTTGCGCCACTTGAATCGAGCCATGATATCAAACACGCGAGTAGAAAAAGCCGCACGGAAAGGTTATAAATCTATACGAATCAGTGGCGTAAAGGACATTCTCGCAACCGAGGAGGGGGAAGGGACTGGACTCTAGGGGGCCCAAAACCTGACTTTACCCGGGGGGGGGGAGGTTCTAACATTCTCCATTACGGACCTCGCAATTTTGAACCTTGGTCAAGTGACGAAGACGACACCTGAGCTGGCACAACCCCCTCTACTAACTTCCGTATCAACGAGAGGACGTTTGAGACTTGACAAATTAAACGTGAAGCGGCCTCCTCTACAAGGCGGCACTTCCGTAGCACTAGGCTCGTACTCGTGACACACCTGTTACGAGTCTGTGACCTTGACCACTAGGTTACCGCGGCCATGGAAAGATTATCGAACTAACGTAATAGAAGGATTCTTTCATGTGTGCTCTCAAGGGTGAATCATAAATATAATTTTATAGATCCCGAGACAGGTGTCCATAAACAGTCCAAAGAATGTGGGACAATGCAAACTGGAGGAATAAGATACACGAGGAAGAGTCCGACATCATCGAATTTGTATGCGAGGCATTTGGCGACAACCTAGGGAGAGACGCAGAAGGCTATTTGAACACTTATTTTGAGGTCATTTTCCACCAAAACATGACTTTTGTAAATCTTTGAAATTGAATACCTTTTTTCAATTAAAGCACGCGGGGAAGAATCTTTATTGTTCTCTTTTACTGCTAGTATGATTTGGGTACGGTAGAGTAAAGTTGCCTTTGGTAAGACTTATACATAAGTACCCCTCAGAAACTTCAGATTCTTTTTCCACTTCTTATTTCAATGCCAGAAACAAGTGATATCATTTAATATTCAAAATACTGCACAATAAATCAATGATATAACAATTGAATGAAAAAAAAATCTAAAATACCAATAACAGAGAAACCCCAGAAATTTTTCAAAATGAATATAAATAAAATTATTTAAGTCGCAATTTCAATTATATTCCATGTATTCAAGCAATATTTTATGTTATGATTGTATTCTACTTTAGTTCAATTCGCTATTTCAAGTGATGTTTAAAAAGTTAAAAATTTATTCAGAGCATTTCGAAAAAACTGCATAAACGTTAATAGGAATAGTTTTCTATCGGCATTGGTGAATTTTTGCACTTACACGTAGAACCAATGTTCAAATGAAAATGTATGTTAATTAATGACGTAAATTAAATTTTAAGATACTGGGCAAAAACAACCAAAAATAATGAATGAAATCTTCAATCATCTTGACATATTTTTGTCCATCAAGAAATAGTTCATTTATTTTGTTGTATTATTGAATATCGTTTTTATGATAACCAATAAAAAAAAGACAAAGCATATTACGAAATTCATATCAGAATATACAAACATGTTAATTATTTATTTATACAACAAAACACTTAAAAATAAACGTTATATATAGGGGAGACCGGGGCAAGATGACGACGTTAACAGTTTTTTGTTGTTTATTAATTTATTTTTAAGGGTAGTAAAATCAATTTTACATGGACTGTTAGAGTAGTCCTTTGTAGTATTAAAATATATTACCATTTATTTTTTCCAATAAAAGAAGTTAAGAATTATTTTATTTTTTCATAACCTTAACAAATCGTCATCTTGCCCCAGTACTGGGGCAAGATAACTTTTGCCTTGGGGCAAGATGGCGACACTGAAAAAGGTTGAGCATATTTTATTTTTGAATGTGTTACATGGTTTAACAAATGACAACTGTGTTTTTACATCTTACAAAGTATCAAACTAAGCATAATGCATTGCAAGTGAGAGAATATTAACGTCGCACTGATTAGCAACACGAGGGCTTTTGGCGACGTAATGCATTGTAACGTAATGTTGAAGTGTTTAGTTGTGTACCTAACAATAGTCACAAATAAAAATGACATTTTTATAATTGGAACATTCCTCATGCCAACACTCTTTGCATTTATAGCACTGGATCCATTCTTCTGTTGGAGGGTTCCTCTTCACAAGCAGGACATCTTATAACACCGTCCTTTGAAGTTGATACAACTGGAATGTTTGACCTGGATTTTATAGATTTAGGCCTACAGGAACAGTATGAGTTTTTTTACACCCTTTTTAGCTTCACGAGCTTTTTTTCTGTTTTTTTAAAACTTCCTGTTCTTTCTTCTGCGTTTCCCTTTGTTTTTTGGTGAGTGTGCTTGTAAGAATGCTAAAAAAAGCTCAACTTTTTACTTTTTCTTTTTTTTCCTCACATTATCTTGTTTTAGGCAATGGTTTGAAATAAAAAAAAAGACACTGACAGGCTTCTTTGGTGCATCGGAATCACCATTTGTTATAAGTTCTGTTTTTTCTGGAGGGTTTATATGTTGGTTTTCTATTACCGGGGTCTGAGGATTAGCACTATTATTCTCAGTTTCATCGCCAACAGCAGCATGGTTAGTAGTTTTTACAGCAGCATAGTCATGTTCGCTAAATACAAGAGGATTATGAGGCTCGATCCCATATTCAGTAAACCCTTTCAACGACATTTCCAACTGTAGCTGATTTGAAGTAAGTGATGCTCAAAACCTCACCAATATTTTTGTCTGTGATAGTTTGTTCTGGATGAGTGACCATAAAGTTGTCACATGCTTGGCTATAGTGCGTTTTTAACTGGTCGAAAAATGACACAACAAGGGGCTGGAGACTATGTGATGTGTGCGACGGCAACCCAACCATGATGATGTTTTTCACTCTGCAATATAAGATAGCCTGCAAAGTTATACGAGTTTTGTGATTGTCAAAAATCAGCAGAGTAGGAGATTCTTTGCTTGGTTTCACATGAAAAGATAAAGTGCTTCAAAAAAGAGAAAAAGGTGCCCTCATTGTTCCAGCCCTTATCACTACAGTTCCTGGTGGGGCTCTTTCTACAAGTTCAGGAAGCATTCGTTTTCTCGCAAAAAATCAGAAAAGGTGGCAGATATAAACCGGTAGCTCTAAAGCAACAAATTATTGTTACATTCCTTCCTCTTTAGGGAGGGGGGGGGGCTTAGCGGATGGCAAAAATGTCTTCCTCTAGTCACCCCCTTTTGGAATGAAACCTTTCCCGATCCAATGCACCTCTTAGCCCCAAAAGAGATGGAAGCGCAAGGTCACTCGGGCATACACACAGACAAACAAGTGTTCACAGGATTTAATAGGATGGACAACAATAGTAAGTTTTATAAATTCGGAAACACGGGGCAAGATGATGAGAACGTCATCTTGCCCCAGACTGTCTGTTTAAAAATATTCGCTCTCATTACCATGAAGGAAGACAATTAATTGACATTTATTCATGGTAATAGGTAGTATTTAAACCAAGTTACTCATAAATATTAAAGAGAAACGTTATATCTTACCTGTATCTGTAGCAGAGCTTATTTATACATGCATAAAAGTTATATCGTGGCATCAAAAAACTATCAAAGCTTCCCAACTAACACAAAAAGGGCGATTTCAGCGTGTCTATACTATAGTTTAACGAAAGGCCAAAAGGAGAGCCAGTAGTGTTCATTTGATGCTGCTACCTAGTGAAATACGGAAAAATTAAGACAGTCATCTTGCCCCGGTCTCCCCTATAAAACAGCGTTTTCAGTTTGTTATTCTCTATTTTTACAGACTTCATTAAGCAATTTAGTACGAAAACCGAGTATTACGTACGGACAAACATAATCACATGACCTAGATAAAAATATTTCGTACACATTACTTTCGAATTACTTGTTAACATACAGTAATCACACATGTTATTAAAACTGTATAGATTTTAATTGCGCATATAAATGTTTTATCTCTTCATTCTCCTTTTTAAATATTTGAATTTTTTTTAAATCCTCAAATAGTAGTTTAGTTTTGTAGTCTTGTCCTCAATAGTCTTGTTTTTGAAGAAGAGCAAGACCTTTTTTCCTTATAATTCTTTTTATACAGTATCAAAATAAATAAATGCCCCCCCCCCATCTTTTCAACATTCCGGTTCCAAATGTTACTAGCGAACTTTAATAGCTGAAAAATCTCCGAAATAAAACTGATTCTTTAAAACTGAACTGAGTAGATTATTTACTAATTTGTTACCAGGTGTATGCATATCAAATTAGACGATTGCTAACAGATGTTGCCACGCATATATGCAAAAAATACGAAACCGTGACACGTGATTTTTTTTATAGCTTGACCTTTGGTACTCATGTTTAGTTTACATTTGGACGAGTTTCAATATGCATTGTATTTTTTTTTTTTTTTACTGTATTGAAAATGTCTTATTTTTTGCTTTCCGACCACGATTTGCGGGCAGCATTAATTTTTTGTTACCATCTGAAGAAAAAAGCTGCAGAATCACATAAAATGCTTGTAGAAGCATACGGTGGCAATGCTCTGAGCCGTGCGCAGTGCTACAGGTCCTTTGAAAAGTTTCAAAATGGTGATTTCGATGTGAGAAACGAGGAGCGTGGCAGACCAGCAAAAAAATTTGAAGATGCTGAATTGCAAGCATTACTCGATGAAGATGATGGCCAAACGCAAGAATATTTCGTAGAACAAGTGAATGTTAACCAGAGCACTGTTTACCATCGTCTCAAAGCAATGGGCAAGATAATAAAGGTCGGTAGATGGGTACCACACGAGCTAACGGACCGTCAACAGGAAAACCGAAAATTCGTGTGCGAAATGTTGCTTGCCCGCTACAAACGCAAGTCATATCTCTATCGTATTGTGACTGGCGATGAAAAATGGATTTATTTTGAGAATCCCAAGTGTAATCGATCATATGTTGACCCGGGACAGCCGTCCAAATCGACCACAAGGCCGAATCGCTTCGGCCGCAAGACAATGCTGTGTATTTTCTGGGATCAGGAGGGATTAATTATGAGCTTCTCAAACCACAAGCAACAATTACTTAATTTGAACGATCCTATACTCGAAAAACGCGAGCAATACAAGAAACGGCAGCACAAAGTGATATTCCTTGATGACAACGCACCTAGCCACCATGCTAAACCGACCAAGGACATCGTTAAGGCGCTCGGATGGGAGCCCTTAGCGCATGCGGCTTATTCGCCAGACTAGGCTCCTTCCCATTACCACCTATTTGCATCATTGGGACATGCATTGGCTGACCAGGGCATCACTTCTTACGAAAATGTCAAATCTTGGCTTGATGATTGTCTGGCCTCAAAAGACTGATTTTTTTTTTTTTTTTTTTTTTGCGTGGTATTAACAAATTGACCGAAAAATGGGGGAAATGTGTAGCTAGCTATGGATATTATTTCAAATAAAGAAATATTAACAGTTTTCGCAAATTTATTGTGTTTTTTTTAAAAACAATCGTCTCATTTCATTTGCATACACCTGGTACATTTAAAACAATGTTTCCTCTGTATAGTTGAATTATCAACAAAAGGATTCTTTTTTTAAAAAAAAAATTATATTGAACATTTTATTATTAATGGAATACCATCAATGAAAAATACAAGTTTGTTTGTTAACAAAAAAATCTGTTTACAACCCTAAAAAGACAGTACAAGTAGCAAAATGCATCTTTTTATTTCCTTTTGAATTATCATAGAGCTTTATGATCTAAAGTTATGTAACTCTAGGCTACATATAAAAAAAATTACGAACATTTGAGTTCTATTGTTAGAAGGTTAAATGCTATACATCAGGGGTGTCAAACTCACGACTAACAACGAACATTATTGTAGCCCGGGCCAATGCATCGGCACACAATATATAATAAAAATTTTTTAATAATCCCAAGAAATTAGGAAAGACAGTTGCTGAGAAGAGATGTCAAGTGTCAGAACGTAAGTTTTAAAATTTTCTTGTTCTTTCCTTGTTTATTATAATCTATTATTCGAAATAAACATGAGTTTAAATGAATATTAATTTTTTTTGCGGTCCACCTTGTTTTTTGGCCCAAGTTAGCCTTTGAGTTTGATACCTTTGCTATACAGAAGGGGTGGCCAACCTTTTTGGTAAGAGGGACACTATCTGATATTAAATGATTAGGCGTGCCACTTCCAACTTTTTCAACAAATAAAAAGATATATATAAAGGTGAAAAATTTTTACTTATTGGCTTATGGGATTTTTACGCAGCTAGCATATACTTTTATGGAAGTCTAAGTTGAGAAAGTTTAAAAATAATATAATAAATACTTGGGTTTTCATTGTTAATAAACTTTACTTAATTTTTAAAAACTTTTTTAAGTATACAATAAAAATCAGCAACTTTAAACATTTAATTCTAATTTATTATGAAACAGTCAGTACTTGTTAATGTGGCTTTGGTATTTGTAGCTTTTTTACCAAGTCATCTATATTAGGATTAGTTCTTGAAGATGCTAACAAAGTTATGTTGTTTTAGGTGTATATCAGTTTATTTTGAGCAATATTATGATTATATATATATATTATGTTTGTAATAGAAAACATTTATTCACAAACTTATATTGATCCAAAACTACAAGAACACCCGACAGACAAATCGTATAAATTTGGAAAATTGCATGTCGGTTCAAATTTCCAACATTCAATTCTTGGATCGCTTTAGTTGAAATAGATTCATTATATTTTCCTTTCAACTATAGTAGGGTGCTGTAGGCTAATAATTCCGATTTGGATTTCAGGCGAGTAACAATTAACGTCTAGTAGAGGAATTGAAAAAGGATTTATGAAAAGATCAGCATTTTTTCTATTAATTTGAAAATCATCCAACTAAGCACTGAATCAACCCTGCAAAATTAATATTAAATTTTAAATCTATTATAGCTCACATCATTATTAACTTTGGTAAATAATTAATAATGCTCGACCTGTTTTTCCCCTTCAAAATAGAGATAAAGGTGCAAAAGTTTGTTTACAAAAGACACATGACCAACTAGGGTAGGAGTAAAATGCAATCTTTTCCCTATAATCTTAAATTTGAATGTTCCATATATCCCATAGCCAATCATCATTCTTGGGTAGCAAGAACTGACCGGGAAGTTCATTGTTTCCTTCCAGATATTTTAAAACACGCTCCCTTAGTTTAAAATTCTCGCGAGTGTACTTCCTTTGGAAAGCCAGCGCGCACACCAAGGAAGGAGTATTTTGTACATACTTTTTTATTGTAATCCAATTAAGTGTGTTTAAAATAAATTGAAAGTTGTTTTTTTTTTTGTCAAAAGCAACAGCATTTTAATAAATTGTAAAAAAAAAAATGTTATTTGTAAATACAATTTCAATAAGTATTCGCTTGCCACTCTTACAACTCCGCCGTGCCACAATGTGGGCCACCCCTGCTATACAGGGATGTTCCTGTGTGTGTTTATACGTAATAATAAATAAAATATACGTAATATAAACAGTATAATACGTTTATATTGCGTATATTATAACATACGTAATCTAAACAAAAACTGAAAATATGAATTAAAAAAATTATTAGAAAACATTAAAAATGGGCAAATATATATCAGATAGATATTACTTCCCAATATATTATCTTTGGATATATCAGGCAAAAAGGGAGACGAGCCGCTCCTTTATTCTTTGATTTGTAGCACATAAATCTCCAGGGGACAAATATTTCCTACAGTCCGTCCAACACAAAGTTATTACCCAGAAAGGAAAAGTCTTGAATAGAAGCTTCCCCCTTGACCAATGTCCCTTCTGAAGGACATGGGAAGGTTTGTGTAATCAACAAGTTTAGCACTGAAAAGAAGATCACCCCCCACGGCGATTTTAGGACCTTACAAATCCACATTCTTCTTTGGACCCTGTTTTATGGCCACTGCTTTTACCCGCTGCAGAGCCGTGTATATGGCCAGGTCTCCGAGATGTATCACACAAGAAATGGACACAGATAGCATCGGAGCTATTTTTAAGGGAATATCATGGCTTTCCCGCTCTAATCACCTTCTAATTATCGACCGTATCCTCAGTAAGATGTTTTTTCATGTTTATGTATGTGACTGTAAAATGATTATAACACAAAAGATACAAGAAATCTTGATTATGCGATGTCCCCCAAATGGATATACAAGCTACTTCTAAATAGGAATTGCACAAGTGTTCAGGCATGTTTCAAGATTACTTGTAGACGAGAACCAATATGAAAAAAGGATGATTTGGGGGTAGACGAAATTTTACGATAACCGTTTGACGACGGGTAAGTTATTATTATTTTTAATTATAAAGAAAGAATAAAAAAGCTGAACTATTTTACGATGCTCTTCTAAAGTATGATCTGACGGTATAAGTTTTCTTTTAAGTATAAATAATAGTACGTTAAAAGAGTTTAATTTTAAAAATTGCATTTTATGAGGAATAATATAATACTAAATTTTAGTATCACTTAATGAATTTTTTTTGTTTTTGCAAACGAAATATATTTATATTACTTTGGTTTGATGTGATATGATCAAATGTGTAATTTCTTAATTGAAATAGATAATATAATTTTAATTAATTTTTAGAATGTACTTTTGTTAAATGTAAAAAGGGGAAAATAATACGTTATAAATATACGGTAAAAAGGTGATAAAAACAAGGGTTTCCTTTTCCTTTTGTATATTGGGAATTTAAAAATTTCTTACACGTAATGCTTAGAATCTTATATAATTCTGATGCATTCTTCAATAGCGATATGTATTGTTTTCGATTTACCTGATTTAAAATTTTATAAAGACTTTTTCCATAAAAAATAAAACATTCCTATAGAAAGATGAATTTAAATTGATCCCTTTATGATACGCTAAATTGCTACTCAAACATCATAAAAAAAAATTTTTCCCCCTAACAATCTAAATAAATACATTTTTTGAGTGAGTTCTACCCACATATCAGGTAATATAAATCATTAAAAAAATCAAATTATTTTTAAAAAGTTATTAGAGGAGAAATTATACAAAGCTCTGTAATTTTTAATTTAGTCAGCGATGTATTAATAGTGTATATATAGTGAATATGAGTTATAAAATAAAGCAAAATAATTTTTAGTCTCCCTAAGCCTAAAATTATCTAATGGGATAATAATAATCAATTCGCATCGTCGGAAAAAGCTCCGAAATTAGCACATCGCATTGCTATTCCACTTTTTCACAGAAAACGACATTTTCTGTTATATAGAACTAATACCTACCTGGTACTAAACATTAATTTTTTGCAATGTTGACAAATAAAAAACTCTTGTGTTCTTCGTATAATATTTTCAGTATTTATCACTCAATTTTAATGTATATGGCAATCTTATAAAATACTTCAAAATCGTAAGGCTCTCTTCGCCAAATGTATAAGAACTTGAATAAACGCGATGCTCATTTTAAAACAGAAAAAGCTGTTTATAATTTAGAGTTTTTTAAAATTTCAAAGTATGCCTATTAATAGTTAATATATCATTTCAACACAAAGTGGTAGCTCATTCACCATGATGGTACAGGAGAAAAAAAACGAAACACATCATATCAGAAAAAATAAATCAATTCAGATTTTTTTTTAAAAAATTGATGATATGTAGTATGATAGAATATGCTGCACTCTATAGAATAGCATAGCCAGAACACAATATTAATGATGGAATACCTTTATATCTTAAAACATTACGAATTCGGGTCCTATTCTTAACTTAAACGAGAAGACAACCTCTAGTACGATGGAGATGTGACTTAATACGCATACTGCACAACCACACGAATATTTATTAATGTTACCGTTCAAAAGTTCCGAAAGTGTGCTTTAATCTTAGGAATTCCCCCCCCCCTTTAATCTAACGTATTTATCTGAGTTAATTACCAATGATTGAGCTAATAATTTAGCTAAAAAAAAATTCAGATATCTGTCAACTTTTACAATCGGCTCATTTATTCCGATCGCAAAGATGTAGACGCAAGAAAGATCCCACCTCCGTAATATAGCTATCATTCCAGAGGCAGGCCATCGAAAACTTCCTTATCTCCCGCGACCAGGAAAAGTGATTCATCATGGTTTGCCCAACAGCAGTGCCTAGACCGTGATGACCCCCCCCCCAATCGCCGCGGGACAACGTCGTCTCGCCTTTGTCCATCCCTGTTTTCTAGACAGGAAGTTATCGGAAGCCTTTTAAAAGATCAAAAGGCAACTGCTCTCATTGCTTTCATGAGACTTTTTTTAAAGGAGTTTACTGATCGAAGTGTCATCAAGTTTTGGATGAGAATGCTTTACTTTGTACACCCTTCCTTAAAATTCGCCCAATAAGGTTGGTTTCATTTGAGGCGATTTAATTATTGAACTAGTTTAGTAATACTACGACGAGGAATAGTTTTGAATAGAAATAACCTCTCTTGAGACGTTCTTAGCCCAGGCCTCTTTCACAGACTATTAGCATGAAACCCGTGCCAATATTGCCTGCAGTATTCGAATCAACATTCAACCGATTAAATTAAAATGGACGGAGCTCTTATAGAGGAAATGTCCTGTAACATGGGACATTCGATGTGAGGTTTAAAAGAAAGTGGCACGCCAGTTTTATCCAGATTTAGTGAAACTATGGAACCTGTGAAACTACTGTAAGTTGTAAGAATACTTATTTTATGTTTTACTTTTTTTCTTTAATCACGAAGATGAACTATAGGAATCGTGAAAATGCCATGCACATTTGGAATTATAATTCATGTGTATTATGTTTGTGTGTATATATATACATAATGTATATAAAAGAATGGTGAAGAGTGTTTTCGGAGAGCGATAGTATAGTACTTTTAATTTTTACCGAGGGATTGAAAAATAGCATTTTTTTTATGGTTTCATTTTTAAAGTTTTGAGAGAGAGAAACCCTAATATATATATATATTCAAAATATCTATCCCTAATAATCACATAATAAAAATTATTTTGTATCAACATAAGATATTTATGTTGTGAAGTTAGTTTTTGCAAGGAAATAATTATATATATTTTCGGTCTTCTATTTTTTAAGCGTTCGTGCACCGGTCGCTTAGGGTAAATTTTGATGGGAATTTTGAATTATTATAAGAAAAGTTTCAAGATTTTTGAAAATAAATGATCTAATTTTAAAAAGGAATAGCTTGAACCAATCACGATACGCAGAACAATGCAAATATATTTGAATGATTGCATTCCCCATGTTTGTTATTAAAAAAAGTGAGAGAATATATATTTCTTAATGTCCCGATTTTTTCCCCACCATTGTTCGGTGTACTTTTTAACTTATCTTTAAAAGAGCAACGAAGCATCGTAAAAAGCATATATTATTATGTAAATAGGATATAGTTATTTTAGAATCTGTAGTTCTAAACCGGGCATTATTTTTCAGTAACATATGGAGTACATGCTTAAATAGGCACGATGCATTTATGAGAATTAAAAAAAAAAAAATTACAAACATTACAGTATTTTAAGTCATACTGTAAGTTTTAACATTTTTTAAAAAAAATTTTGAAAATGTTTTTTAACAATCATAAATAGATTTGTGTGTTCTTGCGCATACCAACGTTATTTATATTTTCACGCGAAAAATCTTCTTTCAGACACATTAGAAACGTACATAAGTGTCATGTCGGATATTTCTGTGTGTGAAAAACTTGTTTCATTTTCACACAATGCACAGAATTATTAAACATACTATTCAAAACACACACACACAATTTTTTTTTTTTTGAAACCTCATATAGGTTACAAATATTTTCTTACGCATTTTTAAAATATAATCCGGAAAAACGGGGGGGGGGGATTATGGAAAAATCTGCTTGAAGTTTTGAAAATCAGTAAAATAAATGACAAACATAAAATACGCATTCAGTAATGCACATTATAAATCGGATTAGATCACATTTTTTGAAAGAAGAATTTCTTCCAAGGTGGTGTTGATGTTACTACTTATGCCACCTGATCGACAGTAACATCAGATCAAGGTCCACGAAATTCATCGCGGTTAAGGGCTAGATTTTCACGCCTTAGCTTTGAGCACCATGAAGGTGACGGAACAATTTTGCTCGGTTCCACCCCAATTTTGAATGAGAGCCCTCTGGGGGTGGTCAGGGTCTTTCACCTCTCTTCAACCTCACGAGAAGACTTGTGGTTCGACGGCTATTTAGAGTATCTTTATGCCGCACAGGCACTATACATATGCAAACATCCATTGGCAAACCTCCATTACTTCTCCGGGATTCGAACCCAAGCCCTACGGCACAGCACTCTGCGTCACTAATTAATATACCGTGTGGGCGGCGCATGAACATGATTGATTGTTTGCTTATAAAAGTCGCACTTCGAAGCAACGTGAGGATTATTAGCCCATTGACGGACGCAGTGGCACACAGAAGGGGGAAAGGTGGGTCCAGACCCTATAGCCCTTGATTTTTTTCGATTGGTTATAATCTTACGTATATAGTACGTAAAATGTAACAAGTATTTGTTTTTTATAATTTATTTTTTACTGATTTTTGTTTCCGAAAATGACAAATTCAAAAGAATATGTTGGGTGGAGCATGATTTGAGAATTGCGAACTTTGATCTTGAACCACCCCTGTTTGAAAAATTCCTGTGCGCGCCACTGGACGGACGATATATCTCAATAGTCTCCCATTCTCCAAATTTCCGTAGCACCCTAATATTAATGATGTAACCTCCTTAGATGCAAATTTTATCAGACCCTGTACACTTCAAGTCTCCAGTAGCACCAGGGCTCGATGCTGACCAGTGGTGAGCATTAGAACACTTATTTATAATATGTCCTGTTCAACCCCAACCTGTACAACAAAAGAAAACTCAATTCCGAAGTTTTCTTTCTCTCCCCTTTGTTAGAATCTTGTAGGATATCTGGGGGCAGGAGAGAGGGGATGCAAGACCGATAAAATCTGCGTAAATCGTTCCAAATGATAGGGAGATGTGTTATTAATACCAACGTTCACCTTTTACAAATGTTTGAATCTTTCGAAAGAAAAACACTTCTAAATGTCCGTTTTATTTCATTTGACTCTCACAAAAGGAAACTTTAGGAATTATATTTTTAAAAAAAATCTTATTTCCTGTTCGTGACAAGAATTTAAAGCATGTACTAATTATATGTTCTTCTATGTTTTCACCCCTAATGAGAGCCACTAGGATATCATTAGACATAATTATTGAATAACCGACGAATAGGGGCAGTACAATTTCAACATTATGCAATCGCGTTAACGGCTCAGCTTTTTTTCCTTTCTGAAATTGAATTAATCCGTTACACTTCCTGGTGTGAACCTTTAACTCAATTGTGGGGCCGCATTAGTACAATTAACGAATCAAGGCCGCCTTGATGAAGAGATAGGAGCGGGGAAAGCTAGCGTCCTATCAATGATACAGGGCCCCCAAGCTACAAGGGCCCTAACCTGTGTTATATTTTGACGCTTTCAAATAAGTTTTATTTTAATGAGACCATTTTTATTTATTTTCCATCATAGAATTTTGATACAAAGTACAAGCTACACCTGCGGATACGAACGCCCTTTAAGTTTTTTTACCTGAACGCAAGGACAGAATTAGCTGTTTTAAAAAGGAATTCATATAAATTTTTTATCAATAAAACAGGGAAAACCCCATTTACTTATTAACAAATAATATCTTATTATTAACGCAAAAGGAAAATTAATAATTCCAAATTAATGTTTCGGTTTACGGTAAATCAATTTCCTTAGATAAAAATAGTTGATTATTTGTGTTTTATTTATTTAATACCATAATTGCGAGTAACATTTTAATACGGTATTTTTTGTTGTTGTTTTCATATTGGCTACATTTGGTAAGCTTTGGTTTAATGCACTGGTCTTCGAACCTTTTGGACTCACTGAACCCTATAGGGCGTTTTATGGAAACCTTATTCCATACTTAAAAAAATGTATCTTAAAATACTGATAGGCTGCAAAGCCACCTAGTAGGAAGCTGCGACAAAGAGGATAGCACAAAAACCTTCTCTAAAAAAAATACATATACATGCTAATTTTCAGTGATCGGTTGAACGGTGTTGCAGTGAAGCGAGATCGTAGAAATATCCATTTTTATCTATATACATAAATACAACTAAAAAAAGTATTGTATTTGTTATTTAAAATTTTATTATAATTTACTCATACAACTTTAATAATATTAATTTATTATCCAAATATCGCCATTAGCTAGTTTTACAAAAAAAATGTAGTAAAGAAGATAAGATTATTTCATGGAACCCGGGATAGTAAATATTAGAACATCCACGATCCAGTAGGTAACACAGGTAAAAAAAACATTTTACTATTATTTTGTCATACCATTAAAAAAAAATCTTACAAAATAAAGTTATGTATAAATAAAATAATTCAGTTTTAATGACCGTGGGATGTGTGGTTATGCAAACAATAGAGAGAACATAAATCCACATTCAGCATACATTTATATTTTACTTTTCGGATTTTTTATTGTAATTCGTGGAACTCCGGGGTTCCATGGAACACAGAAGACCACTGGTTTAATGTCTTGCCTTTAGTGTTAGTTTCCAGGCCTTTTTTTTAGTCGTGTGTAAGATATATAGTACTTTTATTTTAGTTTTTAGTAAATGAGGTAACCAGATGTGTGGAGTCTCATTCGATTTTGAGTACAAGACTATACAGAATAGGCAGCTCCAGATTCAGTAAAAACAGGATTTTGAAGAATTCTTGACAACCCCATACTATTTTAATATTATGTTAAAGAATCAGAAATTCATTGGGTATAATGATAGGGAAGACAATTATTTTATAAACTTAGCGGCCACTTTTTTATATGTTATCAGCACATCATCCATTTTCAACGCCAAACAGTTGGACGTATTTCGGCTTTTTTTTTCTTTTCGTGATACTAGGATACATCGAAAAACAGAGTCACTCCGTAGACTTGAAATACTGTATCACTCCGAGAAAATTCACCAAAAAAAATGCGCTAAGTAGAATGATTATAACAAAAAAAATAACATTGTATTGTATTACAAATTATTAGAGTGAAAATAAAAACTAATACTTAGTAAAATCTCTCCATTCTTTTAAAACGAACTTTTTATGTACACACAAATAAATTAGATGCGTAATTTTGTTATAGAAATCCACAATGTATATTCCGAACAAAAATTATTTTCAGAGTTTAAAATGTATTGGTTAGTATTTCTTCATACGAGTTTGTTCAGAATGTGGAATGTAAGAAATAAGTTGATATGTGGAATGCAAGAAATAACTGATTTTGCCTTTTAACAAAACTGCTGATGCGTGTGCGAATTTTGTCAATAACACCATAAAAAATACTGCTTCGTCTCAGCATTTTTAATTAAATTAGTAAATCTTTAACAAACCTCGTTTAAATTCTGAAAAAAATTACCCTTTTTAAAAGTATATGATCCTTTCAATTGAATAATAAACCAGAAAAAAATCATTATTATATATTTCCAAGCCAAATTTTACTTTAAAGCTCGCACTTTCATTATTGAAAGATAAACTTAAAATACATCACAAAATTCTCAAATTATATTTTAAAATATATTGCAGAAAGATAAATAGCTAATGTTACATTTGCAATGGAAAGATAAAGCAGAAATTTCTCGCCAAATTACTTCACCCGAAAAGAAATCGCCGAACCCCATTTCGAAACAGTTAAATATCTCGCCAATTCCTCCAGCGATGATGAAGCAGTAATTCCTTCCTCATCCCAAAATAAATCGGAAGAGGATCAGAAAAGAGAAAGAAAAGGGACAAAAAGAGGAAGGGGTGATCTCCACGTGGTTCTGTGAAGAATGTGGGAAGAGCGTGCGGCCGACGTGTCGGGCCCATTTACCAAATTTACGATCAATTATAACTGTCTGAGTGTTTCATGCGGGCAGTCAAAACAAACTCCAACCGTCGTAAAAGAAGATTTAAAGCGACGCTAACAACTCCAGAGCTTGAATGGAGTCCCTTCGATCACCCAGGATCGGCGGGAAAGAAAAAAAGAAACGTTTCGTTCTCAGCTGATCACAGCCCGCGTAATTCGACATGTTCCAAAGGTTGAAATTGCGATTGGAAAAGAAATAATTTAAGAATAACGCCAAAGGAGTTTAACACACCCCAAATATTTTGTGGCATTTGAATGTTGATTTATGAAATTCTATCGGAGAAGAGTGGTTGTGGACTGTGACATAAAACTAATGAAGGTTTGAATTGAATGAATATTTATTAACTACATTTAAAAAGAAACAAGACGGCTATTGGTAAAAGAACTCCAAAATTCGAGCCCCACTTTATAAACATCCACACCACATTCTGAAGCATGTTAAGTCTGTTGAGCTCAAAGTCTTCTTATTGGCGTGGAAAAGTAGTTTGGAGAATGGGGTGCCACAGCACAGGTGTCGTCTTCATCACTTGACCGAGGAGGTCCGTCGCCTGCAACCCTCGTATTGTTTTATAATGTGACTTTGTATAACACTCACTCCACACCACGTCAACCAGAGGAATTATTGTGGCATAGTTCGAATTAATGACTCAACAGAAACAACGAGTCCGTGACCATGGCCACCCAATTACAGTTGGGATGTGTGTGTGCACATGTGTTTGAAAATAACTTAGGAAAAATAGTAAATTATTTTAGTGAATGATAATCATTTTTAAAATGCCGGATCTTCAAGACATGATGCACCTGTTTCTAATATGGGAAAGAAAAATATTGCTGTGAATTTAATTTATAACACGTATTATTTCGATACAGAAATTTTAAGGATTATTCATGGAATGGGCGCTTTAATTGAATATTAATTCATTTCCAAGCTGTTGAAGATGATTTGAAATTTAAAAAATTGTAATAAAAAATCTATCTGTTCTTTCTTTAATCCTATATATCCCACTTCTAGATCCTAGATTTTTCTTTTTTATTCTCAGTATTTTTTGACGATTAAGGTAAAATTAACATTAAAAGATTTCACTCTTAATTTTAATAACTTTAAAAAAGAACGGTGAATTTGACTTTAATGATACATTTATTCGTTTTGAGAGACGTATCCAAAAAGGATCAGACCATAATCTTTCGGGCCAGTACAAAAGAGGAGTAGGAGGTAGAAAGACGTGGTTTATTGCGTGCGATCTTTATACACACACAAGTGATTTTTTCCTACCCACAGAAAACTACGAATTGCCAAAAGACTGTTGATGAAGGAGTGAGTGAAGGGATGAATATCAACGTTGCACCATTCAGCTACTCGAGGGCTTTTGGCGACGGACCTCATAATTTTGAACCATGGTCAAGTGGCGAGGGTGACCCCTGAGCTGGCACCCCTCTCTCCTAATTTCCACACCACACCAACGGAAAAATGAGAGATTTAACGCCCATCCCTACACGACGGGTCTTCAGCAGTACTAGGCTCGAACTCATGACGCGCCGACCACGAGTCGGTTATCTTGACCACTAGGTTACCGCGGCCACAATGTCGATGAAGAACATGTTCGAGAACTATTGATTTTTAACAAAAGAAAGAAACACAGCTATTGCATTACATTATGTGTAAAGTGAAAAGTGAGTGTTTCTTAAGGTTGCATTTTCAGCATTGAAAAGGCTTTTGGCGACGGACCTAGACATTTTGAACCATAATCAAGTGACGAGGACGACACCTGAACTGGCACCTCATTCTCCGAACTTCCATACCATGCAATTTGAGGATTTTGAGCCCTAACAGGTTTAACGCGCATTAGACCTCCTACATGGTGCACCTTCAATGGTATCAAGAATCAAACCTATGACTCTACATGGCCGACCACGAGTTCGTGAGTGAGTGAATATTAACGTCGCATTACTTAGCTACACGAAGGCTTTTGGCGACGGACCGCGTCATTTTGAGCCATGGTCAAGTGACGCGGATGACACCTGAGCTGACACCCCATCTCCTAACTACCACACCACACCAATGGGAGGACGTTTGAGCTCTCGACAGATTTAACGTGCATCACTCCCCTACACGGCGGGTCTTCAGTGGTACTAGGATCGAACTCATGACACGTTAGCCATGATCCGATACCTTGACCACTTGGCTACCGCGGCCACGCCCCGTGTTCGTGACCATGACCACTAGGATGCTTAGGCCTTGGGGAACAAAGAAAAGGTAACGATATTACTCTTATTGATTTATTGCTCCCTAACTCCGTATTTCCGTTGGTGGTAGCAAACCGAAAAACTTCTGCGACGGACTTCCACTACAAATCATTGACAGAATTTCAAGCCCCGATAAATTTACTCAACGGAGGACATCAGGACTCGGCCCAAGACAAAGAATTAATGCCAGTTACGAGTTCGTAACTGTTATCACTCGGCCCCTGATACCAACAAAAAAGATCATACAGAATGCTCGCGACCATTTGTCCACCATCTCAAAAGAGGTATTCCATAATTGCTTTAGTAAGCGGCAAAAAAAAACATGTCTATAAGTAAAAAATTAAATGCAGCCAGACCTCTATTTAGCAATGTTGCTAAATTCCGAAAATAAAAAGTTTTTATGTGAAAATTCGTTAAATAGCGTTTCATTTTACAATATTTTTCGGCTTTTGATTCCCGTAGAAAGTTCGCTTTATTGAGGAATTCCCAAAATAGAGATTCGTAAAAGGGAGGTCCGATTGCCCTTAATATAAGTACAGTCGTCTCTCGATAATACGAACCTCTCGATAATTCGAAGTATATGCTCAGTCCCTAGAAAAACTCTTGATATTTCGAACTAAAACAATACGTTTGGGTGCACTCAATAATTCGAAGTAAAATCTGTGACTGGCCAGACTACAACACGCGATAATTTGAAGTGATCTAATAAAACTCGACGGTTCAAACACTCACTATCGTGTAGAGTCCTACAGCAAACACGTTGGAGCTTACATGTTTTGTGTTGTATTGTCTCTGCTTGTCTCCACTGTAACGTAGCCCCTTTGATGACCATCGGAGTTGACCCCGATAACTCCGACAGATGATAAAGTGTCACTAAACAAACTATGCAACTTTTTCCTTCAAAATCACGTCTTTCAAGTGTCATTTATACTAGAAAAATCTGTTGACAAAGTTTGATTAAATGCCGTAAAACAAAAACAAAAAAATATAACAGATTTTTTCGTAAAAACATTATGTACAGTATGTATTCTTTTAATGCATAATTGTATTCTTTTAATGACTTTTATTTTATACAGGACTTTTAACTTCTGTTTAATATTTATACTATATAACATGTACTTTTAAAAAATACTTTAAAATAATTTTATACATCTGTACAATTGCTGTTTTATTACATAGTTTCAAAAAAAAAATTTCTCTTCGGGTATTTTGGGAGTTTTTTTCTACCCTCTTGATAATTCGAAGTTTTTCATTGGTCCCTTCAACTTCGAATTATCGAGAGTCGACTGTAAAAAATGTTATATTTTTTATATGATTTTCTCTGCTGCTACATATTGAAAGCTTACGTCTGTATCCATTTCAGCTTGACACATTCGATAACTACGGCTTGAATGATTGATTTCTTATTAAGGTTACATTTTGAAAACTATTGGCGACGGACTAGTAATTTTGGGGCCTGCCAAATGACGAGAACGATACCTGAATTAGTACTCCACCGTCCATACCACTACATTTTCATTCAGATTCAATATGCATCTGCCTGTCAACATGGTGGGCCTTCAATAGCATCAGGATTGAAACCCACGATTCCACACAAACACACATGCCACGAGTTCTTGACCACGACCATTTTAATAACCTCTGATCCCCAAAATAACCTTATTAACCAATTAATAAATAACAAGGTAATTCTTCTCCACGATTCTTCTTGCGCTAACTGTTACAGTGGAATATATTTCTTGCACGTTTTTAAAGATTTTGCAAAAACAATTTCTTTTTTGCATATTAAACAATTTTGTACAAATAGATTGACGTAATACTATTTAAATAATCTATATGTATGACAGAAATACTAAGGAAAACCCCGGAGAGTTTTTGTCCCAGCAGGGAATAAAATCTTGACATTAGAGGACGTCTCATATGAAGGAAGACAAGGCAGATAAGGATGTTTTCTTTTCCCTCCCGCCTTCATCTGTTTCCTAACTGTAACAAAATACTGAAGTATCCATCTCCACTTAGCTCCTTTTCTTTCCCACTCCCATTTACCGTTGCCATTCGGAACGAATACAGAGGAGTCATTGATACAAAATACTGGTGGTCTCCCACGTTCTATTTTCATATGTGTTTCTACATGTTTTATTTACTATGATAGGATCCAGGACTTGACACGAAAAAAAAATTGAAACCTAAAATTACAATAATACTTTTTTTGAAAGATGGAGCGCTAAGTTGTGCTCTACAAAATCATTTCCAAGTAAGACCAGTGAACTTAAATAAAATGGATGAAAACAGATTCTCGATTTTCCTCAGACACACGTGCTCGAAAAAATATTCTTGGAAATATAGTACGAAGAAATGAGATTTTGCCGCTCATTTATTTCAAAATCAAAACTATTTGTAAATTTAATGGATTAATTCATCAAATGTATAAACAAACTCTAATCACATTTATTAAATTGTCATAAATCTAATACAGCCAAGCAATAAATAGAAATGCAACAAGACAGTATCAGGCCATAAACAAGACAACTACGGTAGTATAGTATTCTCTCTTTGTACACATATAATACAAAATAAACCAATAAATTTATCTACTTGCTTGCTCATCCAATTTAAAGCTCAAGAAAAAGTAAAATTAATTTAAAAAATTCTTGAATTAAAATGTGAATTTTTGAAGTCCCCCCCCCCTTCAATGACACATGAACATAATGAAAAAAAAGGGTTTTTACAAAATCTTCTTTCCAACAAATTTAAATTACAACTTAAAAAACTGCCATTAGCTTACAATTTTGGCCTTGAAAGCATGGTACTTAATCTCGTTTTAGTTGCATTGAACTTAACATGTCCCCCTATTCCAAGTTCGAATATTAAATATGAGCCCCCCATACATGTGTGCAAATGTATTTTTTAAATGAAGTATATATTTTACGATAATTAAAGCATGTTAACAATTCTTTAAGCTTGTTCCAACAATTTAATTTATTTGTAACCTATTATCATATGAATAAAGATTACTAATTAATATAAAAATATAATTTACATATTTAAAAATATATAAAAAAGTTCAAACACCCTAATAAAGTGATATACATATATATTACAGGGGGCGCTGTTTTTCGATTTAAAAAATAAGACACTCGCAGAGAACTTGAAAAATGAAAGCAGAAAATATATTTAGCAATACTTTCAACGTTGTTGTCGAAAAAGTTACATTTCCGTTGCATCTTTAAAAATATTATATAATAAATAGATTTTGCATGGAATTGCATCGTGATTAATTATAAAGCAGAGAGGAAACGATTTTAAAAGCAAATCTTTTCTGGGAAGACCATAAGAAATGGACCAGAAAGTATTTTCCTGGAAGAACCTCACATTCGAAACAAAATCAAATTTTCGCCGAAATTTCATTTGAAAATCTTTCTTACCTGCTCGATTACTCTGCGATATCTCGCCACCGCTTCCCGACATAAATATAGACATCGTATCTCAACACCCCTGTCCTTCTGGTATTCCCAACCATCTAATTGGTCCATAACGGGCAGGTGTTCACAGGTATCCAGCGGCTCAGGATGACAGGGTAGGTAGAATTTTGATGAGTTGGAAGTCCAACTAACGGAATAAATAGGCTCTTTCCAGAAGAGCCAAGGCCCTGGGGTTCTGAGTAAATTAGTTTCCAAAATATCCCCACCCCTCCCCACAGTTCCATTGGCCAAACTCGACTCTGACGTATGACTTCTGCTCCCAAAACTCATTTTTAACTGTCATGATGCTCCTGGATTAGGTTTCTCCAACGTCTAAGACATCTGTTTCTGCAATTGCGGCTGAGGATGCTTTTGGGGGTGGTATACTTGCCAGAACTTGGAGCAAGAGTAAGACCCAATAATAAATAACTCTGATGAATATTTTAATGAAATTTCTGCAAGATCTCTGCATATTGGACTTGGCCTAAATTGTATTTTGGGCATTGAAGACACATTTCTAATGGGTTCTAGAAGTATGATCACCAAATCAATTTCATGAATGGTTGAAAGGATATGTCGCCATTCTTGGAAATTGAGTGGGCAAGCAAGATATTTTTCAGTTGCATTAATTAAGTTTAAATCTAGATATCATCCCGTGGATGAAATTGCAACCATTTCGGATAGTTTTAAGATAGGGGAAAAAACTTGTTCCCTTCTTTTTGATTGAGCAGATTGTGAATAGAGGCATGAAATGTTGATCGAACAGATTTAAAACTAAATTCAACTAAAATTCTTCGGAGAATATTGAAGAATTTTCTCGTAAACATTGTTTTCAAATAATTTTAATCCCATTTTAAAAGAAATTACGAAAAATGACAATAATTACTTATTTTTTCAATTGCAGTTACATTTGTCATTTACAATATATTCAGTGATCAATTGTAGAACCCAATCAATCTTTGCTAATAAACTATTCACATGCAATTAAAAATATATTAATCATGATTTAAAAAGAATGTTAAACAAGCAATATAAAAAAAATGTGTCGATTCCTACTTAGGCCACCAAAGAAAACTTTTATATATTTTAGATACTTTTTATTAAATAGTTACAGTTTTAATATAAATATGCATATGACAGAATCACAATATTGAGTGACGAAATAGACAAAACGATTTTCCTTGCAATTCTCCATTCTCCTTTCTGTATAAGGTGTTAGAATATTTTGTTTGTTACTATTTATTCATTAATTAAATTTAATTCTAATAAAATAGTATAGTAGAAAAGAAATCACATTCTCAGAAATTAGGCCATCCGCGACCTTTGGATTACAAGTCCAACGCACTATCCATTGTGCTACAAGGACACAACGAATGATTTTCCTTTCTATATATCTGTTGGACTATTATTTTTTGTATAGTATTTATTCATTTTTTAATTTAATTAATGAATTAATATTTTAAAAAACTATTAACATCAAGTGTTTTCCACTACAAATTTTAAAAAATCTATTTGAACTTGAATGGATGAATAGAAGGTATTTTATTAACGATTGAAAATTTGAACAACTATATAATTCAAAAATATACACAAAATAGTTATGAACCTAAGATAACTAGTCATGTTATCATAAAGTCTTAGCCACAGTAGTGCTATAGCAAACTCCTGGCCTTAGGAACTAGGATTGCAGGTTATATACACTTTCCCCTATAAATATAGGGGAGAGTAAACTAATAGTAGGATTTGAAGAAGTAAGGAAAAAATAAATTATTTAATATATTCACGATTTCTTAATTCTGACAAGGAAAGATATTTTAACAGCAAGGCATTGTGATTTATTGTTAGCGATACTGTATATTTTTAAACCTCTAAATGTTTTAAATCTCACATTTATATATAATGTCATTTGAAGCGCGATGTACACCACTTCGATATATAAGTACAAATAAGTGGTAAAGAATGACCCTGCGTCAGAAAGAATATAACTCGGATGATTTGCATAAAGAAAATTAGTTGTACTTTACCATCTAAGGCAGCGGTCTTAAAACTTTTGATCTCCGCGCGCCCCCTTTTATGTATCAGCCTGACATCGCGGACCCCCCCCCCCCTCGACTCCCAGAATATGGCTGAATGATTTAAAATTAGCTCAAAAATACTAAGATTGATTCTGCTACTTATTTTAGGCTTATTTTTTCCTTTAAGGAAAGAGTAAACTATTTTTTGAAATATTGTGTTGTAGGATGTTTATGTAGTAGCAAACAATAAAATATCTGAATCAATATTCTTGATCGAAGTGCATGTTCTAGTAGTATTTTTTCTTTGGGAGCAATTTAGTGACCTAGTCTAGATCACTAATTCAATTTCAGAGTCTGTAATAGCAGAAAATCTTAAGGCGTCTCAGGGTGTCTTAAGGGTGTTAACTTTTTCTGGAGGGCCGAAAATATAAACAATATTCAAATACATATAACTCTTTGAAATTAAAACTAAATAATTCGAATCTTTTACACATTATTTATAAAGGGATGGGGCTTCAGAAAAGTGTAAAATGTTTAAAATATAATAATAATTTTAAAAATTATAAGCATATGAAAATGAGAAATGTTTTTATAAGAAATATTAATTAAGTTTTACGGCGCACATGCTATTTTCAAAAGTATTAGCTTTAATTACTAGCAATAAGTTGATTTATAAAGTTAAAAGTATCCTTATTACACTGTAGTAAATTTAAATAAAATAGAATAATAAATTGTATTCTTTAAAAAATAAAAAAAATTTATATTTTAAAGATATTTTTAAAAAATTACTATTTTTCAAATATTCTGAAATACAAAAGATATATTGTTCTTATTTACTAGGGTATGATACATTTTATAATTCTATAAAGTTTTATGCATCAAAGTCTACTATTTTAGAAGTTAGCGGGCGCGACGCCAAAATTACTTAATATTTATTACCAAATTATTTCTTATTTGCATATGCTTATAACTTTTAAAATTATGATTATATTTCAAACATTTTGTACTTTTTAAAACCATAATCCTTTGTAAATAACACGTAAAATATTCGTATTATTTAATTTAAATTTAAAAGAAAAATTCCTGCTTAAAAATTGTTTACATTTTCACCCCTCGAGACCCCAGTATTTTATCTTTGGGAGCAATTTAGGGATCTAGTCTAGAATGGCACATCTTTCAATTTCAGAGTCTTTAATAGAAGGAAATCTTAACATTAAGTCAGAGACTTTTGTGAACCCCTTAGAAAAGCAATGATTTCGATCTTGTTTGTTGTGTTAAAAGTACGCGTTATACGCCGGATTTCACGGTATATAGTAATTGTTCACTTAATATGTGTCAAAGAAATAAGTAGTTCATTTAGAAATTGTTCAGCTGATAATCATGGGCTTATGTTCAAAATAAAATATTATATATGAATGTATGGAGAGTCCATTTACTGAAAATTAAGACTCAAGGGGTCCACCAGAAGTAACAAAAAAGGTTGAAACATTTTTTTTAAGTAATGATGATTTATTAAATGACTGAAGGAGGGAAAAAATTTAAAAACCTGGTTTAATGGAACTAAAAACGTATCAGTTCATACATAATATCTGCACCAAATCTGAAAACGTAGCAAACTCATGGCAAAAGCCCTATGGATCATGAATCACTCCTCTCATCGAGGGCCATTTCCTGTCAAGAAGACCGTCTCTCATTGGTCGCTTGTCAAGATCTCCCTCCCTTGACAGGATCGGGCGCACCCCTGATAAGAAACCGGACACGATAAAGACATACAAGCTACTTGGTGTCAAAAATATAGAAGGAAAAAAAATGGAGTCGCCCTGGAGGAGGAATGCGGGAACGAAAAAGGATTAGAAGACACGAGCAACAGTGGAAAAAAGATTATCGGATTGCCCGGATGGCAAAAACAGATCAACTAACTTTTTCTGGTAAACATTCCCTAAAAATGGATGAAAAGTTGAGAATTTTTGACGTGAGTACAAAGAAAAATGGGTTGTCTTTTTTGTGGAAGATATAGTTTAAGCCGCATTAATTTTATATTTTGGAAAACAATTGTCAGTTGCTTGAAGCAAAACAGTTAAAGAGCTATACACACATCTTTACAAACAGCAGCATAATTTCATTATAAATGCTATTGATGGACAAACCCGATTTAAAAACCGAAGCTAATTACATTTTATCTCATAAAAATAAAAAAAAACGTTTCCTCTAAATCAGACCATTGCTTTCACTTATAAATGTTAACTAATAACGGGGGAATTGCACCTTCTTTGAAAATTCACAAAACACCTTGAAGCCATCCTGGAAACAAGATATCTATACACATTAAGTTCCAAATTTCTATAGATGAGGGGAGGGTATTATGTATGAAATATCATTTACATTTAAATATAACTTGACTGGTTTTTGTTTCAAAAAATTCCCCAAATCATCATGGGTATATACTAGAAAGGATTGTAATAAATTATCTCAAGACAAAAAGAATATTTTTTTTTGTTATAAAAAATCTTGTTTAAAAAAAGTTACAAATGGAGGGTATTATGGAATAGTCGGGTAACAAGGAAAAAACGGTTTAAACCTTTGGAAAACTTCTCAATCGTAGTTATTTTTAACAAAAAAAAACATTTTAAAATAATGTGAAGGTCATTTCTGTTTAGAGTTTATTTACAAAAGTCAAATATATAATCTTTCTCTACTCCTGTGAAACGGCTAAGGTAAACCCACAGAAACAGCTGAAGCATTGAATTCAAATTTCCCATTGTTTATGCTCGGAGAATTTCCTGCTACAAAAGAGAGACACACACACACATTGAGCTTTTTTTCTTTTCTTCTTTTTTTTTTGTGGCAGTTTTTTAGTTCATGGTATGAAGTGTCCATTACAGATGATACAACAGAACGAAACGATTTGTTGTTGTTTACACTGAAGTCCTCTCTAGTACAAGTATGGTGGACTTTTGACCTTGCTTCCCCCCCCCCTTGAATTATTTTTTGTACACCACTGGCAACATTAAAAAACAATCAATCCTACCTCCTCCCCAAAAACTTTGTTATTTCGTGTTAGATTTTTATACGTCGGTTTAAGATTTTTTTTTTTAAATTACATACATAAGATGTAAAAGGATTCTCTACATACATACTTACTACATGCATACATACATAAGATGAAAATTTTTTAAGCTTCATTCCATATATATATATATATATAAAAAAGAAAAAAATAGTGCTAAAAAGCAGATCTTTTTAAATAAAGGCCATGCCCCTGAAGCGTGTAAATTAGAATCTTTCGAAATGTCTACCTACAAGTAATTTAGTTTTGTTATATCAATATGTGATCATATTTTACTTTATGTGGCACTAATCAGTATTAAACATTTAAAACCACTTATATCTTTGTTAATAATTGAAAACATTGGATTTTTTTAAAATTTATTTTTCATGGAGTTTTTTTAAGTGTAATTCATTTTTGAATTTGCTCCCAAGTAGATTTTACTCTTCGCCAATTGTTATAATATTGTTTTATTCTATACATTTAATTTTCGAGGAAAAAAACCTATTTGAAAAAAATTAATTTAAATATCATACAAAATTAAGCTATCGCGTTTACATAAAAATAATTTTTTCAATGCATCCTTAAAAAATCTGTAGCGTACGAATCACAAACGACAGATTGCTAATTATCATTTATTTATTTCAAAAGTTTGCTTTAATTGTTGAGAATTCCATTTTTTTTATACCTTTGTGGAATAAATGTAGCTTTATATGTATCTCAATATATATGTGATACGTATTTTCGATATTAAAAAAGGCGAAAACTCGGATTTCTCTTGCAAGTTGAATTCTTATAAATATTAACAGTTTAGCTGCAAACACTGTTGCTGTTTCTTTCAAGTTAAATAATTGATACTTTGAAAAAACTATTCGATTTGTAAAAAATTGTCAAAATTTTTTAAAACAATTTTGTAATAAACATTCAAATTGCAATTCTAAAGCAAAAATTATGTAATGTGAAGACAAAAGCGCTGAACAACTGCGTTACAATTTCGAATTCAATTCTCATGTAATTACAAATATATAAAGCAAGCATGGATTTTATTCAAACAATTTAATTTTTTGAAATAAGCTGTTAACGGAAGATGAAAAATAAATACGTAAAATTAATATAAAATAGAAAACCAAAATAAAAGAAATAAGTGAATAGCCCTCAGATTGTCAAGTAACTTTCTGCAGTCAACGTATAACATCTTGTCTTGACAAATACTATCATGTCGAAATTCTCGGAACTTTAGGCATGCCTTGAGGGCAACCGTAAGTGATGTCTTTTTGACACAAAACCGAAGGGGGGAGGGGAGGAAATGGCACCGAATCCTCTTTTACTACCAAATTCTGTCACACCTTTTTTCTCTCTTTTGTGAAACAGAACAGAATAGCATATAATTCAAAAGTTTGCACAGGAGGCAGCTTTGTATTTCGATAATGTTGCTTGTGCAAGACTTGCAGTTGCTAACCATGCAAAGCTATTCAACCATCCACAAAGGAACCCTCTCCCCCAAATCCCACTTACATTAAAGCCATTTATTTGTTAATTTTTCGTGTCATATTCTAATTTTATATCGAATAGGGAAAGGATTTCTTTGCTTGAATTTTCATAAATTTTAATTTGAATAATTGATTGGTTTTATTCTCTATTCCCATTCAAAATTGTATACTTATAACATATTTCTAAAATTCTAATTTCAATAAAGTTAATGGGAATATATTTTACATAATAGAAGATTATTTTAAAATTTTCCATCTAAAAAAATTCTTGTATCCTTAAATTTAACAGGCCAAACTTCCGGAAAAACCGAATTCGACACTTTTGCCTCTCCAGATCGAAAGATGCCCGAACATTAATTTAACGTTCTGGTTTTGTTAACCTGTAGAGGAAAATGAAGTACATTTTACTGTACGTCTCATTTTATCAAAATTAATCTGTTTTAATATATTATCTCTCCGTTATATATTAAAAAGTGGGGTCATATGCCTTAATTTTGCATTTTTAAATTTAAAAAAAATATAGTATAATTTAAAAACTTTGAAAAACATTTCTTCTGTCTAAAAATGGTATCCTTTTTCTTTGGAAAAACAATGGAAGTCTGCACTTAGAGTGTCTAAATGTTCTTGTAATATTGCAAATTTTCATTCCTCACGTATTTCATGCAAGCAAACTGTGATTATAACGGATTAAAATAAATGATTACGCACATTGACTATGGTTACAGATTTATAAATTACTAGCCATTATCCACCCGCTTCGCTGGGTATTTCATGATGTATAAATATTAACTGTTTTTATATATATAAATTATTGATATCTAAGTGATAACAGTATAAGAATTCGATTGTATTGAAAAATATACTTTTTCCTCTAACTATAGCATCTTGATATAAAATAGGACTAAACTTTTAATTAATAATTTCTACTAATCTACTAAGTGAATTACAATGATTTTTTTGCCCTCTCGTAACCCACAATAACCAAGTGGATTACAGCAAAGTCAATGTTCAGTGGATTTCTACTCCATAAAATAAACATGAGAGCCAAACATCAAGCATAAATCTAATAGAGCAAAAATTAATTTTTTTAAAAAATCAATACACCCGTAGCCCCGTTAAGAGTTGATTTCCAGAAGAACCGTTCTTTGCAGATTTCAATTCAACAAAAGAAAGATTTAAACCAATTTCATTATTTTGTCCTTAAAGTTCGAAAACGTTAACTTTTTTTTTATCAATTAGCCCAGTAACCCCCCCCCCCCACACACACACACACGCGCGCGCGCGCAATACCTCCAAGAGTCGATTTCCGTAAAATTCAATTATAGTGGACTTCTATTCAACGAAAGAAATATGCTTAACAAATTTCACGTATGTGGGTCTAACAATTCAAAAAAAGAAATTTTTCTATAACTCCCCTTGACCGTTCACATCCCCTCCCTTAGGAGTCAATTTTTTTTCAAAACTCTTTGTTAGAGGAACTCTATTCAATGAAAGGAGCATACCTACCAATTTTCAGCTGGTAGATTTAATAGTTTAAAAACGTAAATTAATTACACCCTATAATTCCCAGCAACGCCCCTCGTTGGTCGATTTTCATGAATCGTATTTTGTAGCTGATCTATATTCCGTGAAATACCATGAGTACCAGATTCTCAAGACTGCACGTCTAATAGTATAAAAAGGAAAATAACTACCTATAACGCCCCTTAAGCCCCTGCAACGCCACTTGAGAGTCAATTTTCGGAACAACCATCTGGCAGCGGTTGTCTACTCAGTGAAAGGAATCTACTTACCAATTTTCAAGACTGTACGTCTAATAGTTTAAAAATGGGAATAATTATCTATAACGCCCCTCGAGCCCCCGCAGTACAACTTGGGGGTCTGTTTTCACAAAATCCATTTTGTAGCGGATGTCTACTACCCATGAAAAGAATCTGCTTACCAAATTTCAAGACAGTATGTCCAATAGTTTAAAAATAGAAATAATTATTAATAACACCCAACCCCAGTAGCGCGCCATGCGGTTCGATTTTTGCAAAATCCATTCTTAGCGGATCTCTACTTTATGAAAAAAATATGCCTACCAAATTTCAAGTTTGTAGGTTTAATAGTTCCGGAGATATCGTGATGAAAGGGTGAATGAATGAATAAATGTGCGAGTCGCTTTTCTCCTTCATATATATAGATGTCCGAATCACTGAATATTTTTGTCTGTATTTGTTGTCACTTTATTCTCTTTCAATGAAATACGCATTTAGTTATTCGCTATGATTGCATGCTAATAATTAGATGGCAGGATAATTTTTTCTCCAATGGGCTGCATGTTAGCAGTTGAACTTATTCAAACACAGCAAGGCCCCAAGAGTGGAAGCCATTTTATTGGTGGTACTATCTAGTGTAGCGGCATTCGCTACCAAATGGTGACGTTTGAATTTTATTCAATTGGATTATTTAAGCATCCGTGGATTTAATTTTGCCGAGAGTACCAAAACCGAATTGATACTCAAGGGATATTTTACATACCGCATAACCATATGACATGCATGAGCACGATTTTCGAATCAGGAAAATCTATCGACTCTAGCTGGGGTCGAACCCGCAACCTTAGGTTTTCGAAACGGGAACGCTTCCTTTATGCCACCGAAGCTGAACTAATTTAAATAAATTTGAGTCGCACTTTGATATTAACTGGAATTTACTGTACATTTAATATACTGGTAGAATTATTTTTTTAAAGTGCTTTTTAATTGGTGAAAAAAATTTGAATAATTACCGAAAATTAAATGATGAATACGATCTCTCTGATTTTATACACCATTTCGGCTATAGGCTGGAGTTCTATGTAAAGACTTTTTGATTTGGTGATGGATCCCGTAATTTTAAACCACCGACAAGTGACGAGGTTCCCACTGAGCTGTCAAACCACTCGCCAAGTTCCGCAACTCGCCAACGTGAAAATTTAATCCGTCTTTACTACGCAGGGTTTTTATTGGCACCAGGATTCGAACCTTCAAAAGCATTGCCCACCACGAATTTTCCTCGTTTACTGTCGTTCGTGTATGCCAGCAAGGTGTTGTCACTCTCTTCTGCTGAATATGAAAGTTTGATAGGTACTTATATGCTTTATGAGATTTCTAGAGTACAAAAGACAAATTAAACCAATAGGTCTTCAATTTGACCATTTTAATCCAAATTTATGTTAAATCAAAATTAATTTTTGAAAAAATGCTTACCATTTACATTTTTATACACAAAATTAAAATATTGTGAAAAAATATTGCCTTTTCGGGTTTTCAAGATTTTATACAGATAAAATACTTATAAATCAAGGGCTGTACATTAATTATTATACGTAGTTTTAGTTTACTTTTGGGGTGAGTGAGTGAATATTAACGTCGCACTGATTAGCAACACGAGGGCTTTTGGCGACGGTCCGCGTAATTTTGAACCATGGTCAAGTGACGCGGACGACACCTGAGCTGGCACCCCCCTCTCCTAACTACCACACCAACGGGAGGACGTTTGAGCTCTGGACAGATTTAACGTGCATCGCTCCCCTACACGGCGGATCTTTAGTGGTACTAGGATCGAACTCATGACACGCTAGCCATGATCCGATGCCTAGACCACTCGGCCACATTTACTTTTGGGGAGAATATTTATTGGGAATATCTGCCTCTCTATTGGGAGAATATTTCTACTTACAACAGATGTACTTAATTAAATTTAGCCTCGGTAAAAAAAAGTGAGCCATTAAATAACTTTATACAATGATAAAAAATAAAAAAAAAACGTGTTTTGTTCTAGAATTTAAAGATGATATATTAACCTATTATTATTACAACATCTGCGTACGCTTAAATTTAATACAAAAAAACCCAATAAAAACTTCTAATCAAAAAACACAATTTAGGGGGAAAATCCGTTCAGGCTACACTTTAAAATTCTGTACAAAAATCTATTTAACAATGCGATGCCATGGAACAACAAAAAATCAATTTTTACATGAATGTCGGAAATACACTACAATAACAAACTCGTGCTGTCATCTAGTGGCCAGTATTGTTGTTAATGGGAAATTCCCACCAAGCTCATTTTCTGTAGAAAGTCATTTATCTCTTTTTGATCTTTCAGAGATCTAATGAATAAACACCAGAAAATAAACAAAAAAAAGTATTGTAGAGTATGGTAAAAGCTATTAGGAACTGGCAAAAGTTTTTACATTGTCACATATTCGTCAAAACATACTGAAAATATTTAAACCAATTGACAATTATCATAATTTAGAAAGCAATATAGTTACCAGTATGTTATGAACTCGGCTTTGGAGCTATAATGTTACAAACCCTATAACGAATTTCCATTGAACCTGTTCTGATATTTTTCGCAAATTTTATGGTGTAATCAGTCAGTACACGAGACCTTAATCTTTCAGGTAATAGGTCAGTGTATTTTTGAAAATTTGAAAACAATTGCATTCTTTTCCTTAAGGAACAAGTGTTCCAGGGCCCACAGTTCTAAATTAGTTCCAGATTTGACTCATATCTACAGATTTAATCCAGTCAAATTCAACGTAGTTTCATTACTGTACGAACATCAAGTGATTCTTCAGCGGCACCGGGATGCGAACCTTCGAATAAACAACGCCAGCCAGGAATTCGTGACATGACACTTCGTAAAAGTTTCTTACATTTTTTGCAACATACAATATTTTACAAAATGTAATCCTTTATTCATGAGGTGAAATATATTTTTCTTTTAATATTAAAATGAAAAATGTGTGTATCTTCAGGTAGGGGGGGGGGATTTAAATGTGATCAAATTTGAAGAACAGATTTAAAAAAAAAAATTCTGACATTGGTTCAAAAGCCTTAGTACTTTGTTCTTTTATATTAGACAAAGATGATCGCAAGGTAGTTTTGAATTAGTCGTACACACCGATTGCGCTTTAAAAACCATACCAGAAGTTGATCTTAAAGATTATACGTAATTTTTAACATTAAATTGTATCCACGTGTCTCATTCTAAACTCGAGGAAAATTATTTTAAAGATTTAAAGCCAATTATTTACCGAAATCGGGCTGCCCCAAGTTTCAGTTGTTCTTCTAAAAAGTGCGCATTAACATTTTTATAGCTTCAAACTACCAAGTAAGATCATTCAAGGCACATTGAAGAGTCGACCAAACATTATTTCTTGGATCATAGACTACCTCTAAATGTGTCATTTTGTTTATTTGCCATGTTCATTAATAAATAAATGTCAATCAAAATAAAAGAAGTTCCTAGTTCAAAGGATCTGGAGGCTGCTTTTTCTGCAGTTATATATATAAAGTCTTATTTTGGGAAAATGTTTCTTCTCATATGCGTGAAAATTTTATATGCTTCTAAAACCTACAATAAACAAAATTTTTAATTTATGAGGACGATATTATTTATTTCTGAATAATAAACGAACTAAAACAGTAGCAGATTAATCAGCTTTTGTAACGATGTTTCAAAAACACGAAAATCAAATTTTAATATATTACTCTAAAAACTAATGTTTATGAGAAATGGTTTAATTAAATTTTATTGGAAAATTTAAATTGGACTCAATTGATGATTTTAAATTACTTCAAATTTTAAATGAAACGCATAGAATTTTTTACTCCATATCAGAACTGAGCTTTTGATGTTAAATATACTGACAAAAAATATTCTGCCTGAACTATACAAACGGAATTAACGCTACAAATACTCTTAATAAGTTGTTCTCTATATTTAATATCTCACTTTCAGATAATTCCTAAAATAACATAGAAATGTAAAGATTTTCATTACATGAAGTCAAAACGAAAAAAAAATTTTTTTTTTTTAGTATTTCGTAATAAATTAGAGAAAAAGTTTTAATTTTTAACGGTTTATTATTTTGCCTATTTATTTTGAAATCATTGTAATATTATGAAACATGATTCTTTAGATGTTGAATAAGACAAATTCAATCTGCATAAAAATATTCAGAATAAATTTAAATATCTATAACATGGAGAAAAAAAAGAGTAACTGTGTGGTTCATATGATAAAAAATAAATCACTTGAACATTCCGAAAGGTAAGAAATTAGTGAAACACATGAATATAAAAACTGGACAGGATATGTTTCACTTAAAATTTTATTATTTTTAGTATACACAATCTCTACGAGATGGCGACATCATTATTGCAATACAAATTCAACTTACAAAATGACAACACACTAATGTTACATGTATTTAATACTCTCGTGGCGCCATCTACGTTATACAAGTGGAGATAAATGACATATTCAAAAGTCATTTAAAAAGAATAAAGCGATTTGAAAAGAAAGTAAAAAAAGGAACGATTTTATTCCGAAGTAGTTAAATGTAAATAGATATAACAAGCAACAAAATAAGAGAATTACATGTCCCAAACAGTTATTTCAATTGTTAAATTCAAACAATGTAATAATATTTATTGTTATTGAAAATAAATTTGTTTTATACGATATTTTTTTCATTTCGGCTTACCATTTTGAAATAATTGCAATGTTATTTTATGCCATTCAAAATGGGTTGGAGACATTTTAATAATAGGAGGAAATTTTTGTTTTTCCTATTGATTTTTTTATATTCTTTCAAGTATTAGTCTAGCGCACGGATCGGCAACGTGGTACAATTTTCAGTGGCACCTTGCCCTAATCTACAAATTTGTATATTTTAGTGGTTGGAAGTTGATCTCTCTATTTGTAATGATCCTTCTTGACAAACATCTTCGGAATTATGGACATTTAAGGAATTACGAAAAAGTCCGAAAGATAACTCAAAGTTAAATTTACGGCTATTTCGTAAATTATTAGATGTCATTATTAGAGAAATTGAATTGTTCGAAGAGAGAAAATTGTATAAACTATGCTTTGTTGCTGTTGGTTCTACATGTCTGAGTAAAAAATCTTTCCTCTCCTGAAAAATATTTCAAGTCAGCTAAGAAATTGTTAAACAGCTCAGAACAGTGTCAAATTGAAAGTCACTCCTCTGATTTTGCGATTTGAAAGCGGAACAGTCCAAGCACTAGGTTGGCAAAAAATGTTAACTATATTTTTATTTAACAGGTAAAAGGAAGGTAGATTCTTATATTTTATGTCTATTTCTTATTTTAATCAATATGTTAATATTTAATATATGTACAGTTTTAATTCTTTTTATTGTTAGAAATAAAAAATTTGTTTGGAAATAGCTATAGAAATTGTTTTTGTTTAGAAATAGTTATAATTTATGTTTATTTTCATGTTAAGAAGTATTTTGTAATTATGCAAAATTAATATTTAAAAATCTGAAAATATTTATTTTATTGGCCTCTATTCTCCAACTCTGCATGCATTTTCGCTTGAATTGAACTGGTTCCAAAATGCCCAGCTGTGTGGCACGCTGAATTCTATTGGTAGATTGGCTTAGCACGCCACAGCTAAAAAGCTGCCAACCCCTCGTCTAGAGTCTACTGTTTTTAATTATGATCTTTTAATAATATTTAAAGCTTAAAATAAAAATTTCCAAATATTGAAGTATTCCTCAAAAATCTTATGAAATTCAAACACCAAACAAAGTTTTAAAATTCAGAAATTTAATTCGTATAAAATTCACAGCACAGTTTATAGCACAGAACAAATATTAATTTTAAAAAATTAATTCTTACAGATTTTCAATAATTCAGGAGAATAATTTGCATAATTTTAGTACTTAACTTTTAAAATTTAAAGGCAGAATAAAATTCGTAATGATTATTTTCTTCATTAACTTGTGTTATTTAAAAAAAATAAAGTTCAGCAACAGGTAGTTTTTCAATAATTATTTCCTAACGACGCAATATGAAGAAATCTCAGACTGCGAAGTGTCCAGAAATCGTGCTCGGATCGATGACGCGAGCTTAGTTTCGGATGGCAAACTTTTTAGGAGCGCGTGTGTTTTATTTTAAGTCAAAATTTCATGCATACTTTTTTCCGTTATGTTTTATTTTCTTTATTTAAATATTACTGTCATGCATTCCCACTTTCAGTGAATAAGATAAGAGAAACACAATTTTTTTTTTTTTTTTTTAATTATTTGGTACTTATGCACTATCGCAAACTATTGGCGACATTATACGAAACGAAGCACGTGAATACCAATTCAACACATACGAAATCGGGGTTGCCAACCTGGCGAGTGATCTTGAGCGTTGGCGATTTTTGCAATAATATGTAAGTACCGATTATTCTTATGTAGAGAATCGGAAAATGTCGCAAAAGAAAACTTAGTACATCCGAACAATTGGATACTCTGCCCAGAATATATCAGAAGTTTTCGCGTCCATCGTGTGGTCATCAGCCCACACACAATTTTTTTATTACTTTGATCTTTTTAAGAAAGAATTAATTAAAGTTTTGCCAAAGCAATAAGAATGTGTCGAAGAGTATACGAATGGAGTATGGCCCATAAAAGTCTTGTCACTTGCTTGGCAATTTCCTTCCAGTTCTTAATCTAAAAGAAACTCATTTGACCGTCTGTGAACCTTCGGCCGAGGAACATTAGAATACAAATAAGATTGGGGCTGTTCCTACAACCGATAAATAACAGCAGCGCCCTGCCGGCTAGTTCCAGGAAGCTTTAGCTTTGATAAATCATTCTTGAGCGCAGAAATCCCTTTCATACATAAACATTAAATTCACCCTAACTAAGAATGTACTTCAAGCGATTTACATTTCTGCTAAATTTGATCACATTGATTGGTTAATACTTTGAGGATATGTGATCATGGTCCTGAACGAGTTGAAGAAACATACATTCGTTAATTTTATTACTTCTGTAATGTTGAACAACGACTAACTTCCTTAATACAGCATTAGTGTAACCTTAAAATATATTTCAGGTAAATCTTCAATTACAGTTCAACAGAGTTTCACTTATTGGAAGTTTGGAGAGAAACTCGGGTGCTATCCTTGTCGCTTAAACGCGGGTTCCTAATTCCTCGAGCAGTCTCCAATAGTCGTTCTTAGTTAGCTTCTAAGTTTGACAGTAACTTCAAGATAAGAAAAGTTCAGATTTGAGCTCGGAACATATCTTTCAGTTTATGAATTTGTTAGACTTTAATTGATTTTTTCCAATTTAATATATTCCTTTTTTTTCCAGCGAGAAATATGATTAGTATATCTATTAATGCGAAAGAGGTACTTGCGACAGGACAGAAGGAAAAAGAGGTATTTTTGAAATGCTTCAAAATTTTAAGTAAGTTACATTAAAATGCATCTGTACCTCAACAAAAAATTTACGGGTAATACATCTCTAGAAACCAGAACTAACTAAATATTTATTGCACACACACAAATACTAAACTTCATCATAAATTATTAAAAACTCGTTCGTGCAGTTATGAATGTAATTCACATTTCCTTTTTATCATGTTTTGCAAAGCATACATGTAAACTTATTTCACTTTTGCCCATTTCAGTCTTTCCTAACAACTCTGCGGAAACTGAAGAGTTTAATATTTGATTTTGAGAAAACTCTAAAAATAATATTTAACTCAAAATCTTGCACTTGATTTAAAAATTTCACCTAATCAAATTATAAATATAAAGGAAAACATAGTTTTCAATTTACTATAAGTGAACTAGAGTTATGCTAGATCCCCTTTTAAAATACAAATTAGTAAAGTACTCCTTGTTCTGAGTAAGATAGAAAATTTCAAATAGTTTTTTCTCTCGAAATAGTAGGAAAAAAAATCATAATATATACATTATAATAAAAATTGAAGAAAAAATTGACTTCATAGAAAGATAATTGGTTTCTGAAGATATTCAAATACCTTGAATGAAAGAGAATAGACTTTAATAAAAACATAATTTTAGTTATATTCTATCAGAGTGTACCAATTCTTATTTAAATTTTTATATATCAGGTATTTTGTCGAATTCTAATAATTATTTTGCATTTCTAAAGTTTTTTTTCGAGGAATCTCTTTAGTTGTCCTATTTTGTATATTGAGAAAAATATTATCTTAATTATAAATGTAACTATACGCACAATAAATAATACTCCTCCTATTCTCTTCAAACAATATACGCATTATTCAAACTCTTTTATCTCGTCTACTACAAACTCTTATCTACAATAGATATATCGAAATAAAGTGGCGCTTACAGGAATTTCTCAAGGGTCCAGTGTTGAAAGTCCACCGTTCTCCTATCATACCCAATTAGGCGCCAAACATATTCTTTTAATTTTGTCGATTGTAGGGAACAAAAAACAGTAGAAAATAAGTTATTGAATAAATAACTAGCACATTAACTAATAGAATAAACTATTAATTGCAAATGAAATTTGGTTAGGATGAATTGTGCGAAATCCATGCGTTTCATTTTGTGTAAGCAATTCAAAGAAATACCCATAGGTATGATGAAATTCGTGCAATTTATCACAAAAAATTCGAGTTTACGTCAATACAGTTTGATGATCACACAAAACACTCAAAGGCAAATTGTGTGACGCAGTGATAATAAGTTAATTCCCATTCTGAGCATGAACGATGCCACACTATTGCAAATATCTGTAATACCCCTAACTTAAGATACACTTGTATGTGGGATTTCCGTGAACCTGATCTTTTATGTAACTTCACAAGTAGAAATCCTAAAGAGCGAGGTCCGGCAATCCTAGAAACCATTCAATACCATCAATCTAATCCAATTATAGTCTGTCCAAAGTCATCTTTCCACCATCTAGTGTGCAAGATCACAGTCATGTCAGAATAAAAGACTATAACGTGGACAGCAGAATATCAGTAATGCAATGTCATGTCGTTAATTAAAACGTGGCTACCATTCTCTTGATTTACCGTTTATTATTAATTTAAAACACAAAACTATTTACAAGATATAGAATCTTAGAAAACATTACTACAGGCATCTTCTTCAACCAGTCTCTCACCATTCCAGTCTTTTTTCCCGCTCAACGGAAAAACAATTTCCATCATGAACAGCAGTGAGCTCTTTTTTCCCCCTTAGTCAAAACAGCGTTGCAAGCCAAGCCTTTACATCAAGGGTGTCAAACTCAAAGGCTAACTTGGGCCAAACAAACAAATTTAACTTAAAACTACACACAAAAAATCAATATTCATAGAAATTTAAGTTTATTTCGAATAATACTTTATAATAAACATAAATAAAACAAGAAAAAATTAATGTTTATAACCTGACACTCTTGACATCACTTCTCTACAACTGTCTTTGCTATTTCGGGAGAAATTTTCATATTTTACCAGTCCATGCTTTACATGATATTCAAAATCAGGTTTTATATGCTGTAACGTATACAGTTACAAATACTTCTGTCCGTTTAATGTTAACTTTAATTGTTTATGGATGCATCGTCCTGATCGAATATGAACTCTAGATGCTGTCATCATTCTGTAAAAAAGGCTCAGTAGTTATCTGAATTATATTTTGCTTTCAAATAAGCAACTGACTGCAGTAAAACCGCCCCAAAGCATCACATATTCCCACCATGTTGTTTCTTCAAGAATCTAGATGGCTCACTCCGGATATTATGCCAATAACCCATCTAGTCCGTCGAGATTAAGCTTTCGTTTTCAAACAAAAACGCAATATTCGAGTACTATTCAACTTTCCGTAATTATCTCTTATCTTTAAGTAGTTATTTATAAACTCATAGATCTGCTCAATCCTTTACCTATTTGCGTGTGCTTAATGTTCAGCATTTACATATTGCAAAATTATTCTCCTTGTATATCACAATATTCTGAAATTATAGTGTATATACAGTAGATAGTCGTATATCCGAATCAATTGGGACCGAACACAGTTAGGATACGCAATTGTTTGGATAACTGGAAACCGAATGCGATCCATGCAGTAAATGAAATTGGACACTATACGAATATCGAAAATCATCACATACGGAAAACGTGCTTGAAGTAAAAGCAAAATAGGTGCAAAATGTCGTAATTTTACCTTCATTGTGGAAAATAATAACTTATTTTTATATTATACATCTTCCTTTTTTCACTGCAAGGTTTGATTCTCTTGAGCAGCAGTAGTTGAGTAGGACAGCACTCTGATTGTTGTTCGTACCACTCCATAGCTGTCTCTAACGCAATAAACGCGTCAGCATTTGCTACTTTCGTTCTTGTTATCCTCGTCTTCATCCGTTTCATGGTCGACAGAGTCGGATTCTTCTTGCACGGAAGTCAGAATCTCGTCGTCATTTAGCATTTGAAATCCACAATCTTCTGCATTGTATGCCATCCAGGTTTCTACATCTTCTTTACCACAATCTTGAAATTCTAGGATCGATTGGACAAAATCGGTAATCTCCACCCTGTGGTCGCCATTGAAGTCTTCTAAATAAGGCCACAGTTTATTCCATGCATTTTTCACCAAATGACACTACTGAAATTCCCCAAATATCCTTCACCTTCGGTTTTCCTGTCGCTTTTAGCCTCACGCGAAACAACTGTGGAGCATTGCGGTGTTCGAAAGCATATTCATATGCAGTACATGTAGTTGACAAAAAAAACTGGTCCAGATATTTAACGCTCCAGATAATAAACGTTCGGATAAACGACGTTCTACTCTAGTATACTTTCCTCACTCCTTTAAGGTTATCCCAGACAGAAAACTTCTATTAATCTTGAGCTGTCCACCCTGCAGAAGTTAAGTCCCCAAATTCCCCCATTGTAGGCATCACTGAATTCCGAGTTGACCATCCTATACAAAAGAGTGTGTGTGTGTGCGCGCGCGCGCGCGCGTGTGTGTAATTATTCACGTTAATTTTCTCTTGGGGCGGGGGTTTGAATCCATAATAGGGTCCCGAGTACTCCAGAACTTCACGTAATAATCAATTTCTACAAATGAGTGTACTTGCCGTTATGACTTCCGATATAACGAAACAACATATTTTTCTTAAAATTTATCTATAGCATATTGTCATATATATACACATTCTGGCCTACTTACTCAAATTTAAATGTTACCAATAACCAAATTTTATCACCCCCTTCAGATCGTAATTACTGGTATAAAATAAATTACTGCCTCAGTAAGTCGAGAAACGGAGTATATTAGGGCCCCCTTGCAAAGTCAAGTTTTGAGTACCAAGCCGTATTTTACAAAAGGCGTCAATCAGGTTTTGGCCCTTTAGGATCCAGCCTCCCTATTCGCGACAGGGGTTGCGGGGGAGTACATTACGCAACTGACTTCGGTCATTAACGTACGATTTTATCATGAAATTTAGAAAAGTCTTTAAGCTTGCAAATTAAAAATTTATTTTCTTTATTTCGTTGAAAAGAAATTAATTCTTTTTCAGAAAACAATAGCCGAGCAAAATGAATCCCTGAAAAGAAATATATTGCACAAATAGATAAAGGAGACAGAGAAGTTAATTGTTTCCAGTAAAATGTACTGTTGAGAAAGTTCATTTGGTAACGTATGTTATTTTTCTTAATGAAATCTCCCCCCCCCCTCATTGAAATGCGAAATGAAACTTTCATCCGTATTTTTATTTTCAATTAAAATTATTTCAGCTTTTTAAAAACTCACATTTAGATGAAATAATTTCCATGAATATGTTTATTTGAAATATCTAGCATTTTATAAGTCCAATACGCTTACTCAATCTTACAAAACTACAAAAAAAAAAACACACACACACACACACTCAATTGCCTTTTGTATATTTTTAAAAAGAAAAAAAAAATTCACTAATTCACGCAAAATCTCAATTATCACATTAAATAACATTTAATGCCCGCTCATATGCTCAATTAATAGATTGAAATGACCAGTTCGAATTAATAGATCGCAGGCTGACTTATAAACATCTTGCGTTTATACATTCCCCGATCTTTCAAAATAAACACACGAGTGAAAATTAATTTTAAAAGAAAATTTATTCATATAATAAATAGCTTTAAAAAAACCATGTGGCTGTAAATCATTTTGCCTATCTGGATGGTATGTTTTAGAAACCATCCCATACCTATAGTATCTCTAAAATTATTATATTAAAAAAGCAATCCAAATTCAGTGCTGTAATATCGTTGTTCAGAATTTTTCTTTTTAAAAAAATTCTAGGATTCTTTCTTAACAGAACTGTAGTGTAAATATCTGTCCCTAAAAGAATCAATGAAAGATTTTTTTTTCTTATACAAATTTTTACCATTAAATTCTGATATACAGTTACTTTTACTAAAAACTCTACTTCAATTATTATTATTTCGTTTGTAATCAGGGAAGCCTTAAGACTTCTTGAGGCCCTGGGCCCCTACTCAAATGTAGGCCCCAGGGCCTACAAAAGTAGACAAATTGTCAAATTCCATGCAAACAGCAACTCGAAACAAATAAATGTACATGATTTACAATTACACAAACCGGCTCGACAGACTGCCGCTTTTTGATTGAATGAGTAATGAGAGTGTAAGTGAGTGAATATTAACGTCGTCCTACTATTCAGCTACACGAGGCCTTTTGGGGACGGTCCGCGTAATTTTGAACCATGGTCAAGTGACGCGGACGACACCTGAGCTGGTCCCCTCTCCTAACTTCCACACCACACCAACGGGAGGACGTTTGAGCTCTCGACAGATTTTACGTGCATCGCTCCCTACACGGCGGTTCTTCAGTAGTACTGGGATCAAACTCATGACATGCTAGCCCCGATCCGATGCCTAGACCACTGGGCTCCGCGGCCACATGAGGGTGTATGGTGGTAGGCCGAGACCTATACATTGACAACGGTTATCACATGCAGCCAGTTGGCATATCGTCCGAAATTCCCAGTTTTTCGCAGAGTACAACCTTGAATAACATTTGACTGTTGACATTATTCGAATCATGATCTTATTCAGGATTAGTCGAGAACAAAACGGAGGCTCCCAATTAAACCGAGGCCCAGTTTGTCCATGCCTTAAGAGACGTGCCTGTTTGTAATTACTTTTTATTAAATAAGTAAAAAAACAAAATTTCCATTTTCAATTATCTTAGATTCTTATAATTGTACATGATCTAATTACTGTGTCAGCTATTAACAATTAGTTAACATACACTTAACCAAAACTATTTTATGCTGAGCTATAACAAATCAAGAACAATCAATGGTTTCAGCCATTTGAATGATGGATCGAGAAACGACTTTCGTTTTTCGAACAACCTTTCAGCGCGCGCTCGAGAGAGTAATGACTCAGAGCCATAGCATACTGACAGGAAGAAAAAAAATTCTATTTCTGGTTCGGAGGCATTCAGATCAATACTCTCAACGTTCATTTATAGACTTCAGCAGCGTAATTTCTCACTCATTCACTGTTCTCTAAATGGGGCAGTAGAAGTTTCTTATTCGAGATCGAAATTTTTTTCACCCTTCTCCACTAAAAAAATTAACATAAATAATGTTAAACCAAATATTGACTTATTTATTTTGCGGAATAAGAAAATTAATCCAAAAAAAAAAAAAAAGGAAAAGAAAAAAACCACTGTCCGTTTTTAGTCGGTTATTTATTGAATGCATGCCCCCCTAGATAAGTTCTATGGGGGTTCTATGTATCTCTACGCGTTTACATATTTTTGGGAAGAAACTACAGAAGGAAAACAGGAATGGATGAGGATAGCGCAAATGCACCTAGAAAATTTTCTATATAGTCAAAGTCGCTAAAAATAGTAGCCAACCGCCAAATTTGGTCACAAAAAATAATGTCAATTTGATGATAAACAGCTTGAAACATTTTTTGTGTACCTGTAATCAATGGAGACCAGAGGCGCGCACAAGAGTTCCCCCCCCAACTCCATAGCCCTTGATTTTTTTCGATTGAATAATTCTATGTATATATACGTAAAATTTATTTAGTGTTTGTTAATTTTATTGATTAATGCTTATTCATTGAAAAATTTATGTTTTACTGTTTTTTCTCCCGAAACCTGACATAATCAAAAGAATGTTTGGCGGCGTGTTGGGACATTATACGAAAAAGGAGGACTTCCCCGACACTGGACTCCCCCCCCCTTGAAAAATTCCAGTGACCGCTATAGTTGGAAACAATGAGGCTTTTATTTTGTGTAAACACATCAAGACAAATTAATAGAATTACATAATACGTGTTCATAATATACGTACATAATATATTAATCAAATTGTTTTGCAATTTGAGCAATGGGTACGAACAGTTGTATAATATGTGCAATAGGGATTGGTCTACCGTTTTATTTATAATAAAATAAAAATGCCAGAAAACGACAAATATATAATATTTTGCTCCACCTGAAGAAAGATAAAAGCAAAAATATTAGAAATATAACCTTAAATTGATACATAAAATGTAAATTAATTCCCTTAAATTTAAGTTTTTTTTTTCTTTCAAAAGAAGCAAGAGAAGTATATCAACTTCTCACGTGGTCTTTTAAAAGTATCTTGTAGGAATAATTTTCTCATATCCATAAGGACAATCCTTATCATCAACTGTTTTTACTGCAAATGCCTCTTCAAACAGTAAGGGCCGAGTAAAGATTAGGTGACAAAATGAGCAGCAAAGTCTCTGCTAACCATATTCCTTTCAACCTCCATTTGAGAACGCATTTTTCATACGAAACATGAACAAAGTTGGTGATCACAAATTAAAAAACAAATTAAAATAAAAGACAAAACAATAAACAAAATAAAGCAAAAAAATAACAAGAAACCGAAAGTAAAAATTGTCCAACATGTAAATAGAATGCAATTAGAACTTCAACAAAAATCGATTGACTAATACAATGATAAAGTATAATCAAGCTTATGCGATCATTTTAGTTTCCAATAAAGGATGCCAAAAGCTTTGGTACATTTACGTTCTGTCCTGATCTACTCATTAGGAAACATGAAATTTGTATCATATTGCCACCTGATACATTATCTCTAATAACAATTGTTTATTAAGGTCCCGCTACATGTTTGATATTGGCTTCATTACTTCAAACCAAGATCAAATGACGAAATCGACTTCTGAATTAGCATTCCACAATCCATTCAAACTACGCCACCATGAGGATATTTAAGATTCGGCAGATTTAACGTGCATCAGCTGCCGACACGGAGGATCGTTAGTGGCAACACAATTGGAGCTCAAGGCTGGAAACAACGAATCCGCAACCATGACCACTTTGCTACCATGGTGGCATCAGTCAGGGGCGTAAGGTACACCCCTGAATCGCGGATGGACCCAGCCCTTCAGGAATCCCAAAGCCTATGACATGTTATGGTTTTGCAATTCTTTGTTGCCCCAAGTTTAACTTTGCAAGAGGGGGGGAGGGCTAAAATTCTCTGAATGAGTGAGTGAATATTTACGTCGTACTGCTCAGCTATACACAAGGGCTTTTGGCGACGAACCGCGTAATTTTAACCAAGGTCAAGAACGACACCAGAGCTGGCACCCCCCCCCTCTCCTAACTACCATCAGCGGGAGAACGTTTGAGCCCTCAACAGATTTAACGTGCATCGCTTCCCTACACTGTGGGTCTTCAGTGGACTGGGTTCGAACTCATGACACGCTAGTCATGATTCGATTCCTTGTCTACCGCGGCCATTAAAATTCTCTGAAACGCCACTGACAACAATCAAGTACATTTTATCAATGAATTATGAAAGTGAATTCGATTTTGAAATGAGAGAGAGAATTAGATCGTGAATATTCATCAAAAGTACTGTTATATCAATACAATCGAAGACTCGTTGAAAGGTGATTTCTGTGACCCACATCTAGAAGGAGATATTTTTTTTTTTAAAAAAAAAGGATGTTTCAGTTATAATTTTGCACAGTTTTGACTGGATGAATTAATTTTTGATTCATATAAATTACAAAAATCTTTACTTGCTCCAATACTTTAATATCAAACTAATTTTTTTAGATTTGTAATTAAAAATTTAAAAAAAAATACTTATTTATAGAATGTTTTTGAAAATAAAGTTTAAGATATCTATTTTCAACCACATTAACACAGAACAAAATAAGACTTTAATAAAAGATAGACACTTCTATAAAGATTGGCAGTGATAACAATGTTAATTATCCATTTCACAAATAAAATAAAATAAGAGAGTGAAGGGAGAAAAAAATTATAAAAATGTAAAAAATCCCTTAAAATATTGACAAATAAAAATTGTGTTCGTAACTATAATTTTCTTAAATTTATTTCACTGATATTAAGCATCTGTTTTAGTCATTCTATAAGAGATTCGGGAATAAATGCACAGTTATTGATTTTGCATAAAAGTTCTCAAGGATTATACATATTTGTTTGTTAATGATCCAAAAACTTTTCAATAGTGATCGTAACCCAACCACCCAGGTCCCTTTAAGACTCTTAAATAATAATACAGGAGTCCCTCGTACAACACTGTTTCGATATTACATGGTACAAAATTTGTGATTATAAAATGGATTCGATAATACACTGCGCAAAACTTGAATTTCACGGTAACGTTTTTAATATTGAACCGATTGCTTACTTAAATTTAATTGGTTTGAAAAGAGGAACTAGAAAATTTTTTTGTTTAAAAAGATCTTACAGTATTATGTAGCTGAAAATTTAAAAGATAATTACAAATTTCTTTAGCTCCTTGCAAAGAAATTCTTAAAAAAAAAAATTTTGAACTACGTCAGACAATTTTTGAAAGTTAAGAGAAATAACTAGTAAAGAGGATTATTTCAACCACCTTTGAGAAAACAAAATAGATTAGCTGTAATTTCTGTTGAGAGTGATTAAAATGAAAATTAAATTTGGGATCCTAATAATCCCCGTTACTAATTTATAAATTAATAATTTTATTTTAAATTAAAAACTTTTTAAAAAAGTTAAATTACTTTATTTGTAAGTTTTATTGGAACGAAATTTCAGCTGCCAAATTTTTACCCTTAAGACTTGATTTCGGTATAACACGGTACACATTGCCTTAAATTATATGATTTCAGTTTCGTATTAGACGGTACATATTGTTATCATTTTTTTTACTTTCATGCATAATTAATTAATAAGTAAATAAAATAATTTAAATAAATAAAAGTCTCGTATAGCTCGTTTTTGATGTAACACTGTATAAATTAACCGTGCTATACGAAGGACACCTGTATATATACTTTAACTTCATTACTAGTTTTTCGTACTTTATTATCTATTTCGGAATTTAAATTTCCTCTGATTCGAAGAATATTTAATCCATATATCCATCACTTCTTTATACATATATTATAATTATGTACATAGCTCTAAAATAAATTTTTCAAAAGAGTGAAGTTAAAATGTTAACATAAAGAGTATTTATTATATTAGAGTCTCTAAAAATACAAAATAAGTTTAGACTCCCAGTTTTTCCTCCAATAAAAAAGAAATTTCAAAAGTAAATTTAATGTTAGTACTAATTTAAATAAACGTCCTTAATTTTAGAAAAAAGTTTTCCCTACAATTTCCATCAATAAATTAGTCTAACTTTAAAATGTTTTATTACACAAGAGGCTTGAGTAAAAATAGCATTGATTATAAAAGTGTTCTTTTACATCTAGGATTTTTTCCGCTCGGTATAAAACTGACTATAACATCTAAAATAATTTACAAATTTTTTAGACAGAATAATCTCTTGAAAGCGAATCACAAAACAAATTCTTGAGAATTTTTAATTAAACTCATCTTAATTTAATTTATCTTGGAAATTAATTCAATACCAGCAGTAGAACCGAACGCCTGTAGAGATAATAAAACAGAAATATAAAAGCCAAAATATAAACTCACCAATAAAAGCTGGAGCAAAAAGATTTCAGATTTCCTAACCTTTCCTCGACCAACGATACAGAAATTATACAGACCACAATTTGTGCACCAGCATATGCTCACTCACTGAACTAAGATACATATTCATCAAAACATCCGCTAATCAAAGAATAGACCGAATCGCCCTCAAAGAGTTCGGTCCAAGACCGAACTTCCTGACGGTGACATCCGGTCACAGCTGTGTGAGAAGCATAAAAATTCCACCGCATCCATTTTGCCTATTCATCAAACCGCGTCAAAAAGTTACATTGTTTCCACAGATGGGAGGGGGTGCCTCTCTAAAAAGGAAGGTGCCGAAATAATGGCAGACTATGACTGTGACCATTTAGTCACGCTGGTCTCACCCGTTGATACACCGGCAATTTTTTACATTATTAATCTCGGGTTCATTAATTATCTTGGGGATGTAGGCGTTGATTTTGTGATTTTTCTAAACAGTAATTTCCCCTCGTCATTAATTTATTGGCCAGACAGCCCCCCCCCCCCCGATGAAACTTCCGATTGGCGACTGGAAATTACGCCTATTAGCAAGATCATGACTAGAATCATTGGATTCAAGCGGCGGGGACTTCAGCTACTGGAAAAGTGCCTTGAAGACTTTAATAAAGGAAGGGAGTCATTGCAAATCAATGGTTCCTTAATTATTTGAAGGTGTCACTCTTTGTAGGCAAGATTAATTTTTGCCAGTTCGCCACTGCTTTTAAATGAACATTTTAGAGTAAAATGTATACGGCTTCACACACAAATGTGTCTTCAAAATGGCTTCCCCTTTACCAATTTTGAATTCAATTATAAAATTTTCATTTGTTTCCATTTACATGTCCATTAGCGCCACCACAGCAAAAGCGGAGCCACGTGAATAGTGCCATGATATCAATACAAAAAATTTTTAACGTTTTTTAAAAGAAAAAAATTAGATTATGGTACAAAATGGCGCGTCCGCGATAGCCTAGTGGTCAAAGTATCGGATCGTGGCTGGTGGATCGGATCGTGGCTCAGTACCACTAAAGACCGCCCGTGTAGGGCGTGATGCACGTTAAATCTATCGAGAGCTCAAACGTCCTAACGTTGAAGTGGTAGTTAGGAGATGGGTGCCAGTTCAGGTGTCGACCACTTCACTTGACCATGGTTAAAAAATTATGAGGTCTGTCGCCAAAAGCCCTCGTGTAGCTGAACAGTGCGACGTTAATATTCACTCACTCTTGTGGAAAACGGCATGGATCGAGTGTCGTCAATGTGGCTGCGGTAACGCTAATATGTAAGAACCTTTTTTATACAAGTCCATGAAACTCTTTCTTTCCCGCAATATATAATATAAATGTGTAAAAACCCACGCAAAAAGATACTACTTTTTAATATTAGGCTCTCAAGTATGAAATGGAGCAAAAAATGCACATAATTGAATTCGATTTTCCCCCCAATATAAACTAAGATTATAAGATGATTGTTAAATTTTTTTCAAACTGAAATATGCATTAAAAAGAGGAAAAGATGTACCTATTACACAAATAACAAATTATGCAAAAATACGGCGTCTGTTGTTGTTACTAATGCCACCTGTCTGACGTAGTCAGATCGAGGCCCACGAAATTGCTCGTGGCAACGGGCTAGATCTACGCCTGTCGTTAGCTTTAGCTTTGAGCCCCCATGAAGGTGACAGTATGATTTTTCTTACACAACACGCTAGATGGCGACATCATTCGGGCCCACTGGTTTAACGAGCAAGTTATCCGTATGTACTCGGCGGGTATTAGGTGGCATTGGGCATCGAACCCAGGCCTTCCGGTCTGGAGTCCGATGCTCTAACCACTAGGTTACCTACTACTATGGCGTCTAAATGAGGTTATGTGCTTAACATATCTTTGCTCCATTTTATACTTGACAACCTAATAAAAGAAGGGGGGGCTGGGTACGTTTCCCGTTATACAGAGGTTGCGGTATCCGAGTGGTCATACTAGTGAACTCGTGACATGTATGTCACGAGTTCGAGCTCTAGTGACACTGAAGACCAGGAAGCTGGCACAGGAAAAATCTGTCGATGCTCATAGATCTCCCGTTGGTGTAGGCGCGGTAGCGTAGTGTCTAAGGTAACGGATTGGTGGTGGTGTATCATAGATTCGAGCTAAATACCACTGAAGACTCGCTGCAGAGATGGCCGATGCACGTAAAATATGTAGGGGCTCAAACGTCCTTCGTTGCTGGGGTGTGGAAGTTAGGAGGAGGTGGTTCCAGCTCAGGTGTCGTCCTTATAACGTGACCAAAGTTTAAAATTATGTTTGTTACCAAAAGATCTAAAGTATCTTTTAAAAGTTCGAGCTTAATAAAATCAAACCACGTTATCAAAAAGTTGTTTAAGATGAATTAAAAGACTATTTATCAACATCGCACTCAGAAGCTATGTAAAGGCTATTGGTGATGGAACTTTGTTATTTTGAACTATGATCAGAAGACGAGAACGACATCGGAGTTAGCACCTCACTACACGAACTTTCCTCATGTGAAGCTATGAATGGTATTAAAAAAAAAAAAAATCGAGATACTGTATAAAACCAGTTATTTGAAAACCATGTTTTTATATGCTTTTTTTTTTACATTTATATATTTTACATTTCTGCATTTAATATTATAAATATTTTTAAAAAATTCATCCATGTTTCAATTTACACCAAAACTAGGACCACATATTGCCTATAAAAAAAGGATAAACACTTCAAATTTAATATGCTAGAAATAGTTTTAATCTCAATTATTCGTTGCTACTTATTGACATGTAGTGTAGTTTAAGAAAATGAATCAAAATTGCTCTCCTTGTACTTGTGTGCATGAATTCAATGAAGACCCTTTCAATTAATGATATTTTGTGAAAATAAATTACTTTGATTGTAGCTTTTTTCTGTAAATTGGCTTCTTTTTAATTAAAGATTATGTTATAAATTTTTTGGTTTTGCAAGATTTCTATGATCAATGAATCAAATCTTGTTGAAATCTCAGGGTTCCTTCAGCGCTTGGACCAATATTTAAAAGAAGTTTAAAGCCTTTGAAAATTAAAAATCATACGTTAATTACATAAATTTTATGAGAGAGTTTATAAAATGAGAGATTAAAAAGATGAGCATAGAAAAAAAAATTAGACTACATAGACCGAAATACTGTTTCTATAAAAGAAATTACATTTCTTATGAATTAAAAGGGTTGTAGTTCTAGAAGTATACTATTTTTTTCTAACGTTTTAAATAATACTTCGAATGAATGACTTCAAAACATAAGTACATTACGCACGCGTATTTCAGGTTTCTTCGTAAACAGGGGAAGCAAGTAATACGCGGCGAATATACCTAAAAATTAAAAATTGCTGCTTGACAGTAAAGTTTGCGTGATACACCGAATTTTACGGTATATTTAATATAAATATTAAATTTAACGCAATTAAAAGTCATCGGTCATTTTTACTTTACTTTACCAGAAATAAAAATTTAATATAGAATTAACAGCTTAAATAATGCATTGCTTTCTATATTTGTAGTGTTCGCATTCTTTTAAAAACGCTATACGGCTAAAATAATATTTTAGCCTTTTATACATTTTATATTTTTCGCCATTTTTATATGATTTTATGAATAATTTTTTCAATTGTGATTTTTAAGTTATAATAATACTTTAATAAACATTTTTTGCTTATAAAAGTGTTATTATAATAGTAAGATTTATGCTTGTAAATATTTCTTAAATTTTTATTTGTTTATACTTTTTAAACTTGTTTCTTTTTTGTTGTTTTGTTATTCTTATTGCTTAATTTTACATTTATTTTTATTATTACTTTTTAGAAATTCATCATAAAAAGAAATTCCTATTTTTGTTTGTTTGCTTGTTTTTTATGACAACCATACTAATGAAGAGGATTTTAATAATTCTGCTCTAAGCTGCACTATTAACATGTTTGTAAGTAAATACGCTTCATATTATTCTATTTTCCATCGTCAAAAAATATTGTTACATTAAATTTTGCATTAGGCTAACATTTCAACAGTTTTTTTCTTTCTAGAAACGTCTAAAACATGTCATTTTTTATTACATAAAAATAATTATAATTCTACCACTAATAAATAATTCCGTTTCTCACAGATGACTGAATAATAACATCTACAGTTTACAAAATGAGTAGCTTATTTATAATGCAAACACGTAATAAAATTCCTAATTGAACAAAATGATTTTCACTACTGGATACTAATGATACTGGATACTAATAACTGAATAAATTATATCTCATTATAGGGTAGTTCGTAAACATTTAAATTGGTAAAGATTTCATTAAGAACTCGTTTAACGTTAACTCATTATTTTAAAATGAAGTTAATTAATTTTTGACATTATGTTTATTAAATATTAAAAAAAAAATTTTAGTTTTCCTACAATTAATTACATTTACCCGCACCTAAATTGCAGTTCCATAATTATTATTAAAGTATGTATTAAAGAAAAATAATTCGATCATTACAGGAATCATCAACATGACAAAAAAATAAGGATTCCATTCACGGTCCTAAAAATAATTTATACCAAAAAAAATAATTATGTTCGTATAATTCAAATATTATAATTTTATTTTTGCTCCAAAACACAACTGAGAAAGGAGCGATTATCCACTCCTCTCTCCCAATTCCTTATTAAATATAAATTAGACTAAAAAATAAACATTAAAAATAACGAAGGCAAAAAAAGAAAGAAATTCTGGAAGAATTGAATAATGTGAGCTAAATCAATTACTTCACCCACTCCTCCGAGAAGCACGTAACAAAAAAAATATACAAACAAAAAAAAAACCTTTAAAAAATACTTGCTACTTTTACACAAGAAAAATCGCCATTATATTTCTAAAGAATGCTAGTCGGTGCCCTGTTCTTGACTACCATATAAAAAAGTAGGAAAAAGACATTAAAAAAAGCGAGAAAGAATTTTTTTTTAATTAGTGCCTGGAGTTGTATGCATGCTATAAAGAACTTGATTAGATAATTCTGAGCAAGCGAATATATATAAAAAAAAATGCGAAAAAGAATCTTTTCTAGTTTTCTCTCTCCCCTTATCTTTTCAACCTCATTACCCTAATGACTTCTGTGTCTCAAGAAGGGCCAAAAGTGATTCCAATTTAATTCCGGGCGCCTCTTTCAGGAATTTGGTATTGGCGACGCCTTTGTGTTCTGTCATCAAAGGAAATGCCGCCCTTTGTGGCATTCCAGATTCTCCAGGACGGAACTGGGTCACTCTCTCTCTCCAAGTCCTTGGAAGACGCATTAGCGACCAGAACAATCCAAGAGGACTTTTCTGAGCGACTCGAAGTGGAGCATGGAAGAAGGATAAGAAACAAAAGAGGCATTCAGAACTTGTTTGTCGAGTACAATGCAAAATTAATCCTCAACATCTTATTCTTTTTTTTTTTACTAAAATGAAAGTATACTAGATATAATGTGTCTTTAAAAAGAGTTTGCTATGTAAAATATGAGATATTGAGAAATCTTTGTCACATTATTATTCTGCCCATTCAATTACAACAGGGGTGGCCAACTCAAATGACCTTGCGGGCAACTTCGGAAAAACATTGTAATCGCGCAAGTCACATAAAAATATATATGGAAATATATACAAAAGAAGGAATCGCAGGTATAAGTTGAAAAAACGAGTACAGATATCACATACATGATGCTGCAGGTTATCGCTGCAGCACAATACTGCCCTCTTCTAAATATGAAAGCAGAAGCAACATGGTAAATTGAAACAATCGTGGGATTTATTTGTTACAAAGCACTACACCAAACACAAAAATATTGCACAAAATAATCGTATTTTGTTAAGTTGTATGGAATCTCGCGAGTTGGACACCCCTGTGTGGAAAAAAAATTATGAAACTATTAATAGGGATTTTCTAATCCATGTTTCTGGATTTTCCTTCAAAGATTAGTAATTTCCTTACTTTAAGATAACGCCTGTGATAGAAAATTACCTAAATAAAGACTATCTTCCCTTAATGTTAAGGAATAGCCCCCAAATTCGGAATATTTTTTCAGATATAAAAACTCTTCAATTCTAATATTAAATTTTGGTCTTTGCTATACTATAGAGCAGCATATTTAATCATACTCTCATTTTTATCCGAATTGACCCATTTTTTTTGGTGTAAAATTACTTTTTTATTGAATATTTAAAAATTTTAAAAACGTGTGTTAAAAACAGATGTAAAAAATTATACAACAATGGAAATTTTCGCAAATTTGAGACATTTTTCTATCTGAAAATATGTCGCCCGTTTAGCACAGGGTTTCGCACATTTAGTGAGACATTTTGATTAGCCAGAAACCCCATTCAATTATAATTTCAATATAATTATATAGACATTCACATAAAAATAACTATTTTTGTGATTAAAAAAATAAGTCACTGCTAATAATCAAAATTATTTGTATCGAATTATTTTTCAACCATATTTCTCTCTCTCTCTCTTTTTGAGTAGAGGGATTTAGAATTTTTGTTCGATTTTTCTTTCACGTTTTAAATCTCCTTTCTTAGTATTTGATTAAAAAATTATTCCGTATTAAATATCCTTTGAAAGATATGAGAATTTTAAATGGCATTTTTACTGTGCAATGAACAAGTTCAAAAGGAAGATTTTAATTAATTTGATAAATTATTTCCCTTTTACACAACTAATTTGCGATTCGGAGTAATTTGAAATAGTTTATTTTCCCCCTTCCATCGGTTATTTATCTTAAAGTTCAGTGAAATAAAATTCTGTATTCTTTTTTAAATAAAATAAAAACTTTAAGAGTATTTCTTTGATAAAACTAAAGAGTATTCGTGCAGGGTTTTTTTTAAAGAAATTCCAGCAAAACTACATTTCAGCATTTTGAGTCTGTTTTATTTATCTTTAAGAGTATAGGAGTCACTTTTTTCTCAATGTCATCGTTACATGAATTTCAATTCTGTCTATAAAAATGATGCACGGATTATTTCATAGAGTTGGAAAAAACTACCAATGGTAAAAAAAAGGCATCTGAGGTTTGTGGTTACATATCCATTACAATCTAATCTGTAATAAATCAAATACATCTTAAATAAGATAGTATGTATCTATTATACGTTTCTTGTTTTACTCACTCTCGTTAATAGTTGTTTAGCTCTTTTTTATTTTGAAATTCGTGTTTTTTTAACGTTGTGTGTAATCTTTTAACTTCTTATACGAAATTTTGATTTCAGTTTAGTTCCTCGACATACAGCATGAGATTTACGACTCTCTCGGCCTAAATTTTAGTTTTTTTTTTATTATTCCCTTTTACTTTTCATATTTAAAGTATAAAGTTAAAGTAAAGTACACTTTTTAAAGTATATGACTCACGAACTTTTTGATAGCGAAATTCAAAAAATAAACAAGGAAGAAGTACTGTAATGTTTTACATCAAAAACGTTCCCCCCCCCCCATTTTTTAGGTGTTCCCTTGTTTTTTAAAAAACAAATAAAATTATATACATGATAATATACGAATATTTTTTGAAGGAATAATTATCTACTCAATGCTTTTAAACCTGCCTTAGCATTCATTATATTAAATGAAATGGACAAAACCTAAAACCCAAATTTCTGAGAAAAATAAATGCCTTAGTTTTATTTTTTTTAAATTTAGTTAATGGATATCTTTCTCTTCCTAGTTCAAAAAATGAAAAATATATTTTTCACAAAGAAAAAATTAATTGCCTTAAAAAAATGACTATATATTTGAAAAAGACACACTCTGAATACATTTTTAAAATGAAGTATTTATTGAGACAATTAAAAGAGTTCAAATGTAATTTTGAATGATACAATGGATTTTGTAATGATGCCTTTCAAAAAATATTATATATATTAAGTTGTGTTAAAATGTTGTGTGTATTAAATTATAAATGTCTTCTATGTTATAGTACCAGAAGTTTATTTTTTAATGTAATGTGAAAATTTTTGTTACTATGGCCTATTTTATACAAATTTTCTTAGAAATATTTTCTAAATTTTTCTGTTCTCAGTTTATTTTAAATTATATGTACGATATTTATTAATACCCTTTTCAATATATTAAGTACAACATTTCTTTTCAAATTTGTTATTTTTATTTACTATTTTCCACTGAATTCTTGTGTTTTTATCCAAATACCACTTTCACTGTCTTTCTTTCATTTTGCAGTGTCTGGTACACTTAAAAAATTTTACTTTCTCCTACTTTTGTCCTATAATTTCTTCTATACTGTATCACTGCTGCCATATTTTTTTTATTTTAGATGAATGGATATTATTATTAATGATGAACCAGAATCAAAATAATAAATTTAATATTCATAACACGTATTTTTTTTACATTGCAGATGAGATGCAGCAGTTTAAATTTTCATTCATGTTATCAATCTTTTCTCTAAAAGAAAATTTAACTCTGCAAGTGTACAAGAACTTCAAAACATCAAGGACAAGTGAGTTTATTTTATTTTATTTCAATTATTTTGTTACTCTTCCACATTTTCATAAATTCCAAACTCTCGTGTCACAAAAAGTTTAAGGATTTTAAAAGAGTGAAGAAAGATTTTAGAAGAATGGAATGCTTCAAGTTAACTTCCTTAAAAAAAAGGGGAGGAAAAAAACCCAATAAATGTATTGTAAACATGTTTTCATTCGTATCTGTGACAAGGTTGTCTTCTAGAAATCTTGAGAAGTTTGTAAGTAGCACAACAAACTATACTATACAACAACCCTATTAGTAATTTCATCATAAGTTACTAAGTAAAACGCCATTTAAACTTTATTTGTATTTTGTTATGGAGTGTTTTTGATTTGAAAAAACACTGTTACGTGTGTTATTTGGTAAAATTAACTTAAAAAAAGAAAAAGAATCTTGACTATGCATTTATCCACTGAGCTTTAAATCTATTTATTCTCAAAGATATAATTTAATTTTCATCTCTTAAGTCAATACCTCTAACATGTTTTTGTTCTGCGTTTCACATAAAAATGTTCACGTTATTTTCAGCAATTTGAATGGCACATCTAAATTAATTTTAATGCCACATAAAAAAATCTTTCTTGATTAAACTCTTAACATTGATTTATATTTATTCGGGTGAGGAAGGGAGTTATTTTTGAGATTTAAAACTTTTTATGGATCATGAATTTTTAGATTTTTTTCTCTTTGTTTAAAATGTACATTAGATTCTTAAATATTTTAAAGCAAAAGATCTACATTGACGAAAAAGATAAAAACAGATTTTTCAATAGTCGCCCATAAATCTTCAAAATATGCTTCTCAAATTAAGTTTTGTATTTTATTTCTTGTATTCTTTTTTTTTTTTTTAATTTTCTCAGTAAACCAGCTTTTGTGTGTGTGACCAAGAAAAGCCTTACTTAAAAAGTGTTCTATCAACCATTTTACAAACTTTAAATATATCGATGTTTTGGAAACCTTCATGAAAATGCATGACATCCATTAATATCTTATATGCAATAAAGTATGGTTAGTACTATATCATGCGAATATTTAATATAATTTACATCAATTATTTCTGGGAAGTGTAATGGTTTCATTAACTTTATTAAAAATTTTGTCAAAATAATGATGTAGATTAATTATATTATATAAACGAATCTATTTGGCAAACGAAAAAATATCTTTAGTTTCTCAAGCTTAAAAGTTTTAGATACCTTTTACTGTAATATAACGCTGTACTGTTACATCCTTTAGTGAATTTTAACTTCTGTAATCATCGCAACAAATTACCTAGCTTATAAAATTTCATTTCAAACAAATATTTTTGAAATATTTGTACGTATGAGATAAAGAGAAATTTTAAAAAGTAAAGAGAATCCAACAGCAGTTTTTCAATTTTATACAGTAAATATGACACACACTTTTGAAATAATGTCTGTTGAAATGTAAATACAGTGCAATATAAGTAGGAATCATTCAAAGAGAAGTTATGTAGGAATATTTTTAAAAACTGCTCAATCACAATTTTAAGTTTTAATTATTAAGAGAAATAAGATAGACAAACGAAGATTTAATTTTGATAATTATTTTATTCTATTTTTAAACTATTTTTCCCCTTCTGCTTAGAATTTAATTTTATTGTTTGTATCACGGGTTGCACATGTTCCATAGTATTAAAAATTCGGAAATTAACACAATATATTCAATAACAGTTGTTAAGATATATAATAATAATAGAAAAGGGTGAAAGAGCGGTTTTTTTTAAATTTGTATAAAGATATTTAGCTTGAGCAAGTATAGCAAAAATAGATAACTTTCGATACAGATAAGATTCTATCCATTTATCCTTTTATAAGATTTTCTTGCTTAGATATTCCTTATTAAAAATTAATATAAAGTAATATATTAATACAGTTACTAGCGTATTTGTAGTAACGAAAAATATTTAATGCTTATTTTAAAAACAATTGACCCCTAACATTATTAGAATAAAATTGCAGTTTAAATTTCTTTTATTAGAGTAATCCTTCATTAATCCAGAAATTAAGATGCATGCTGTTGATAAAGCATATTGATATTTTTTAATAAAAAATAACTAATTAATGCAAATAAAAACTGGACCATTACGTTCTAAGAATTTTTCCCTAACCAATGTGATATATGTGATTAACGTATGGATTTGAATACTTTCTCGGGCTAATTTACTATTTTATTTTGTGAATTATTTATAAATATTTGTGTTTTTACAGTATTTAGTGTTATGTATCTTGGCTCGTTTCATGGTTTTTTTTTTTTTTTTGTTTCAACCAAACTTTCATTAATTTGAACGATCTTCAGTCTTTTTTTTTTTTCCTTCTCTAATGAGGCTGCGGATTGGTATTTTTACCTTTGCAGACCTCGTACATTCCCCAGGAGCTTCTGTCATGACTTTTCCAATGATACAGTTTTGCGTAAGATTTCGAAAACTAATAAAAGAAAATCACTCACATTTTCACTAATATTCCAACTGAAAATTTGTGCAAAGGTATTTACAATATTCTTGTTACTTATTTCTCACGAATGAAATGTGCGACCTTTATTTTAAGATCTTTTATTTAACAGTGCTTAGTGGTTAAAAGTGGATAATATAATCATTACTTCATGATTATATTTCAATATTCCTCCTATTTCTTAGGATTTTTTTTACTATAGTTTCTACTGTTTACAAATAAATGACACATATATATTAATAGGAGATAATTTATATTACTTGATCTGTTTATTTTCAAAAATATCAAAATATTGGTGAAAGTAATGTCTTTTTCTTTTCCTTTGAAAGGTATTTTATTCTGTGAAATTTCTTAAATACGAAGAAAATGGACGGGGACAAAAAGGCATTTGAAAATGAAGGCTCAAAATTCGTAAGTAATATATTAAAAAAAATTTTTTTTAACTAATTTATTCCTATTACACATTTAAATATTTTTTAACATTAGTCAAAGAGAAAAATGCTAAATCACTAACTCTACTGGTATAAATGAAACAAATCGAAAATATCAGACACTGCTTATTTTTTATCTCCAAAAAAGCATATTACTGTTTTCTAAATATATTTCCTAAAATAAAACTTCTATGCAAAAATAATACTTACCGAAATTAGTTTAAAATATTTAATCTTCATCTATCTATTTTAAATTAACTCTGTCATTCAAAGGTTTTAAGAAAAATAATGATTAATCCATTTTTAAAATAATTGTTCCTTCACCCCCACTAAACGACATACTTTGATCGGAAAATTTAACAAAACAGGCCTATACAATTTATAATTAACTTTAAATTAACGGACACAAAAAGAAAGAAGTTATTAATGAATGTGATGTGTGGGAGACCATATTTAGTAATAACCATATCTTTTTACTTTATCGTCGAACGATTAGGGAGTTAATTTAGCTTTGGAAAAATGTAAATTTTAACTTCAAAAACAGAAATTAGGTGGCAGAGCAATCCATTCTGGATTGATTGATTAATTTAGGAATATAATATATATATATATATATATATATATATATATTTATAAACATCTTTGAAATATTCCGCTCAGCAATTTATTTTTCCTTGATAAATACTAGAAAGTTTAAAGTATCTTTTTTTTATTTTATTTATAGTGATTAAATTTGTTGATAAGTTGTTAGTAGCGAATTGTAGTGTGTATATGTATTTGCTATCAAAACTATATATAACATAATGGATATATTTGTCATATATAGCTAGCTCCTCGACAAATTTCAGCGATTATTCTTTTTATATAACCTATAGATCAACAATGTTAAATTTTTATTTACAAAATGTTTGAAGTCAATTATAAAAATCATGACAATCAAATATATTAAAATTTAAAATCATAAATTAACGTTCGCAATATTCTAAAATATTTCTTTCACTCTCAAATATTGTTAGGTCAAACTATGAGTATGTAGTCCAGATTCATGGATATATTACCATGTGGATAGATTAAAAATATTACCAAAATATGTTTTAAAAGTTTTTTTATTTTAAATTCTTTTTTACTCAAGCTTTATTTGTTAAAGTATTATACAAAGAAGAATGTGTGATATGAATATATTTCTTTAATCCTTGCACAAAAAGATACAAAGACTCAAAATAAGAAACTTCGCAAAAGTTTAGAAAGTTTATTTTTTGTATAGGAGATTTATTTATTGTAAGAATTGAACTTATACACGGAATTAAAAAATTGAGCTTCGCCTCAAATTACATACGAATATTACGTCATATTCATCTCAAATTTTCATAATTCTATTATAACGTTTCATTTTTTCCTCGCAAACTATAAATATATAATTTTTTTTTTAAGTTACAGTAGAAAAGGAAAAAAAAAAAAACTTATTGAATACAATTTTCAATAATAGCAAAAAAATATTAACAATTCCTTTCTTATTATGAATACGATAAAATTTCTTTCAATAAATAGAATAAAAATTTATACGCGTAAAATTAATTAAATTCAAAATAATATTTTCTCATATATCAATCTACTTTTATTTCAAATTTTCCTTTTAATTGAATATATTAAATCAAAATTGTGTACTTAAGAGCTTTATATAAAAAACTCAATTTTTAGACCTTTAAATACGGAAATTAGTGCATACGAAAACATAAAAGATAATGAAAATTGAAAAAATATATATATATATAATACCTCAACAATTCTTACACAAGAAGTAATAATACTAAAAGATTTAATATCAAATATTTTATTTATACATATAAAAATGATGACCTTTTCATTTCAACTAAAACACACAAAGTAATATATAATGCCGGTATGAAATAGTATTAATATATTAGAAATACGTTAAATAAAGCAATAAAACTATATAGAATAATAAAACACAGGAAAGTAAATAGTAAAACGGAAAAATAACTTTATACAAAAAGCAATTCTGTAAAAATAAGTTAAAAAAAATTGCAGCAACAATTTAAAATGGACGTATAAAGTACATTTAAATATTTTGTAAAGCTAGAAACATGAGATATACTATAAGTAACATGTTAAAAATCGAGGTAACAAATTAAAACTTTTGCACAATTTAAACTTGGGAATCCATTTAAAATATCTATGAGCTAATCGTTAACTTCAGTTGCATATCTGTAAATCACCATATTGAAAGGTAAGGTAATTTAAATATAGGAATAGAAAAATATTATAAATGTAAAAATAACTGCAGGAATGTGTGAGTGTGTTTTTCAAATTTTCACTATTTAATTTTCCATTTAAAATTCTCAAGAGAAATATGGAAAGACTACGTTATCCATTGCGTATTATATCAAAACTATTCTTGTTTCTAAAAAAATGCTTCATAAACTGAAAGCACAGGCATGTTCGAATTATCACTCAATTTTTAGTAAGCATTTCTTCTTGAAATTTTTTTGTTGATACTTTTACATCATTTATTATATATCATGTTGTATATATATCGTAAAAGAAGGAACTGATTTTAAACAACATATATACTTTTCTTATTTCCTGCTACTCTGTCGAATTTAAAAATACAGAGTAAGAATAAATTATATAAAAGTAATATTCTGAATCAAAAATTTTAAGTAGTGCCTTCTGATGTACCTAAACATATCTTATTTTTCCTCATTTTTTCCATTGCAAGTATTGTTTATAGTTAGGGACAATGAATCAGAGATTCTAAGAAACAAAGTTGTTATAAAATTAAGTAGTATTAATATAAAAATTAAGTATTAGCTCTGATCTAAGTAAAAATAAATAACATTTTTCCAATATAATTATATTCTAAAATTTTTTAATTTTTTTCTAGAAATGTAACTATGGTAGGAGAATTTCTAAAACCATTTAAAAGTTACAATTTTAAAATTAGTAACTGAATAAATCTAAAGCAAACATATAATTAAAGGGGAAAAAATTGGCAATAAAGTTCCAATAAAATAAGAAAAAAATATTGAGAATCATAAATGCATAGCACAATTGGTACAAAGGTAATATTTGCAATGAAAATATAAGTGTTATTTAGTTGTAAATAATTATATATATATAATTATATAATAAAGTATAAAAAATCATACCATAATAATTAGATTTATAAAATAAATTTTACAATGCATACTATATTTCATAAATTGATAGCACATAATAAGGATATTTAAGAATGGAATTGAGTAATCGAAATTTTTTTTCTTTGTTGTTTCCGTCAAGAAAAAAGCATTTAAATTGAACAGGCAATGACTGCCAACGTTCTTTGAAAATTTTTGAGTGAAGTTTACGGTACAAATTCGAATATATAATCTTAAATAGATATATATTATATGAAAATATATCCATACATAAGTAATACATCATTAAATACATGTTTTTTGTAAGTAAATTACAAATGTAAATATGGAAAAGGAATTGTCTAAATAGAAATTACGGTGTTTGATAAATTTTGTAGAAAATCTAAGGGAAATTCACGAAAAATTAAATGAAAATATATTTTTAATATATATGAAAATTTTCCTTTTTTATTATTCACTCTTAACATGTTGAAAGACGAAATTATGAATACATTAACGTACATATGTAGATAAAACTAACAGAAAATTTTGAATATTCAAAAAAAATGTATTGATGACGAGAAAAGAAAATTAGTGTTAAAATTTGACTTACACTAAAGAATATCACGGATAGGATAAAATATAGAAATAATACATTAAATGTAGAACCTTTTGTATGGCATAAAAGAAAATTGCGTAAAAGTAACACTTGCATAAAGGGAAATACGCTTTGTTTTGTCATAAAATAAGTTTTCAAACAAACATGATTTGAGAATCGGAGAAAAACAAAGAAATAAACACTGTAAAAAGTCATACATATATTCGCATATCATACACAAATTTCACAACTATAAAATATATATAAAAAAAACGAAATAATAAATAAACAAAATAAAAACCAATGCTAATTCTTCTATTGCATGCACTGACTTCCTATATAACTTCAATAAAGAAAAAGTTAGAGGGGTGAAAAAAAAACACTCAAACTACAGCCTGTAAGTATAATTCGTACTGAACAAGATCGGAAGCATTTTACTGAGCAATAAACATGCGAGTTATCATAGATACTCAAGGAGTGCAAACTTTACGAGCAGTAAAGCCACAGATGCGTTTTTAATAACGCAGAAGTACCCTATAACTTAGAAGTGCGGGGGGACGCCAAACCGGTTGCTAAGCATGTCACAGAGAAGAATTATGGTTGCTATGGGCGTCACTGAATACTTTATGAGGAGGCGGGCCCTCTCCCCCCCACAAGTAGCCAACCAGCGATTCTAACTGATTTATATGTCAGAGTTTAGTTAAGGAGATTTTATGATATGGCAAATATAGAAAAGCACTGGGTGTTTTGTTCACCTCAACGCTTTCGCGGATATATTGTCAATATATTCGTTTGCTTTGAATATTAATTAATATCGATATGGGTCAATTTCGTAATTGATTTATTTATACAGTAGTTTAACAATTAACAATATCATAAATTTTGTATAAGTGATATTTTTTTTCGGTTTCTAAGAACAAATATAAACAGAAATCCATGTATCATAGATTTTAGAAATAGTATTTTTCAAAATAGAAAGTAATTGTCAAAAATTGCGTCTTGTTCAATGGTGTAATTGGTAAGTATATATTCAAATACATGTGACTGTCCTTTGTAACACATTTAAGTGTGATAAAGGTGTAAGTATTGAAAATAGCTAAATATCTGTACACGTTATCCATATTTCGTAATTTTTTTAAAAAAAATAATGTTTATTTTAAATTGTTATATATATATATATTTAAACAAGGCGATTTTTATCAAGAAACATTATAATTGATATCATTATAGAATGAATCCAATATTTACAAATGCATTAGGAAGAAGTCACAGAATACTTAGTACAATACATTTGAAACGAAATAATTTTCCTTACTCTTTTTTTTTTATCACTCTAGATATATTTTAGACTATAACATTACATAAAAAAAAAGTTTAATACATTTAAATAATTATATCAGCTAGATGTAATGCAATCCTAATTATACCCACATTTAAATGTCTGCTACATTAATGTTTATTCATCGAAAAACTTATATTTAATTGTACTGACATATGCAAAGAATTTAAAACTAAGCGTAAATAATTTGTACATCTCCATAGCATTTCTGAATTCTACGAAATATTCATGCGAAAATTCTTTCATTGCTGCGAGCACTAATCTATATATCTATCTATCTATTTGAATATCAATAAACTATAATATTGTGATAGCTCTTGGCAAGTATTCTAAGCGTTCACTTCCAAGTTTTTAAAACGCATTTGTTTGAACACACCTGCACAAAACTAATTCGATAACAATACAATTTGCAGTATTTTTTTTACTGTAAAAATTCGATTTGTAATTATGATATTTATTAGGAGACTTTGTTCATTTGTGTATGTTTCTCGAATTTTTTATTCGAAAGTCGAATTACTAGAATTTACACATGTTTTAAAATATTATTATACCAAGACACGTTAAAATTTTACTTATTTTTTCAATAACTTTTATTGTGTTGTTCTAGATTGAAATCATAATGCTAAGCCTAATCCAATGGCCAGCTTGAATTCTGTTCACAATCCTGTTTTAAGCAGACGTTATGTATTACTATGACATTATTGTAACAGCAAGAGGTGTTGAAATTTAAATTGTATTTTGGGACACATATTTCCGTTTCACTGAACTCACCGAGAGTTTATTTCAACACCGCTTTAGTGAAAAAGTGAACATAACTTTTTTCCTCGATTCATAGTAAAAGTAACGAAACATATTCCCAATTTTTTTTTCATATTCAAACCGTATTTTATTTAAATTCTAAATTTTCTCCACTATGGATTGTTTTAAAGATATTTTTTTTTTTTAAATTTCACGCTTAATAAGATTTTATCTTAAAAATTAAGTAAATCAAAAAATTGAATGTGACTAATATTCAGCATTGCAGACGCTTAAACAGTGAATATAATACAAATAGCATTTTTGGTAATGGTAATATACAATAAAAACTTAACAACATGGAGCACTTTTTGATAAAACGTTGTAGCTATTTTCTTTGTAACTCTTTGTTTCAAAGTTTTTGTTTGTTTGTTTGTTTCAGTTTTCGAAGTACAATTCTTTCTTTTCAAATTATTTGCAATATTTGAATCAGTTAAAAATATTTTTTTAATTGGGAAATCAAAACTGGCGGCAGCTGATCAAAAAAAAAATTACGGCAGCATAAAAATTCAGTCAAAAGATCCTTATCACGAAATTCTATTTTGCGAACTTTTTCCCCGAACAACAAGAACATTTTACTATTTTCTTCTTAAAATAACTCAAAATAAGAAATGCATTTTCTGTTTTAAAAAACTTTTTTCTCCAGTGGGCATTTTAAAATTATTCACTGTTTTAGTGACATTTTATGGTGAGCAATGACCTTGAACTGCTTCTCCTGGGTGTCTAACTCATCTAGAATAATAAAATTGCCGTACTTTTTCAAACAAAAAAACTCAAACGAAATTAACAGATGCTATCAGTAATTAAATGTAGGGTCACATTTAATTAAATTGACTGCTTAAAATTACTGGTCTTTAATTAACGTATAGTAAAAAACCAATAATTGTCGGCTTAAAATTAGAAAATATCGTTAAAAAATCATTAATTTTAATATAAAGTTACTTTTTAAAATTGAAAACGCAGTGTATTCCAGACAATGTCCCCCCCCCCCCAACTCCAAGCAGATTTCCTTTTGATGGCTAAGATTTATTATATGAATAGATATTAATTTTCAAAAAAAGTTTGAATAGTTACTTTATAAAATAATATAAAGTGTTTACGAATTTATTTTATGTGGTCTCTAAAGTATATTAAAAGAGTTATTATCTATTTAACGAATTTTCCATATAACGAACTTTTTTTTCGGGATTTAGGTACTTTATTAAATAGATGTCCAACTGTACTACAAAATCATAGCACACTACTTAACTTTTATCACATTTTAAAAACCTAATTTTTTTCTAGCCATCTCCTCAAAAACATTTAAAAACAAATTAAACAACTTCACATATTGCCTGAATGAACGCATTTAACACAGAGCCTCACCCATACCAAAACACTATCATCCGAAAGGAGAAGTTGAGCATTTCAGTCACGTTTTACTATTGAAAAAAAAAAGATAACCTGCAGTAAATCATAACTCCTCGATCACTTCAAACGATCGCCTCTTAATTCGTATGATCAGCCTTTAATTATCAATTGAAGTTATCGCATCAACCCCGAGGACGCTTTAAAAAAAATATCGAATCATTATCGAAGAGATACATCCTTCTCACTTCTCCAGAGGAAAAGCGATGAAGTAATAATTGATAAACGGCCACGCAGACGTATTAGGCACCTTAATGAACACCCTGCGACGCCTCAGCAGTGGGTCCAGCTTTTGGCTTAACGCTAATTTATAAATTATACCTGCCGGTGAACCAGGTTTTCTGTACACCTTTTACATGGGGTGTAATTAGAGTTGTTCCAGAGAAGTCTGGCGTTCTAAAAGGGAAATACATGTAATGCTAATTAAATAAGTTGTTTTTAATATGTTGGATCAACCGAGCTTCCTGTCGTTAAGGGTTAACAATACAATGGGCTCATTAATTGTTTAAAAACGGTGTCGAAAAGTTAATTATTCTATTCTTCGTTGAATATAGTTACTTACCACACTAATAAAAAAAATACAGTAGCTGATAAGGCTATGTATATGCAGTCGAACCCTGATTTAACGAATTGGTCGGGACCGAATATTTTGTTCGTTAACTCGGGGTTCACACAAACAAAATACATTTTTTAAAAAATTTACCTTTGGAAATTCTACACAATAAGCAACTACACAAAAAAAAAAATCTTTCGTTAAAATTTTTACTGTTTTTATTCAACAGCTAAAAATACTATCAGGGAATTATTACGCGCCACTTAAATGGAAATTTTAGAATACTGACTAATAGATTGAATGGTAGAATGGTCATTGGGGCACATCTCTGATGAGGTCTTCCTCCCTTGTCTTGAATTTGAGTGCATTAGAATCACTATCCATTGGATCCGACAAATCAACAATTTCCTGAACTTCAGGTGCATACATAGGCAACTCGTTATCAAATGTAACATAATTGTTTCAATCATAAAATATCCCTGAATTGTGGAGTAAGATGAGATTAAATTTCCTGTTCCATTCGAAACTCACACGATAGGTTACATTTACGAATCATCTGCACCTGTTAAGTCTAATAGCGATCTGCATCCTTGGAAGGCGAAATTCGTTATTCACCAGAAAAATCTGTTATCTATTCCGGATTAAAAGGATGTCATTTGAAAAAAGTCCAATTTTTTCTAACACAAACTAATTAATAAAACAATTTGGCTTTTGAAATAATTCGTAATTTTGGGGTTAATTATTCGTTAAATACAGGTTCTTGCCTTCCTTTTATTCCGGAAAAGAGAAAAATTCGTTACAGAGGGGTCCGACTGGATTCTGTCAACATAATTAAATAAAATTGAAGCGATTGGTCATATTTTAGTACATATAAGTGTCCATTTTAGAGGGAAAGAAATTGATAATTGTACGCGAATCAAATATCGAAGTATATAAGTCAATTTAATAGATTGAATGTTCTTCAATTTGTTTCCTTCTTATTTTAACGAGTTCTTTTTTTCCTTCATACAGATAAAGAAATTATATTTTCCCCCCTTATATTATGTCTTAGACATCTTATAAAAATCCTTCGACAATCTGAAGTGCATAAGTTTAGTTAGGTAATGGAAAAGTCTGAATATTTCTGTACTTGTGAGGTACGTTTACCTTTTGGGTTATTGTTTGAATATTTTTCCTGAAATTCTGAAATTCCGCTATCATTGTATTGAAAATATATAAATAGTTCACAACTTTTTTTTTCAGTTTTAAAATATGAGAATGTGCACACATGAAAACATTAATTCTACAGTTTAACCAATCTACTGGTACAATTTCTTGTACTGTCTTGTACTGGTACATTGTCTTGTACTTTATTAAATTATCGACCACAGTAAAACCTTGATCAATTTTACTATGAGTATCTTTTATTAATTCTATTTTTTAATTGCGCCTATATTTTTGCTACATTCTATAAATATGTGGCTTTTAATCCAAATTTTTTAAAAAGGTCAAATTACTTTGATTTTTAAATTTTTCAAAAAATGTTCCTAAATCCTTAAATTTTATTAAATGATTTTGTTTACTCTTTTCCTACAATTTATTAAAATCATTCTTATATGTAATTATATAATATTTGAGTTTATATTTGAATAATATTTATATTTGTGTGTGTGATAATCTTATGTTAATAGTTTAAAATATCTGATATAAGGATTAATTTTTGAAAACTGAGTTATTCTGCAATACTTGTTAAAGAAACCCTTAGATCTAGAACTAAATTGTGTCATTTCTCTTAAAATTTAAGTAAAATTTGTTTATCTGTTATAAAAATACGGGAGATAATGCATAGTCCTTTTCTTTCAATTCATAAATTATAAAAGTTCATAACGTAACGCATAGTTTCATTATTTTCTGTAAAAGTATTATAATAAATATATAATATAATGATAATAATATATGTGTGTAGGTGTGTGTGTGACATTTTTGTCAATGAAAAATATGTAATGTGTAAATATTTATTTTATGAAACAATTGTGAATATTGAAAGATTTGAGCAAAAATGGGAGGAAAGTTATATTGTAAGAGAAATAGTTTTCATAACATATAACGACTATAAAGTGATATTGAACTATTTGTTATTTACTATTATAGTTCTACGTTTTTTTTTTATACAGTATATTTAAACAAATTAAATCGTAGTAGTTATAGCTGTGAATCTGGTTATAAAATACAAAACTTAAATATTTGGTAACCATTTTTATAAATAATTTTCAGTAACAGATCTGATATTCTGTGGTCAAATCTTGATTTACATATCATGATGGCTATTTAGGTTGTTTGAATTTAAAAAGGAAACTATATCGACTGCAATTTTTAATTAAATTCAAGCTACAACTTCACAACAGACCAATCTTCTAACAAGCACTTATAAATAAACTTAAATCAATTCTTACTTTTGATCAATTTCTACTGTTTAATGTGTAATTTTTAAATAAATTATGAAACATTACAAGTTATATTTCTAAAAATGAGCAAGTTTTATAAATATTATTCCTCCATATATATTTTTAGTTCGATTTAAGTAGTTTTGTGAAACATTTTTAAGAAAGTACGACTTGAACAGAACCAAGAAATCGCTAAGACTAACATATTTTTTACAATAATAAAAGAAATATAAAGTAACAAATTGCACGCAACAACTTTTAAATGTGATGTAAAATCTTTAATTCGAATAAACTTTTTTTTGTCAAGCGAAATTTACAGAATTAATTGTAAATTAGCATATTAATTGAGTTATTTCTTAATATCTTTTTTAGAACCGTAATTCCATTCAAACTTATTTGGCATTTGATTCCTTGTGTAATTTCATTTATTTTAGTAGAGTACAAAAGTGTAAATATTACTTTTCCCTTTCTGAATTTAAGAATTCAATGTACACAGCCAATGCAGTAAATGTTCATCTCGCCCCTTTGACATATATAACCATTTCTCAGCTTATTTGGAAGAAAATATATTCAAGAGTTGAATCAAGAGCATATTTAATCCTTCAATTCATACAGTTTGCAATTTTTGCCTTTCGGTTTAGTACGTATTTTGCTTTTAAAAATGCTACAAAGCGACAAATAGATATTTTAAACTCTTAGCAATTATTCATGAAGCGTTCTTTCCCGCTCGTAAAAACTATTTTAATTAATCTAATTTCATAGAAAATTCCTACGAATCACGTCAGCGTCACCATATATTTATCTTTACTGAAATACTTTTCAGAAATTTTTCCCACTATCTTAAATATTTTACTCTTTCAGTACTTGATCTCACGATGATGCATATCTAGTAACAAAATGTGTATCTTTCGGTTTTAAATCCATTTCTCGTAACCCTTCGCTGGTGGAAAACAAAAAAATTCTAAAAGAATTATTAGAATTCTTCACCTGTTTTGCAAATCCAAAACGGTTAAGATATGATAAAAAGAAAACAAAAAGGAACAAAAACAACTTTTAAAATTTCATCTCTCACTACTTTTTTTTAAAAAAAAATAAATTTTTTCCTGTCACTCAATAAATTTCTGGGGTCAGCCTATATACCTATCAATAAAAAAAAGGGAGAGAGAGACAGTCGGAAATTGACGACACAGAAAATAGAAATGAGTGCGCCCCAAACGAGCCAATAATATAGCGGAGCTGCGGTTAAGTTTTATCGCGGCGGTACACCGGGGCGGCCGCCGAAGACCGTTCATCGGCGCAAGCCATAACGGCCGCCATAAAAGCGACGTCTATGGCCCCGTAACGGCCTGTCGGGTGTCATCGCCCCAGGCTCATATAAAACGTCCTCCGCCGCTCTGCTCTTTACTTTTCTTTCCGGGATCGGGAAACACGTGAAAAGTTTTTATTTCACAACAAAAAAAAAAAAGGTATTTTGTCCCGATTCGGAATGGCCTGGCAGAGATTGTTTCAAAATTTTTGGTTCGCAATATTTTTTTTTAATGGATCGAAGCAATTTTGTTAAAATTATAGGGTATAGTTCTGAAAGTTTTTTTTTTTTACATCTGTATAAAAAAATTATCTTTTTAATCGTTGAAGGGGAAAGCCAAGAAAGCGTGTGACATTTTCAACCTTTACTCATATTTTGATTGAGATACATTTTAATTTATACATTTTTCTTGAATAATTCAGTTAAATAACAATATGAGAAAAACATGCAGAAAAATTAAACTTTTCCTTGCCTTTTTGTAGTTTTTAGATACAATTCTATGGAAAAATACTCTTGTTTATAATGTAGATACTTAACAACTTTTTACATTTTCTTTGATGTAAATTTAGGGGGTTTTTTTTATTTGATTTCTTTGTGAGAAAAAAAATACGGCATTTAAATATATATGTATAAATATTTTAAAAGTAATGAAAAAATGCATTTGTTCGCGTTATTTTAAATTCTTATTTCATTCTTCCATTTTCAAAAGATTAAAAAAAAATTAATTTTTTTAAAAATTTTGACTTTAAGAGCAATTCTAATTTAGGCTCCTAAATATCAAGCATCGACAATCAAAATTAGGAATATTAAAGTTAAAATTAAACAAGTAAATACAGAAAAATGTATATTCTTATTCTTTAAATTATTTTTATAACTCACGGAGGATGATAAAACAAATGATTAGATAGGTTATATGTTTTAAGATGGACTATAAATTATTAACTAAGGAATATACAATTCCCAACGTTTGAAGAGAATAAAATTTTACCTTTATATGATATAATAAAAAAGGGGTATTCACAACTTTTTTTTATATGGAAAATACTGCAGGAGCAATATTTTCTATATGCAACATTTACATGCAAAGGTTGGATCGGAACTGAGATAATAATTTATAATACAAAAATTTCATTTTCATATCACTTAAGAGTCATATTCCAGTTTTTATTATCAATAAACCAACATAATTTTTGTGTACATTTCGTTCGACATTTTTTGACATCCAACGAAAACGAATAAAAAAATCACCTAAATCTTTTTTAAGAAATAGTTACTGATTTAAAAAAATTAGTTACTTATTTGTATTCTTACTTATAATAAAAAGCACTATTATTGTACCATATGCAACATATCACAGAAATTTTGCTTTAGAAAATCTTAGTTTACCCATTGTTGGTATATATTAGCGAAATTCTGAAATAACATAAAATTAGTCTTAGAACAGCCTAATTCAAAACAGAATCCATTGTGTTTTTCTAAATTGAATTAAATACTCTTATATAGATAGCTTATTTAGCTCAAATAAAATAAGTTTGTGGATTTGTTATTTTCTATCTATTAAATAATAATAAAAAGTGTAATTACGCGAATACTGCGAAATAAATACAAAAATAAAAATGCGATAAATTCGTCGGTACAAAACAATATCAATATTTGATTTAATATTAGGAGAAGGATATAAGAGCAAAATATTTGTAAAATTATTTTCATCTTAGCAACTGATTTTAGGCACGCGCAATACTATTCAATGACAACAAAAATCTAAAGCTAAAATTTCAATAATGCTTTCAGTAAATTAAAGGTTAACACAATTTATATATAGAACAGAAACGATGCATTTAATTTTTTTAAATAAATTTTGAAAATAAGTTACCGCTATATCTCAAGAAGCGTAAGAATTTAGAAAATAAATATGTTTTTGATATGGAACATAAATTTTGCATCAAATTTTTGTATATAGCTTTGTTAGTTTTACTTACTAAATTCTCTAAGAACCGGAACAAGTGGTATTAAGTTACTTTGTATAATTTATAAATGGAAAAAATCGTTCAGTTCAAATATCACACCTACTTTCAATAAGCATTATTAGAAAATTTTGCGGCATGAACAGAGTTAGGCCTAGTTTAATAATTACTTAACAAAAAAGTCTCGATATAGATTCAGAGAATTTTGAATAATTTCCTACAGAATTACGTTGAAATGTTTGATTCATTTAGAAAAGGGTGACAAAAAATTGAACGTGTGATTACTGTAAAAATGTTTTAAAGTAAATAAACGTAAGGAAAGTTTAAATCAGTATAAATATTAGGATATTCGGTACATAATTTAAGAATTTAATTATACTTCTTTTACCATAGCAAATATGATTGTAGTAATATTAAAGTATTGATTTATACATAAAACAGTAATTTATGAGAAAATCTAATATTAATATTGGTGTCTTAATGGACAGAAATTCATGCTTATAAATCACAAGAACGATCTAAAATAAACTTGATTTACCAAACTAGAAACTTAACTTCGTTCTCCCTAACATCCAAATATAATTTCTTTCCCTAAATTTTATTGTTCTGAGTTTTGATTAAACAGTTAAGACCTCAAAATGCCTCAAATGATCAAACATAGCAGAACTAAGATTTAAAAGATGGGGGGGGGAATTGCCGTTTTTCTTCATGTTGATTAAATTTGATGCACTGCACTGTTTATAATGATAATAAAATTCAATAATCCACAAAAAAAAGCTCAGATTTTCAATATACATTTTTAAAAAAAATAGATTTCACCACCACATATAAGAACTTTTATTTAAGACGAAATGTTTTCATGGTTAATTCGTAAATTCCATTTGTATAATTTTTTTCTTGCAAAATTTTTTCCTGTCAAACTGTATTTTTTTAAATAAAAATAATAAATCTCAATTTATATTTAAAAATTATTCCTAAATAATTTTTAATAAAATGTATTAAATAATAAATTTTACGCCCTATAAAAGATAGATTGAATTGTTCCATACAAAAATGAACTTAAAAATCCATAGTCTTATAATTATTATTATAGTAAGCATTGTTATTATTATTGCTAGAAAATAATGACAATATTTAGTTGAAAATTCATAAATATGTTTGGTTAAGAGTATCAATATTATAATACTCTTTTCGAACCAAAAATCGACGTGCGTACAAATAATTTTTTTTCAATCTCAGTCTAATTTGTTTTTGAGTAGCAATTTCGAATTTTCCATTTCTCTCATCCCTCTAAAATGTTACAAAACATGAAAAAAAAAACAATATAAAATACTTTTTTCAGTTAAAATTCCGTAACGTCTTACCTCTAAAAGCGAAACGACCGTCGCCGAGCCTCAAAGACATTTGATACCATCACGGCATTCTCACACTCTCGAACTCAAGAGCTCTGTTCAAATAATATAAAAATTTTTTAAAAAAAAAAGGCACTCGATTCTTAATTAACTCAAATCAAAAGGACGAGTGCCTGCTGGACTTGTTCAACCCGAATCTCGGACTCATCGTCCAATGAGAGACGTCCTTAATTTCTCGGGACTCATAGCTCTGGCGTTGTTGATCGCTAACTACCCTCTGAGCAATGATGTCGAGGAGGTGCATAGCCGTTGAAATGATGGCCAAGTGCAGAAAGCATCCCAACTCTGAGCACTCATAATGGCAATGCGCACTCCTAGGTGATTCTCGCTGGCATGAGCCAGGAGAGAAGCCAGTAAAGAAAAAAATACATATACACATCAGGCCGCCTCCCACTAGAACTTTATCAAAATCGAAAGGGAGAGAAGGCACCAGAAGTAGAAGAAAAAAAGAAAGAGGGGGTCTTAATGCGACAGCGCCTGTGCAATGCTAACACAGACCTCTTTCTTTTTTCCAAGAAAAAGGAGAAAAGAAAATGTCTTCTTTTATAGTAATTGCCATCGTTCCGAAAAGCGCAATATCGTACGAGGGTGCGGAATTATTATAGGGGAATCAGTTTATTTTCATGCAATGGAAGAAAAGGGATGTGAGAAAACGTTTTAAATTTGCTGAGGTGCAGAAATATGGGGGCGCAGTCCTCTTTTTTTTTTTCTGTCCTTGCTCTACAGTGCCACTTATTGACAGTTAAATATATTTGAGCACGCACTCAATCGCTCGCGACAATGCGATGGTCATAAAAAGGTGCTTTGTTTTTATCGTCGGTCAATAAGGAGGACTGGAAATGGGGTCAGAAATCAATTATTTGAATGGATTATAAGCTTTATTTATGATAATACAGTCGGGAAATAATCAGAGCTGTGCTGGTTCAACTCAACTCAATGAAGTTGTGGCGACGAATTTGTTCGGTAGGTATAATAAGCTCGTACTTATATTTTTAAATTTACTTCATTTAGAATTCGGTTATCGAAATTTAAATTATATATATATTACAGATTTTTCTTTTTCTTTATTTAGAATTTTTCTTGATTTATTGATATTAAAACTCTGCAAACATAGACAAAATTTTTTTGCCTTTTCACCCCCCCCCCCCAATTGTGAGTTTCACTGGGCACTAAAAATAAACTCATAATTAATTATTCACTACTACATGTGTTAATTAAAAAAATAAACAACTGTTTTTTTTTAATTTTTATTTCTCTATAGTTACTTGTAAGGATTCTTTTATAATTAAAAAAAATATAAAAACATAACAGAGAGGAATTTCTCTTGATACTATCCAATATTTCTTGAGTTAATATGAATTCGAGTAAATTAAGCTTTAAATGAAAAAAAATAAATGTTTTATTGAAATTTTTTAGCTTACTGTTGGTTAATACATACATTCCCCCCCCCCCCCAATTTTAAGCCTCATACTACAGTGAAAATTTTCAAATCCTTTTGGGTTTCTAGAAATAAGTATTAGGAGTTAAAAATTGCGTCAGTAAATGTTTATAAAACGTACGTAAAATCAAATGAAATATGTATATGTATTATTATGAGGTAAAATGTAATTTACTATAAGAATAATATCAACTAATAGAATGCGACAACGTACGTATAAAATTTGCTTTTTATTTTCGTTCAATGTATAAAAAAGATAAAATATTTTTGAAATAATAAGATAATAATTAAGTGAAGGATAAGAAATGGATTAAAAACATTTCTATATATAAGTTTCACACCATACGAAAATTTCAATAAAATCAATAACTGTCGTTTGTTGACATACATGCACTTTTTTTTTATTAAATAGCTACGACATGATAAATTTTACTTCTTAGAAGTATATTGCATGAACATATAAACGTCAGAAAAGTGCGATAATTAATTCAATCATGATAGTTAATTTAAAAAAAATATATATAATTGCAAATAACTTCAAAATATTGTACTAATACTGTTGTATGCAGTGCTTAGTGACAGAATTGAGTGCCATGATTTTGATGTTATCAGTGTATAAATCTTTTTTTCTACTTTCATTATTATTTTAAAGTACTTTGTTGCTGTTCATAAAAAGATTTAAAATTATCAATAAATTTATAATAAAGAAATGCTAAAAGAAATTTTATGTGGAATGTGGTGCGTTAATGTTGCCTATAAAATAAATACATGAAATTTGTAGCAAAAAAAAGGTAAATAAAAAAATAAGTCATTTTTTCCCCATTTTGTAAGATAAACAAATATCATGATATTTAAGCTCCACTAAATAATTCCAACAAATAATACAAACAACTTTCGAAAAATAACTACACAACTATCGCCAAATGCCGTTTAAGACTAAATTATAATTTTAAAGATAAAATCTCAATTATTTTAGAAACCTCACCACACTAGTTTAGTCGCAGGAACCGAGCGGCTTTAAACGAGAAACACACGTACAGAGGTGTGAAAGTATATATTTTGGGATAAGTATCAACGCACTGCATATTAGATGTGCAAGAACAACAAACGCTTACCGTATCTCAATGAGCTCGTTTCACGCTTTTCAAATTTCTCGCGTAAACCAACCCCGAACGCCGCGCACAATAGCGACACTTTGTCCTGTCTTTTACCATTCTTTTTCCAGACACTCAACATTGGCCTCCTTTTGCACGAGGAGTTTAAAAAGTAATATCGCCAACTCTCGACTGCAGAAAAAGGGCCTGTGGGGTGGGGGATGAAATGTCGTGATAGCGTTTCTGAGCACTAATAAATTTTCCAAACGCCCTGCGGAGCGGTCAGGTACACTTATTAATCCCCGTGACGTCTGACAGGTAGGATAAAGATCACGTGCATGGAATGAGAGTGAATGGCTAACCAGCACACCTGACAAGTTCTTGTGGCATTCCCTTCGATTGATGCTTTTTTCTTATTTCCAATTCGTCTTCCTCAGGGCTCACCTTGAACCTCAAGTAGCGTTTGATTTGGCAATTTCCAAGATGTTGATCTCGACGGACGGCGAGAAGTTTCTCTGTTGTCAAAGATACTTTGTGTGAAAAAAATGATATGAAGATGGGACCGATTCTCGCGCGCATTGCCTTAAACCAACCTAAGGGGGATGCTTTACTACAATGTATCATATGACCTTCTTACATTGTGAAAAAACCGTGCTGTATGCGAGCATCACTATTTTATAAACTCATTGATTGATTGTAAGCGTGTAACGCGGGTTCTATTCGCGATTCTGACTAATCCTCTTGGAAAATATTTTTTTTATAGTATCATATGATTATAAAACTTGTTTCTGCAAAGGAATCGCGATTTATGTTAATGAGTGAAGGGGAAAAAGTTGGCGAGGATGATTGTTGCCATACGGAGACTAAGAAGTTTGTTAGAGAAGCTAATATTGGAGTCTTCGTAGTTCAAGGTGAAATAATTCGATATGCCATTCAAAGACTTGTAAGATGATCAGTGACGCGCACAAGAGGGAAAGAGTCCCAGATCCGGACCTCCCCAAGCCCATGATTTTTTCCCGATTAATTATAATTCCAAATTAAAATTTTGTAACAATTAATTTTATTAATTAATGCTAATTATTTATTCATTAATAACCTTTTACTGTTTTTGCTCCCGAAAATTGACAAAATCAAAAGAATATGTTGGGCAGCAAATTGGAGCATGATACTCTCCCTTCCTGAAAAATTCCTGTGTGCGCCATTGATGATCATCTCATAAGATGACTGATGATAAGTATAAGATTGAATTCTAAATGTTTTTACTTTTCTGGGCTTGACTTTAGCTCCCCATAGCTTAAATCGAACCCAGGTAGTTATTAATAAAGTTTATATTTTGAGAAAAAAGTCTCATACTTTGGTGATTCCTCGCACTTCAGCGGGTGAAGGTCAAACACACATCGAAGCAACTATTGGCGACATACCTTGTAATTGTGAACCAATTGATCAAGATGACATCGGAGCAGGCAACCTACTCTCTGAACTTTTTATACCACAAAAACGTCGTGGTGTGGTAGTTAGGAGCGGGGGTGCCAGCTCAGGTGTCGTCCGCGTCACTTGACCATGGTTCAAAATTACGCGGACCATCCCCAAAAGCCCTCATGTAGCTGAACAGTGGGACGTTAATGTGTTCACTCACCACAAAAACGATTGATGAATAAGACGAGTATGATGTCACGAGTTTGCGCATTACTATTTGTATAGAAGTGCAAAGCATAAATGAGAGGAAGGATAGAAGAGGAATATAGAACAATTAATAAGCTTAACAGAAAAATTACTGTGGTCAGAGCAACCTTAGAAGAGATTCAGAGAGCATCTTGCCCAAAATTCTTAAGATACGTAAATATTATTATAATTCTTATCAGTTTGAGTCGCGTTAAGTTTATCAGTTCTGTATATTTAGTTTATTTTGATGATTAATCAAATATTGAATAAATGGATCAAATATGATGTTTTTTAATTTAAATTGTCCTTAATATAACAGAAGATAGAGTACGTCACAAAGTGATAGAAATGGTAACTTCCAGATACTAGTGGCAATCTCCTTCAAGAGAAAAGAGGAAAAGATGAAGGGGGCGGGAGTTCGTTTGAATTAATAACATATTTACATCATCGTTGAAATTTTATTGAAATTTAATTATTTTTCAGTTCTTCAGGGGCTTTTTTCAAGGGACCCTGGTTGGATTAAAGAAATATTATTATCTGATTTTTTCTTCTTCAAAAAAGTCTGTATCTTTTGAATTATTTTGATTGTTTATTTGAAAATTTCATTTTCCTGTTTTTTTTTAAAAAAATGACACTGGAAAATTTAGATTGATTTTTTTGTACATATTAGTACATATTGCAGATTTACATACACAAAACTCAGAGAATAAGAAGCCCAATTTTTAACCAGCGTATAAGATTTTTAATTATTTATAATACTTGTGCATATATTAAAAATATTACTATTATAAAATCCCAGAATGTACCTAAGAAGTACTTTTAGATTTAAAAAAAAAAGGTATATGTTGAAAATCGTTGATGTTTTTATTAACACTAGAACATTTTTTTAAAAAAAAAATTTCCACAATTTCGTAGAATAATAAATAGTGAAGGTAGCAATTAAAAAATTGCATTTGGATTAAATAACAATTATATAACATATATATATATATTATATATATATATATATATATATATATATATATATATATATAAAGAGAAGTAAATTTCAATTGTCTTACATAAAACATTTTCCAAAGGTTCATATTTAAATGGTGCGCAGCTTCTGTGAGTAAAATAAATCTGGGAAAAACTGTAATAAATAAATGATTGAAACGTTCTCTCAGTAACCCCATGTGAAGTAAATTTTAATAATATCGAAATATTTTTAATAATTTATATGGATATGTTTATATTAAAAAGCTTCTTTTCAATTCCTTTAGATAATTACTACATAAAAAAATAAATATTCATTTATTCGGTATGATTTATTTGCTCGCTGTTTTAACAGTAATGTATATTTAAAAATGATTTGTATTTCGTTTAGTTACTTATTAATGTATCATTTTGAAGCAACGCGAAGGTTATTTGCAACGAAACGAGTTAATTTGAGCCATGGTCAAGTGACAAGGACAACACTCCAGTTGGCATCCCACTGTTAAAGGTTCCGCCCATACCATGTGAGAACTTGCTGGTTCGAAAGATTTATCATTCAAGAGTTCCCTCAAAAGGGCTGATACCAGGACTTGGAATTCGCAAAAGCAAAGCTGGCCACGAAGTCGGGACCATGATCACTCAAAAACATTTTGAAGATTTAAATAAAGTAATGTGAGTCTATTTTTAATACTCAAAAACACAGAACAAATCGAAGGCACTCATTTCGTAATTACCGTTGGAACAGACAGTAGAGCCTTTAGCCCTGTCAGGCACGAATCTACAATCAAGTAGTAATAACAGTAATGTTATTCACCTTTTTTCAGTATTAAAAATTTTAAGAAAAACGCAATATTAAAAATACTTAAAAACTGTGAAATTAAAATTTAGTAAGTTTAGAATACAGAGAAAATAATTAAAATAAAAGGAAATGACCACGAAATCGTTTTGTAAGACTTTCCTTACTTCCTTTACCCCTTAACTGCCGGCGGTGTATATATCCGTCTCGCTCAACCGGTGCGTTATATATCTGTCCTACCAAAATGCGATTTTTTTCTTCTTTACCTACTATCAATAAAACTATTACGAAAGGTTTGGAATGTAACAAAATGCTCCTGACAGTGTTTACAAAGGGTTTACTTACTTCAGTGAAAAATTTGCTAATTTGTGCCTTTCCTTTCCCCTCCAATACACCGCATATACACACCACTGTGTGTAACTTTTAATCGGCAGTTAAGGGGTCAAAGGTTTATTTTCAAACTTAATTATCAAATCCCCCCCCCACACACACCCAAAACAATTTTTGACGGAAACAACTGTATATTCCCCCTCCCCGTCATATAGGTTAAAAGTTTCGTATGACAATGAAGCAGTGGTGTGTACAAGGGGGGAGGCTCCGGACCCGGGGAACCTTGAGTTTTTTTTTCGGTTGATCATAATCCTAGGCGTATAGTACGTAAAATTTATTTAATTTTATTAATTAATGCTAATTATTTATTCAATATTTTTGATTTTTGTTCCTGACAATCGACAAAATCAAAAGATTATGTTTGATGGTGTGACAGATCTATACGGTTCCTTTCACTAACTCCTTGGGGATTCCTTCAGGGCAAGAATTCTTTCAACCAACTTTCACCGAAAATAAGAAAACGTGATTATGCAAATCAAGTTTAATATATATATTTATTCACGAGTTTTAAAAGTTAGTGAAGTGAAAATCGAAAATTAATGAAGTGAGAATTGAAGATTAGTGACGTGAGGATAGCTCGAATGAGAAGTGAGTTAATGAGAAGCTAATAATCCGGCGGTAGTACGTAAACAGTGTACGATACGTGAAGTTGGAATCTCTAAGAAGTGCTGAAGTCAACTATTAGTGTTCAAGGCTACGTCGTATAGTTGAAAAGGCTTGCAAGAATTAGGTTACTGTAATTTTAGTTTAAATAGAAGTTTAAAGAGTTAAATTATTAACAAGCTTCTTAAATCAAGCTTTGTATAAGTTATCGTAAGGATAGATTCTTATGACGGTAGATATTGTCCCTACCCTATCTTGTCTCACCCCTTCGTGCTCTAGTTGATCAAATTTATCTTAATAAGAGTGTGATTTGTATCTGTGTTAAATATAGAGATAATTAATAATTTGAGTTCATCATGTCGTCTGATCATTTAGTTCGTCCTACACATCTAGCCGCGTTAGAGGGAAGAAGGAATAATAATTCCTTACAATGTGGCATATTGTGGAACGATACGAGATTGGTGGCCTTTCGAACCTCGACCCCCATTGAAAAATTCCTGTGTGTGCCACTGCAATGAAGAATCTCATTTTCTTATCATGTATATTTGGCATCAAACAGCACTGTTTCAGTTGAAAGCTTTCACACCTTTTGTGTCGTCCAAAAAAGCTGCATGAACCAATGAGCCTTTTGTCTCATAATTTCTCAGGGGACACGATGTTCGTAATTCCAATTTTGCGTTTTACACGAACACTTATTTAAGCGTGCGCAAAATTTTATTTTAGTATGCAGGAAGTTTTAAATTTAAGGAGTCGAGAATGAGATGGAACGACTAAAACTTTGTGAATATTTTAAAATTTATCGCGCAACACATTTGAGGCGGATGAGGACAATTACGCTTGAATGGATGGCAAGTACTTAAGAATGCTCAATCACCGACACATTCGAGAAAAATAAATCACACCTTTTGCAGTCAGCACACGAAATTCATTCCTATTTACGGTTAAAAAGGGTGGGGAAAAGGCTGGACTAAATGAAGGGCATTAATTAAAAGAGTCTCATTCGTAATTCAGGTGCGCTCCTTTTCTTTTATCCCACTTAAATTAAGGTATTAAGTGGGGCGGTGGTCGAAAGAAAAGGCTTTGGAAAAAAGTTAAAAAAAGTTGTTGTTTTTTTTGCCATGTGGCAATATGATAATAAATTGTCAAAAAATATTCGCTCTCCATTTCATTAACGCACCGCAATTAGAGTTTTTGTTGTAATGCAGATGTTTGCGATTAGGACAGCGATTAATGATATTGGAAGTAACATGAAACAAGCCAAGCCCCCTCCCATTCTTTTTAATTTTTCATTCTATTTTTCAACTATGAAAGAAGATTTTTATAAATTTTTAGGAGCATTTGATGAAGCTAAAAGCGCTGGCTGTAACTTTTTCAGTATATTTTTAATTATAATATTATTTACGTTTTTTAACTGTTATTGAAATTTTCCTAAAAAAATAATAACAGATTAGCATAAATCGAGTGCTCAAACTTTTTAAGTCAGTGAATCTCAAAATATAGACTGAATTTATCTAAAAATTCTATATAGAGAGAAGATAAAGATACTTGTATGTTTAAAATGGATGCTGCAGTGTCTATAAACTGGGGTTTAGGACTACATTGTGGGGGTTAGCAGCTAGCCAATCCACCCCCCCCCTATTCTTCTCCTAAGATATATAATGGATAGATGTTCTTAATCTAATAACAATAATAAAAAGATAACAGAAAGAATAATTAGAAAACTCTGCTTAGATCACCGCCAGAATCAACCAATAAAACAAATATTGCAGGCAAGATTCAGTAACCGAAATATTAGTTCAAAGCTTTAAAAAAAGGCTTTACTTGCAGTAAATTCGCTAATTCTGTAAGGATTAAAATAATAATAAACTAATATTTAATAAAATTAAATTAGATTCGTGTTGGTCAAATTATAAAAATTGTATATATTTTCTGCACACTATAATAACAATGAACTGACAGTATACGTCATTGAACCATTTTGTATCATACATTCAGCAACTTTGAGTGTTGAATTCTTAGCATTCTCCATTAAAGTTTAAACTAAAAAATAAATAATATTCTAAACTTATTCCGTATTGTAAAAATTATTTCTTTGATAAATTAGTTAAAATTTCTTACGCAAATTGCTGTTAGAAACAGTAAACAAGGAAGTATACAATATTACTAGTAACTGTGATTCTGAAACATAAAATTAAACGGAAACTATTCCCCCCCCCTCCCCCTATGCAATGGTTTCGGAGGGGGGAGAGGATCTGTCAAACAATGAATGAAATGGAAAGTAAAAACGGCTGAAAAGTTTTTCACCACCTGGCTCAGAAGTGATTACAAACCAATCATTACATCTCGAAATCACTATAATTTGAAGAACACCAAAAAGCTATTATTCTCTTTTTGGCACGCTTTGTTTGGCTTATATAATAGATATGATAAATGAACTATGATAGAGCAAACGTCGTTTTTCTGGTCTCAGAAAGGAATGGATACTTCAGAATGTAAATACAGCCGGACCTGTATTTAACCAAGTCGCTAATTCCTGAAATTAAAAGCTCGTTATGTGGAAAATTCCTTAAATCCAGATTCATATTTGCATGTACCAAACAGCAGCCCCATTAGAGAGGGGGGGGGGATCTTGAAAAAGAAAATTGTCCAGGATTATGTCACCTTTACAAAATAACTTTATATTAAAATTAATTATTTTTTTAATTTCAAGCCTACAAGTAATTTTAAGTATATGTTACTTTATAACCAGTAATTTTATGCATAACACAACCACACGCGTCCTTAAATTTAATTACTGATAAAAATCTATTAATTTCATTTGAGTTTTTTTCTTGGAAAAATTACGGCAATTTCATTGCTCTCGGTGAGTTAGGCACCTAGTAAAACCAGTTTTAGTTCCTTGATCACCATAAAATGTGCTAAAAGAGAGAATAATTTGAAAAATGTCCTAAAATATTTTAAAAATAGGGAGAAAAAAATGAGTTACAAGAGAAAGAGTTCGTTAAATTGAAAATGCACTCCGCTATTTGGAGGTTATTTTATGAAGAAACAAGTAAAATAATCTTCGGGTTCCGGGAAAAAGTTCGCAAAATATAGGTTCATTATATGGAGGTTCGACTGTATATGATTTATATAACAACACAATAAAAATTCCTTGGAAAGGAGACAATGAAATAAAAATTAAGGATAAAACAAAATAATGTAATTATATTTATATATATGTGAAATAAAAATGTTTGCGAGAAGTTACCATTTTTTGTGCGTTTGAATAAAAAAATATAATAAGAAATATACCATAAATATTTTGTTTTATTATATTCTTCACATAATGTGTTGAGAGTAATTTGTATATTATAAGTTTATTTATTTAAATTTATTTTTGTTAAATAAAATAAAAATATATAGATAAACATTAATTACTGAAGAGTTGTCAAGAAAGAACAATATTATTTTGTTATGCAGCAAATAGCCTAAGTAATTTATAATTAGTATTATAATAGATTTTATATATGTACATAATTTTATTATATTTGCATAAAATTAACGAAATTTTTTTTTTTTGCTTTACGTTATATAATTACTAAATTATAAATAAGTTTTACTTCACTTTGGTTTTTGGCTACATAAAATAAGAATTCTTATCTTTTCTTTAAGATTGCAAATATTCTAATTTATTCTTACTCGGTGAAACACTGAAGAATTCACAATACTTAACAAGTGCTGCAAAAGAAATTGATTGATTGATTTTATTGGTAGAAATGTTGAGGGAGCATCAAAGCTGTTATTCCTAAGTTAAAAGAGGTAAGGCAAGTTTCAATTGCATTAAAATTTTTATTTAACTTTATTCATATGAATTAACTAGGTATATTTTGCATCAAGATCGAATGATACTTTTTCTTTCACGTAATTATGACGAATATTTTATTAACATTATTATTATATGTAAAGGATTATGCTACATCTAAATCAACTTCTACTCTTAAACAACAAACGGCTTTATTTTACTTCATAAGTTCTCTCACACCTCATATACAATTTTACTGATTTTATACCTTCGGACTCTCTCTTATACGTTCTTATCACGTCCGGGTCACCAGTTTGTTAATGGAACGTTTGGTTCTATAACGTTAAAGTATAGAAATTTGCTGCAAAGAATTCGAAGAATAATTTTTCATTCCATTAGGCTTGGCTGAGCCAACATCAAATCGTTGTAAATAGTCTTAGATCAAAATACAGACTGATGCCAATCCGGAAAAAAGAAAGGAAATTGCTTCCAGAATTACAATATAAGTACACAGTATAAATATAAATATCAGTTTACATAAAATGCAAATTGCTAAAATTACAAATGCATAAATATAAAATTATAAAATTCATTTTAAAAAATAATTATTTTACAAATTATAATGTTCTATAATTTTACTAAATTTCTGTTTGTTTATTATCTCACTTTGGCTTGAGCGGCCATTAGTTGGCAACGAGTTGAATAGTATTTGTCTCAACACGTTCCTGTCTAGTACATTGCTCATTTGCTCTATTGAAGGTACAACTACACGGCACCACTGTTGGAACAGCGCCATCTATTTCCTAAGCAATATACTTGCATGTCCTAAGCCCTATCGAATGGAATAAAGCTTATTTTCCAAACATTTGAAGTACAATTTCTAAAAAAAGTGGCTTTGTATTCATCGAGCCAGACACATTTCCATTTTTAAATCAATTCATTGGTTTTTTAGTCAAATTACAGCTTTAAAATCTAAAAGATTATTGATAGAAACATATCATCTGTAAGCAGTGAAGAAGAATTTCTAACACGCAGGAATTTTTTAAGGGGGGGGGGAGGGCAGGGTTCAGGGACGAAAGTCTACCATTCTCATATCATGCTCCAACAGGGTGCCTTACAGCCGAACATATACTATTGATTTTGTCAATTTTCAGGAACAAAAAATAGTAAAAAATTAATTATTATTTTAAATAATTAATTAATAAATATATTTTACGTACTTTATTCATAAGATAATAATCAATCGGGAAAAAAATAAAGGTTCCCCTAACCCGGGTACCCCCTTTGTGTGTGCCATTGTCTGTAAGTAATGGAATTAGTCATTAAATATTCATCACTATGACATTACAGAATGTTACCCAAGAAGTATTTAGATTTTCTCGATTGGACCTCCAAGAAGAGATTACTTCACTTAGATTCCAGACCACCAAACATAATATCCTTAACTTTCTGAGATTCGAATCCTACCACTTGAATTTCTCGATCATCACCCCAACCACTTTACTGCCGTGGTGGCCATTTGCATTTGGATCGTTACCCTGAGTAAATACAACCTGCTATTCAAATAAATAAGAGGATTTCTTCTGGGGATCGTTATTCCCCATTTGAAGTATACAAAAATATACATACAAGTACACCCACTACGTCATCCCTATGAATGTATCTCACACCCTCCTCCGCGTTGAAAGATCATGTCCAAATGTGCGATACACCGTTCGGTTCCCACATAAAATTCCTTTAATTCCTGCAATGCATCATAGGAACCATCTTTTTATCAAACGCCAAACAGTGCAGAATAAATGATAAAAAAAAAACTCTGCACTCCACGTTTTGGGGCTTCTACCCTACCCCAGAACTCCTCTCCAAGCAAATCCTTACAGTGTGTGAAAAGTCTGGGCTCTCTCTCTCCTCCCACTCGCTTTTTTTCACACATAAATATTCTCTGGTGTTTGTTTAGGTGCTCGTCCATCAGAAGCAGTGATCTAGAATTAGTTTTAGTGCAGATAAAAGAGCCACAAAAGTCGACCTCCCTCAGACCCCAGACGATTTGCTGCAAATAAATTGGCGCGCGAGGGGTGGAAGAGGGGAGAGGGCCGTAAAATTTAATTGGTGTCTCTTTGGGATCTCCTATTTGGAAGAGTAAAAATGAGATAGGACTCGTACGAACAGAAGCTCTGTGGATGTAATGTCGCTTCTAGGGGATGTCGGAATGTGTCAAAGGGAAGAAACTTTTTTTCTCCTCTCTCCTCTGCTATAAAAAAACTTTTTGAATAAATTGTTGAAGTAAAGCAACTTTTACTGCTGTCTATAAAATAGTGAAGAGTTTAAAACATTTTACAGCTCAAACAAAAAATAGCTTATACATCTAACACATGCCTGTAAATTAAATATAAATTTAAGAGCTACGATTATAATAGCCCAGAAGAATATATTTATGAATTGCCCGACTGAAATAGATAATAATATTAATACTAAATGCTAAAATATCTTAATTTGAATTATTAAAAATGTGTATTAGAAAATAAAAAGTAAATTTGAGTTAATTAAAAAACAGTATATCAATCGATCAAGCAATTATATAAAAATTTATGCATTTAAATGGGATATTTAAAACCCGAAAAAGTATATATACAGTTATTTAGTTAACAAGTGCTATAAAAACTAAAGCAAGAAATTTATTTTTATTTTGAATAAACACAAAAATAAAACTTAGTTTAATATTCTTGCACTTAATTGTTTTCATAATTTATTTGCAGTTTCTCTCTATTTCAAATGACTTTCAATTTAGAATAAAAATATATCTATAATACTTTCATTTGGGCTTACAGTTATGATAAAATGTTCCCCATTAAATGTACAGATACAATTTTATGTAAAGATTTTAAATATATGAGTAATTTAAACATACAGAAATAGTATAATTAACAGTTTTTGGTACCTAATTAAGTTGTTAGCAGTCATTAAGCATATTTACAACATTTTCTTTTAACAATTTAAATAAATTTAATATATATATATCACGAAGAAGCATGAGTTGAAAAATATGTAAATATCATTAATTTTAACATCTTTATTTAATTTTAGAAAAACTTATATTTCCATTATTTACACTGACTATTATAAATGTATTTAATTAAATATTTTATGGCAATATTTCCATTAAATCTATTATGAAGTATTTTAAAAAATATTTAATCACAGAATATAAAGAAAATTATAAAAGGAAAGTTAAAAACTGAAAAAGACAGTTTCTGTAATTTGAAGAATATTTTGGGCTTAAAGGTTTTAATTTATATACATAAAAAATTATTATAATAAGTATTTTCAAGTAATTTATAAATTAATTCCCTAAAATTGCATTAGTATTTTTTCTTTCTTTATCAATCACTTCCATTTTCTTATTGCTTAATCAAATATTTTTTTAAATTTTACGTTTCTAATAAACGTAGCTTCATATTACAGCTCATATTTTTTAAAAATCACTGCAATAAGGAATTGATCCATTTTGATATAGTAATATGCGATTTTAAATTGCATTTTTAAATAGCTTGTTGTTACATGGTATTAAATAAATATGAATTATCTTTTACAATTGCAGCTTTAGTATAAATACTGAACTACAAAATTTCTAGTATTTTCTTTTTTTGTTAAGAAATTCCAAGAAATATTCTTAAAAAACGAAAATTATTCATAGGTACTTTTTTATGATTATGAATTTTGAGGCTTAGTAAAGTTGCATTATTTGAAAAACACAAAACGCCTTACTTCTAAATATTAAAAATGATTTGAAGCATTCAAATATTTTAACATTTATGTCTTTTACAGAATAACATTAACACCGTGTTAAATAATTTACTGCAGAAGACCTTTGCCCCACTTATTTATTTGCAGAAATCTTGAATAAACAGGCAAATAAATTATAGTTTAAAAAAAAACTAAAATCATCCTTTTATAGTTAATCGAACTAACTTAATATTTTAGTCACCAAATTATGAAATTGGATCTAAAATTAATCACCAGATGCGGGATGGGATCTGAAAATGAGAAATCGTTAATCCTGATGATCCTGATCAGGACAATGGAACAAAATTATTGTACTGTCATAGGTCCTGGACAAGTGAGCAAAATTTCGTATTAAGCTGACCTTTTAAAGTGGGTAAAAACTGAGTTCAAAGATTCAATTACATACAAATGAAGCTTATAAAAGGGTCTTAAAAAGGAAACTAATTAAATAATATGTAACTTTTTCCTCCTAAAATTTAATATATATATACATATATATATATATATATATATATATATATATATATATATAGTCAGTCCCCCATTTAACGAATTCATTGGGAGCTAACATTTCGCTCATTGATTCGGGGTTATTCGTTATATTGGAGTTCAAAAAAAAAATTCACATTTTTCGCACTTGTCTTTTTGAAATTTTATAATAAGCAACTACACAAAAAATATCTATATTTAGTAATTACAGCTGAAAACTATTACTGAAATATTACTGATTGATAACCTTTTGAAACCTGACTCAAAAGAGTTCTTTTTTTCGACTTTATGTAGAGAAGAAACTACAGCGTCATGTGAATCATGTTGTTTGAGATATTTAAAACAGTTTCCAAACAATGTAAAGCATTATTAGAAAAGGAGTGACAGCTTTGATTAGAATTTCATCATCAATTTCTGCATCAGAATCCCTTTTCATTGGTTTCGATAAATCAACATCTCCCGAAATTCAGTTGCATCATAAGCAGTTCACCATCAGGTGAAACATAATCGTTAAAATCTTAAAATATCCCTTGCGCTGAGGAGTGGAATGAGATAAGAAAGGAGTTTCCTGTCCTATTCAAAACTCACACGAGAGGATACACTTATGACTCATCTATCTGCACCTATAAAGTCAAATGATGGTCTGGACTCTTTTTCATCGAAATTTGGTACCAACAAGAAAAAAACCTTTTCTGTTCCGGACAAAAAGGAGATTTGAAAAAAAAATCCAATTTTTTTTTAATGCAAGGTAATAAAAAAAATGTTGAAACAATTTGTTACATGGGGGTTTCGCCATCATTTTAATCGGGAAAAGAGATAAATTCGTTAAATAGGGGCTCGTTAAACAGGGGTGACTATATATATATATATTTTGAAAAAAATGAGATATAAACATATTTTTGTATTTAATTATAGAAATAATATTAGAATAAATTTATCAAAGAGATTTTGTCTTAAAAAAGGAAACCATTAGATTTTTATTTTATTTATTTATTTTGTTCAATTCAGTGGCACAGCGATATTGAAACTTAGAAATTATTTATCAAATTATGTTGTTGATTCTTTTTAGAATAAGCTGGTAGTCTATTAGGATTTTTTCCGGTAAATAAATTTATTTTCCATTTTTTAAAAAAAAGTCTTCATTTGTACAATAACCTATTGCTATCCTTTGTATCACGCCCCCCCCCCTCCAAATTTGACTTGGAGTAAACAGAATAAGGAAACTATTCTTATAATCCTTTTTCCAAAAGAGTATGGTGATCTAATGCTAAACATTGTGTCAAAACAACAATCTTACCAACGAACTTTAGCCAACGTCTCGGAGTTCATTTTAGGGTTCCTCGCGGAGGGGAATCGTACGGGGGGCACCAACCTAATGTATTACAGTGTGGGTGCAGAACTCGATATGCGTCAATTGAATAAAGATTTTCTCTCCGTGTGAGTAGAAACCCGCTGCGGAGGCCATAATTCCGTTGCGGTTGGAATGCCCAATCAAGCCCCAGAGCGAGAAACGGGAAAAAAGGGTCCATTTCCGATTGCTTCGGAACTCAATCAAGGACGGGAAAAAGCACTCAGGATTCTGATGGAACTTCTGTGTCACAGCGGCTACACGCTTTTCCTTTTCATTTCTCGATGTGTTTGCATTTTCCGCCCCCCCCCCTTCCATTTGTGCGTCCCATTCCGACTTCACAATACAAGAATATATATGTATTTTCAGAACTCAGGATGAATTCATTGTCGATAAATAGAAAGAGGACGTTGACCTATTCGGAGGTCGGTAAGTCACAAGGGGAAAAAAATAGAATTAATTAACACAGGAGAATGAAAGAACAGTTAATCCAAACAGTTACAAATTTCAGAACGATTTGACTTTATGCTTAACTGTTGCCTTAACGTAGTTAACTACAGTTTACATGATAAACAAAATTCTCAATACCATCTAATGCAGAGGTTCCCAAACTTTTTTGACTCATAGACTCCTTGCCATGTTTTTCGGTTTTGGGTAGACCCCTACTTACCTAATAAAGAATTTTTGCAAATTTATCAACTTAAAGGTCTTTTTGACAGCTTGTATAGAGATATATTTACTTCAAAATATTTAAATTTCTAACTGAAGTGAAGTATAGTGTTTAAAATCTAAGACACACACGGTAATTAATTAAATTCTAATTAATACTTAAAATGACTGTCACATAAAGCAACTAAGCAACACATAAATGCTTTTAATAAGAGAGATGAATCTGGTGCTTCTAAAATTCCTGATATCCGTTTCTAAATTTTACTTTAAGATCTACTTAGTGCCTATTTCGATTAGTTCCTCTTGCAATATGACATTTGTTTTTCTTTCAATGTGACCCTATTAATTAATTGTCTACTGTAGTTTTACCGTATATATAGTCAAAGTATTCCCAAACCTAGTTTCAAAATCTGAATAATGGGCATTTAAATGTTGAACGTAGGTTAAAGTGTGCTTTTCCTGGCAGATTGTGTGTGAGAAATTGAGAAACTAGGAAATTCGGGACGTCAAATATTCCACTGCTTAGCTTAATTATGCCAATAATCGCCAAAATGGATGGTCCTTGTAACTGCAAATTGACTTCATTAAATTTAGTAAATAAATCTGTTGAACCGGTTAAATCTGGTTTCCACTTGATTAAATTTTCTTTTAAAATTAAAGTTATGATCTGGTTTAATCAGAGTCACTATCATAGACCCCTATTTACAACTCATGGACCCCAAAATTATTTTTTCGTTGGCGTGGACCCCCTGTGTGCTGTCATAGACCCCTGGGGGTCTATATAGACCACTTTGGGAATCAATGATCTAATGCTTCGATGTTTTCATCATGTAAATTCAAGCAAAAGTCAGACAAATATTCAGGAAAAAGTTATCATAAGTAAATAAATATTTATTTATCTTGTAATATATAGGGAAACAATACATAAAAATCAGAAAGGCGAAAATTGAGATGAATATTATGGTAGTAGTCCGAGGACAGGTTTATAGCAGGGTTAAATCTATTGTAGTTTTAATGACTCTCAAGCCAACCAACCACTTTTCTTTATAATACTCAGCAACCATCCAGATAGTTATAAATAATTGAATATCAAAATCTATTACAATTTTTTTTTAAATTTGGAGCATATCCAATATTACAAATTAACTAAGGATGAAGAGCAGATTGTATAAACAAATTTAAAGACAGTAATACAGAATAGTACTACTTTAGCCCCGTTTACAAAAAACTCCTATGTGTAAATAAAATCTGAACTATATAAGAGGATTTTTTAATGTAAAATTATATAAATAGTTATGAATTGTATGCAAACATTCAGAAAACTTGTTAAGAACAAAAATTTGATGAAAAAATATGTTTAACATTTAAATACTCCATAAAAATTTTTTTCCTCCAACACTTGAGTTAATTTTTTTTATTGACGTCTAAAAACTGTTACATGTATCAGATGAATGTTTCAGCAGTTTCTCAAGGCAAATATTTATTAAAAATAAATCCTTGGTCAAATTTTTTTTTAAAAATTGAACACTTCAAAAGAAAATAACTGCTTATTGTATAATACATCTAATAGTTCTTATTTCTATACACTCATATAATTTAAATACTACATTCTATTAATTTATCTATTCTCTATTATTTAATACACACTATATCAGCGATATTCAACCCGCGCTACGCATTCGGCCCACCGAGCCTTTTTAAGTGGCCCGGTCACGGCCCATTACCCTGAGAAATTTACTTATTTAAGAACAATGTATTAAAAATTTGGGGAGAAATTCTTTGTTATGAAATCAAATGTATCAATTTTGCTGTTGATATCGTGAGGGTGTGATTTGATATCTATATATTTCTATTTGTAATGGTTACGGTTAATGATAACAGACAACAGTGGAGTAGCGCAAATTTTATGAGTGGAACTAATTTTTAACTATCTTTCATGCCTTATAAATCAAAAAAATTCGAAGAAATTATATCGTTTCAAGACGATTGCAAGGATAAATATATGTAGTGGAAAACTAACATGGATCAGTAATTGTTCGATTTGTCATGAAAGTGCTATACTTAAAAAATACCAATAAAAAGGAATCCTTCAATGACACTTTCCCTTCTACACCACCCTTCCTCTTTCCAGAGGTGATATATAAATAGGCTTTCTTGAATAATCTTTGCAACAGCAACAAAGTGTTTTGTCAGAGGTAATGTCACAGTAGTAACAAAGACATCCTAAAAGGTTTGCTATATTACTGGTAATCGTATAAAGCCATTTACTGATACAAAAATTGTGGAGTGTTTCTTAACTGCTTCTAGTTTAGTGTTAGTGGCAAAAAAAAATAATAATAATAAAATAATAATTAAAAAAAGCAAAACAGGAATTTTAATATTTGGTTCAATTTTGCTTGTTTTAAATTTCCCATGTTATCTTGCTCTTAACCTCCCTGTCCTTTATCCTCATGTTGCGGCCCACATCAAATAGCTGATATATGTATGCAGCCTAGCAGGAAAAAAGGTTGAGTACCTCCTACTATATATAATTTTTAAAAAAAAAAGATATTTTGAAAAATATATAGGTGCTGCAGTATGTTACAAACATTGCTGACATAGGACAGCTCTTATATAAAAAATAATTTATAAAAAGTAGGGCTTACCATGTTTTCTGGACAACCAACCTTTCCCCTTTCTGTTAATAATATTGAGCGAAATCCTATTGAAAATAATGGATAGAATTTCTAAATCCATTACAAGAAAAATAAACATAGAAATGTATATATATATAAATGTATTATCCAAGCACATAAAAAAATTCATGAAATGGGAAATTTAAGAGATACGAGTCACTTGCTTATTTTTACTTTTATTTTCAGAAAAACTATAATAATTATTTACGCGGGGAAAAAATTCATTATTACAAGCATGCAAGAAATTTAAAATCTCAACAGTGGAAAACAACAGTGAACTAAATTTAATTTGAAAAAATTACATGAATTTCTAATTTTCTAAAAAAATAGTATGATTCTTTTTTGTGCTAATTGAAAATAATTAAAGATAGTCTAAAATTATATCCCTTTTTTAAGTAGTGCAATGCGAACAAAAAAAAAATCTATCTTAAACATAATTTTTGATGTTTTATGAAAGACCAAAAAAAAAAAAAAGATGTTACTTGAAAGATTTATGGTTGTATCAATCCAAAGAAAAATTCTTTTTTAAATGTATTCAAGTTTTACAATATTTGAAAAATCATTATTTATAAAAAAATTTCTGCGAAAGAATTAGAAAATAATATCAGTAGTGATTAAATATACATTTCAATTATAAAAAAGAGGAGAAAAAGGGAAATAAAGAATAAATGATAAAGAGCTTCATTTTTAATAAAATGAGAAATAATAGATTTTTTATAATATTTATGAGGGTTGACCCTTTACCGTTAGCGCGCACTGAATAAATATACTATAATTCTTAAAAGTTATGAATAAAGTTCAGAATAACATCATTGCCCAATCCTAAACAGTTGTATAAATATAAACATCATTGCCCAATCCTCTTTCAAGAATTATTATTGTTGCAAAGTGAAAAATACAAAGTGTGAAGATAAACGCCATTTCTTTTACAAATATAGCAAAAACGTGAGATTAGAACAAAAACAAAACATAAAAAATAGCAAAATAGCAAAAAAATTTTATGAAATTTCAAAGTATAATGAAAATAGAAATGTTACGTTCATATGAATAATTTTTAATACGGTTACATAATTTATCATTATTAAATTACTTGCTAATTTATGAAAATCTCATTTTCACACACAATGTCACGATTGCTTTTTTTAAGGATAAAAATCGATGGAAGTATAAAATTTAAAATTATGATTGCAGTTATTAATCTATGGATTTGATTATTTTATTTATTTATTTTTTAATTTCCTCAGCATCTGCTAATTTTACTTTCAATTTTGTATTTTTAAATGTTTTCCTTCGATGTTCTCAGCGCATTTTTGTTTACCTTATGCATGTATGTTACTGCTTTATAATTGTACATTTACCCTTCCTGTTTATGGGTATGTATTTATTTACCTTTTGTATTGCTTTATTTTACATTTTCATAGCGTTACTTATTTTTAAAGTTATTATAAATAATAAGTGGAGAGATAATTTAAAGCTGTCAAATGCTAAATGTACAAAATCCTGTATTAAACACATACATATTCAGACAGAAAAATTTCTCAATTTTCATAAAACTTTAAGCGTTGTAATTCTTACAACTACTTATAATATAGCATTTTTAAAATTTCAAAACATCACTCCACAAATAAATAATTTTTACATTTTGTATGTAAAGCGAAAGCTCATTTAGCATTACATTGTCGAGAAAAAAAATGAGAAACCCATTTTATGCCAGAAAAAACTGGGTTGATTCCAATGAAATAGGTTGCTCTCTTTAGAATATGAGCCAGAGTGAAAGAATGTTTAATAATATAGAACTCTGCAACACAAAGAGAGTTCATTAAGAGTTCAGAATTTCATGTCTCGTAATTAGAACCCTGGTCAATAGACTAGGTTGACACCTGAACTAGTACCCCACTCAACTAAATTCCGCACCACTAGAATATAGCAAAGCGAAAATGCATTATTAAAATTGTAGTACTTTTCTATCTGAAAAAATATTCCAAAATCGGAACCTATTCTTCAACATTACACGAAGACCGCTTTTATAATTGTAATAGGTGATTCTATTTAATTTTTGTGCCAACCATTCGTGAAACTAACATTATACTCAGTAGTATTTTAGGAATTGTCTGAACATTAAATGTAAAGATTTATGTATGTATGTATAAAAACTTGAAGAGAAATATTTGATTCCTGGGAGGGAAATAGAAAAAAAAATGTAATTCAAAGCTTAGTCATCATAAGTAGCTGCAAGGGATTATCTGAACTTGAGATGATCTTTACAGTTCAAACGATTACAGAGGTCGGAAAACCAGTTTCTTTTAACCTTCTAATAAATCCATAAATTTTTAATTTGCACATAAAAACAATGAATATTCCTTGTCAGTAATCATAAAATATAGCAAGGAAGCTTGAAGTAAAAATAAAATTTTGCTGAATTTTTTTAAAATTAGAATTCGCGTTATGCAATGTTTTATTTTCTCTTAAGGATTGTTTACTATAAATATTACAATTTAAAATTTGGATATGTGTGACGGAGTGTAAATATATTTTAAAGTTTTATCGAATTAAATTGAATCCAAATAAAAGTAATAATAAAACGAAATTAATATTAGCAGAAGCCTGGCAAGCGTCTTAACAGGCCAGTATAGGGGTATACAAATTCAGGAATAGGACACTTTAGGGGTATACAAATTCAGAAGAACGGGACAAGAAAGTACCCTTACTGCAAATTCTGTCAAGTTACGGAACTTAACACAGAGCACCTTTTTTCCTCTGCCTTTATAGCAAAATTACAGCACCTTAGCAACATCCGAGAGGACTTATACGAAAATAACTGCATCCAGATTGTCAATGCTGTCTATAGGACAATCTATTGTCCATGACAAAACACCAACTAACCAGTAAAACGAAAATTGCAAAACCACAAAACAACGAGCTTGACGAATAATTAACGCTCTAAAAATCTGAAAAATATGCCTAACAAAAATTTTACATTATAAATATAAAAAAAACTTCATTCTTTATGAGGAAAATATTTTGCCGATATTATTTATAAATGTTACATTGAGTTGTCTTATAAACCCAAGTAAGAATAAAAGCCTGCGTTTAATATAATGAATAAATTATAAACAAAGCTAAAATAAAATAAACACAGTAATTCTCAAAGATAGATGACCTATAAAATTCTTAGAAACAGTCACACATCTCGAAATGCTTTAATAAAAATTTAATTAAAACTTTTTCCTTGCAATAGCTCGAGTTTCATTTACTTAAAATATTTCTTTATTTTTAGAGTTGATAAAAGTGTGAATAATGCTACTAATAAAAAAAAATTCTTGCGGATTCCCCCCCCCCCACACCGTCTTTCTTACCCTATTTATTAAGCAAGCAATTCTTAAAAGGAAGTAGAGCTGTTTCTATACATTCCTCCAAGAGAAATTCAACGCAACATTTGTTAATTCTTTTTTTTTTTTCAATGTCTCTTCTGAAAAAATGTAAAACTTCTTTTCTCTTTTTTCAGAAAACTCTAGTCCGAAATTGCTCTCAAAGGAGTCGTTTGCGCCATAGTCAAAATTAAAGTTTCTTCTACCATAAGTACTGTACTCATAGTGTGGTAAACACTGCACTGTATTTGATTGGACAAAAAAAAAGAGAAATATTGTTTAATTTTGAAACTTGCCTCGCAACAAATAACTGAAATGAATTCTCTTCCCCTCCCTTCCCCTTTAGAAACAGTGGTTAATTTGAGGCGTAAAAATAAAACAATAAAAATAAGACCAAATTTATAATGCTAAATCGAATCTTAGCATAGCATATGCTTTTTTGGTCAGGACAACTGTCATATATTCATTAAACACTTAAAACCGAAAATTAAATTTTCAAGAGGTGAATGTTTAAGAAGTAAATTCCATTAAATATCTTTAAAAATAACTCAGCTTTACTTTTAAACACATGTTTCATCAATTATAACATTAATAAAAGTAAAGTTCTTTGAGATATTTTAATGTTTTAATTCTATCTCTACATAATTTTAATTAGTACAGATAAAATTTTAAATGTATTTCCAATAATTTAGATAAATTATTGGAAAACGGGCTGCTAAGATAGAAAACGATAAGATATCGAAACCTTTGTAATTTAGGACGCATGTTGACAGAAATCATCACCATATATAATGGATAGCAAAAACTTTCTGTCTCTCCCCTCTCTCTCATTTTTTATTTAAACTCATATCATCCAGTATGAAATCAAAGAAGGCAGAACTAAATAAATTTATATTTACTTAAAATTCAGCATAAGTATAAAAAATATGCCAGGGCATCAGTGAGAATTTTTATAAATGGTTTAAATAAAGAAGCTAGTCCCAAAAAGGGATTGAAATTAAATGAATATTGGTCGAATATTTCGCACAAAAATAACCTTTTTCAAATATATTTATTCTCCTCTATAGTTTCCATTTATGTAAATTTGTTTTATCTAAAGTAAAATGCAGTGTTTTTTTAACTCTTTTTTTAAAAAAAAAACAATTTATAAAAATGATTAAATTAAAAAGAAAAATGGTAGCATGAATATTAATTATAAATGGTATTGAAATTTTTGCAACTAATCTTATTTTGAAATATTTTACAAGAGTACGGAATTTATTTTTTAATTTTCTGAAAATCTCGACTATTTTTGCATTTTACTTTTTATGAACAATCATGAAAAATACAGTTAAAAGTATAAATATGAATATTAATCACATGCTAAATTGCCATAAATCTATCTTAAGGCTAAACAAAACGTAGAAGTATTAAAAAAAAACAGTATTGGTCATAATTCAATACGGCCTTACACTTAGAACGAACTGATATATATATACAGTAGGACCCAAATTTAATAAATTCATTTGGCCGAACATTTTGTTCCTTAAATCAGGTTTATTCGTTCTATCGGAGTCCAAACAAAATACAAATTTTTTGCATTAACCTTTTGGAAATTCTACAATAAGCAACTACACAAAAAATATCCATATTAGAAATTACAGGCTTTTTATTTAACAGCTAAATATGGATATATCCGTTGTTAAAAATTACATTCCATTCGTAGCTGAAAATACTATTAGCGAATTGTTTCGCGCTAGTTAATAGGAAATTTAAAAATACTTGCTAATAGATGTTTGACAATCTTCCTCACTTTCGAGTGAGGAATTATGGAGAGAGAAAAAATGTTGCATCAAAAATGTTACATCCTGCTGCATAAGAGAGGTATGTTTTCACAGTCTCCAAACAATGTTAAAACATTAGAAAATGTAAGAGTTTTAATAGGATTGCCGATTTCTGCATTAGAATCACTATTCATTAACTCCAACAAAACAAGTTCCATAACATCAGTTGCACAGATTGACATCTAATTTAGCTCAATCGTTAAATTCTTAAATTATTCCCCTGCGTTGTGGAGTGAGATGAGATAAGAAAGGAGATTTTTTTGTCCAAAACTCACAAAAACACTCATGACATATCAGGACCTACTAAATCTAATAACGCACTTAGCCGACGAAATTTGTTACTTAACACTAAAATTTTTTCTCTCTTTCGGACCAAAAGGGTGTCATTTGAAAAAAATTCAATTTTTTCTAACATAAAATAATAGGAAAAAATATTTTCAGAGTTTAATTCATTAAATAGGGGGTTTTGCCTTCATTTTAATTGGGGGAAAAATCGTTACATCGCAAAATTCGTTAAATCAGGGTTCTACAGGACCCTAATTTACATTACAAAATACATTAAAAATTTTTAAATTTTGATATTTTGGTACATTTTCGAATGTTCTATTTCAAAGAATATACCTGCAGGATATTTTTTAAATATATTTTTAGTTAATAGACCAAAATTTTAAAATGATTGCTACTGAATCATCAAGAATTACAAACTTGGAGTTTTTGCCAATTTTCAATACTTAAATCCAACTCTTTCTTGGCTAGAAAATATCCAGTTTTTAACAGCTTTAAAATCAGTCGCAAGATAATATTGCTAAAAACTGTATGGAATTTAATGTCAGTATCCTTATTGGTTCTTGAGGAATTACGTTTGAGATATCCAATTTTCTAAAATAAATACGAACTTTGTAAAGTTTGTTTAGGCAGAGGTAGTAGTATTTTATTCACCTGTAACTATTTTTCCTAATTATTACAAAATCGAAACAAAGACATATTTAAAAATCTAAAAATATGAGATATTTTGTATGAAAATGGCATTATCAAAGTTGTTGAATACCTTAATTAGAATATTTGTCCTAAATATATTAATTCTACAAAAGTAATTCATATTTACCCCTACAGCAAGGGTAACAAACCTAAAGGCTAACTTGGGCCAAACAAATAGAGGTTTAATTTTAGGTGGGCTGCAAAAAAAATCAATATTTATGGAAACGAAAGTTTATTTCGAATAATATATAATAATAAACAGAAATAAAAGCAAAAGAAAAATTTAATGTTTACATCCTGTAGCACTTGATATCTCTTCTCTGCTACTATATTGCCTACTTCAGGGGAAATTTTATTATATATTACTTTGTGCTGATATACTGGCCGGGCTGTAATAATGTTCGTTTTGGGCCGCGAGTTTGACAGTCCTGCCCTACAGCGTAAGTCTATCCCCATTAGTGGCACACACAAGGGGGGGGGGTGTCCTGAAGGTCTGGACACCCCCAAAGCCCTTGAATTATTTTCCGATTGATGATAATCCTATATATATGTATAACGTAAAATTTAACTAAGTACTTGTAACTAAAAATTTATTTTTTTATATAATGTTAATTATATTATATATTAATTCAATAATTCAATTTTTTGCTGGTTTTTGTAAATCGACAAAACCAGAAGAATCAATTGGTGTTGCCTTGAGGTATAATACGAGTTGGGGGACTTTCGAACAGACCACCCCACTTAAAAATTTTTTGAGTGCGCTACTGATCCCCATGGCTTAGATTAAACAGCACAAGAACACAAATGCAACTCTATTTACAATATTCTCCATTATACTATTTTTCCCCCTAAAATATCTACATAATATCCATGCGAAAAACGTATTTAAAATGTGACATTGATTTCAATTTTTTGGAGAGGGGGGGAATACACTTATAATATCCGTAATGTTTTTTAGATTCAATATTTTAATTAAGGTTATTAGTTGTTGAATAATATAAGATTTAATTTTTTATGACTTATAAAGACATTGAAAAGCACATCCTCTTCAGAACTAATTTTCTTGCAATGATGACAGAGATAAACAAAAACCATTTCCATCCCCCCCCCCTCCCAACTGATAGCAATCTCTACCTGAACAGATTAGCGCGAGTTTTAGAACTAAAAAACTCGTTTGAGCGCGCCATAACTTTTCCTCCCTTCTTTCCCCTAACAGGAAAAAAGTTGCCAAAAAATTTATTGTCATATGCTAAATAGAGACATCGTGGGCAGAGCGGTTAATGAAGCCATCACCTGGAGAATGCGGTGCATGTTTTTGAAAACGTGCGCCCCAAATATGGGAATGACGACTCTCAGCGAGTTGATCTTTGACCCCTCCATAGGTGCATCTGTTTTTCGACACGCTCCTCCTATTTCCTAGGTCCACCCCTCACCAACTGGATACTTGGCCTTGGCGAAAAGCTACAAATGTAGCAAAATTGAATTGATTACAAATGTAAGCAAATGAAAGTCTTAGCGGAAAGTCTCTTTACAATGGTTGATTTTTTTAAAAAAACCAAAACGTCTTATTTTAATTGACTAAAAAATGAAATAAAATGGTTTTTTTTTCACGAAAAAAAATTTGAATATTTATTTTTAGCTAACAGCGTATGAGAGAAAATAACTCTTTTATGTGAAAAAATAATTAATTGAAAATAGAATATAAATAGAAATAATTATGAATGGGAAATCTAAATATTATAAAATATTTTGAGTGTCTATTTTTTTTTTTATAAAAAAATAATAAATTAAGAATAACATAAATAAATAATGAGATATAAACATATTTGATTTCATAACCAAAGAAATGTAAGCTTACTGTGGAGTCCAGCAATTAAATATAAAATGTTGATACACAAGTGTAGTTTTCTTTCTCTTTTAATTTCAACACACGGAAAAAGTTAAGATAATTTAATTTAAAATTCATTGAAAATTTATGCAAAGCTGAAACATAACGAAAACCATAATAACCAATATAAGCTTTAAAAAGAATAAACCCAAAAATAAAAATCGATAATTCGTCGTATGTATCATATTAATATAAGAAAAATAATTTTAAAAAATCATTTTATTTCCATTTGTCATGCCTAAAAAACGTTACATAAATTAATATATACTAAAGGTTAGTTTAGCTTCCTTAATAAATAATAATAGATAAAATTATGTTTAACACTGTAAATGAATTAGGATTTTAATTATTGCTGGAGAATAAAAAATTCCAGTTAGGTAGGTAGCTATTGATGAGAGCACATTTAATTAACATATATTTTTTAGCATGATTTTCTAAAATATAATAATCTTTTTCATTATAAGAAATGAAGAGTTCTTCATTTTTTAATAATAATCACGACACTAAGTACTTAAGTACATTTCAATAATTTATTTGCATGTTATTTTAAATGATTTTTTTTTTCAGGAAATATGATAATTTTTAAATTTTAATGCAGTACTTTCTTTAAAAAAAGGTTAAGACTTTATATATTAATATTAATTACTTGCTGATAAATTAAAATTTTTATGAATATGAAATCTACCTCAATCTACCTGATATTATCGATACGTACATAAGATCTGAAATGAATTCTTCTTTATTTTCCTTAACTACGCCCTCTGGTGACAGAATTCTGTACTTATATGCCAGTGATAAGTGGTTCAAATCTCGATTTCGTCGAGCAGTAACTGCTGACATTTAATATCCAAATGTAATTTCCTCTAGAACTTGTGAAAATATTCTTCGATGTCGAGATTTAAAAATCACGCGATTAAAGTTGAAACAATTTTATGCAATGTGTTTTTAAAGAGTGTCTTTACACAAAGGACTCTCTGGAAATTTATTTTCATATATAAAATTACTTCTATGGAATTGAAATAAGTTGTATGTATAATATTTTTATATGTATAATATATGTATAACACATATAACATTATACATGTACCCATTTGTTATTCTAGTGTATTAAAACTTAGAAAATTTCATAAGTATTTTAAAATTTCTTTGTGCTTAGTGTATTACTTCGGTATGTTATAAAAATGTAAATTAAGCATTCTCAGCAAAAGAGATGAAATATAAAACGCACTTATACTAAAATGAATGAATCAACATAAATAAGTAGCTTGATAAAATATGTCAAATTATGAGTTGAATACAATAAGATATGGAACATAAAATATTCAGACACTAAAGTGTCAGAAGATATACAGGTACAATAATGTAATAAGGCAAATATATAATACATGATGCATATATATAATAATGAGAATTTTTTCTTCTAAGTGTTTTCTATTCTTTTAGCAGATAACTTTGAACAGATGAATGGATTTCAGACTATAAATAATTTAAACACACACTTTTCTCTTATCATACCATATGTGTGCTCCCAATATTTTATTAATTGTTAGTTTTACATATTTGTGAATGTAAGATATTTCTAGGCTATCTGCCATGTAAGTAGAAGGCTACTGCATACAGTCAACAGGTTGATTGACTATTTATTAACATATTGAACTTAGAAAGAGCACATATGTCTAAGGATAATCGACCTCGTCATTTTGAACCGCAGTAAAGTGACGAGGACAACACCCGAGTTGACACAACACTCGTCAAATGCAATCCATTGAAGAAAACACAATGTTACTTTATTTATAAAATAACTATAAATAAACACAAGCCTTTTGCAGCCAATAGATAAGTAAAAAAAATCGAACATTGTGATTTTACATGGGTGCAAGTATGGAGCCAAAAACGATTTTGTTTTCACAGTAAACAGAAATAAAGACATAATTCTCCATACACAAGTAAAAAAAAAAAAAAAAAACTCAAACTACCGTTATTCTGGTCTCACTCCCGGAACCAAATGTTTCGACATATAAATAAGGGGAAGAGAATTAAACTGAAAAGAGGAACAAATAAAAAAAGGTCCCGGTCACACTTGTTTGTAGTCGGGGTCGTGTAGTAAACGGTCCCAGTGACAAGAATATGAGCCTACTCTCATCCCCACTGATAGCCCAATACAGTAAGTCAAGTCTTTGCCCTGTTGACTTTATGAAGCCATCCAGCCACCTTAAGTGGCCTATAAAGAAAATTTAAGAGTACAAGCCACGGAAAAACTCACCTGATTCCTTCGGACGCCGAAAGGATGCCAGGAGAGACCCTTTAGCGATGTTTATTGGCGGGGAGGAGTAGCTATTGGCTGAGATTTTGGCTACGGGGAGAAAAAAAAGCATTTTTAGTTAAGCTGTACATATTTGTAAATTTAAAAAAAAATAATAATTTTATCAAAATAAAATTTTTTTTATTATTTGTATTATTAATTGTATTAAAATATGCGATTTTGGATATCCACTGATATTATAAATATATTTAATTCAGTGGCGTATTGTACACCCCAGGATTTTAGGGGGCCCAAATCATGACTGAGAGTAAGAACGTATTTTGGCTTGGGACTCAATATACGACTTTGCAGGGAGCCCTAACATCCTCCGTTACGCCACTGATTTAATTGCTCTTGTTTTCGCTAAGGGTAGTTTCGCACAATAGTGATCAGAGAAACGCTAATTTTGAATACAATATAATGCATTGCATTTGTTAGCATACAATTATATACTCGCGCGCGGGTGTGTATATATGTGTATATATATATAACTTATTTATCTCTTTTATTAAGTAATAAAAATTTATAACTTATCATTTCTTTCTGATTTAATCCATTTTTTCTACAAAATGTATGAAGTGTTTCGTCTTTTATACCGAAATTCTAAACGAGTAGAAAGTGGGGAAATTCAGTATTTATGGACTATTACTGCTTTTTAAAGCATAATATGAGAAACTAGCGTATACGCTACAATGTCACAGTTTTTTATTAAATTTAGAATATATTTTTATCTGAAAATAAGTTCATGATATAGGAAGCCATACTTCATAAAAAAGAAAAATATATTCTTTCTAAAATTAATTTCTGAAATAAATAGTTAAAAATTGTTGAAGAGAGATCTCAAAAAGACATCCTAATTCGCTTAGCAAATCTAGAAGGAATAGTTCTAGAGTTTTACTTTTTAGAGTGTGTAAAACTCTAGAAAGAATTTGTAAAACCTGTACACACACAAGCAGTTCATAAGTTGGGTTTCCTTTCCTACTTCTAGTATTCTCATTTAAATGTGAGGAACATTATATATTCTCATTTCCTTTGTTTTCTGAATTTCTCTAAGTAATCAAGTGATATAAAAAATTTTAGCATTACTTCCTAACTGCAATCTCTCTGCTGAATTCTACTTCAGTCTAGTAATATAGGCAAATAAAGGAAAGATTTGTACCTTACTTCAATCTTAATCCTTATCATGTATAACTGTGGCTATTTTTAATTTGTACTGTATTGTCTGGTTGTTTTCTTGTCTATCATTTTGCTATTACATGCATAGTAATTAAGTGTAATATTATATACATAAAATCCTTAATATAATATGCTCTAAATATCTAATATTCTCTCTATTTTTCTTATCTCTCAATATATATAATGTACTCTATGTCAGTGACAGCATTACAAATCATAATAACTTTCCATTTTTGGATATCAACTTCTTATTAATGTAATAGGTCTCTAGTTCGTAGGTTCTGTGGTGGTAGATGTGGAAGAGAAATGAATGGGGGAAAAACCCCATTCATTTCTCTTCCACATCTTTCATATTTCATATGTTCCTTTTGATTCAAAGGATATTCATAATGTATCCATCATTCCTCTGATGCATTATAATAAAAATTATTATTATTATTATCAAATACATATATAATATAAGCCAACCTATAGAAAAATAACTGAAAACTAATATGGAAGGGAAAAAAGATAAAAATGAATTTTATAACAATGTTTATAGAAATGATTGTGAATTAGACCAAAATAAGAACGCATTTTCCATAATTCAATTCTTATATACATTTGAATATCAAAAAATACATTTGAATACTTTAACAAAGCTTATTCAAACAATCCGCACTAGAAAATATAAATTTCTTTTAATAATCATTCTTATTCCATTGGGTTAAATATGTACATTTCTACAAAGCAGACTCCCAGAATTTTATTATCATTTTTACTAAATATAAAAAAATAGAATTTTAAAAGTTATATTACAATGAGATATCATTATTAAGGGCATTATAAAAATGGAATCACAATATAAAATTACCAAGTGTTAAGCATCACAGTTTATGATAGGTTCAGTAAAAAGTGTTATTAAATCAAATTTTTTGATTTAATTTTTACTAGAGAACATGATGCAATTATAAGGAATAAGAAAACAATTTACAACAGAGTATTGTACAGTATTGTGCAAAAGTAGAAAATGTTGAAACCAATTTATCAGCCATGCAGAATATAGAATATATGTGCTATAAGCCATACAGTCATATAGAATATATGCTATAAGGAATAATTATTTCGCTTCAGTATAAAGAAAACCACCACCAACACAACAAAGAACACTAAAATACTTTTTAAAAACTCTTTATTACCATTGAAATTGCTGAATACATAACATTTACAATTTTTTTGATTGCATATTCGAAGCAATTTTTTTTCATTGGCATACTTCTCCAATTAACTTGTTTGCAAATAAATGTTATAATGATAGTGAATCAACAAATAAAGTTACATACAAAAAAAAAGGATTTTATCTGATAATTTAGAACATATAGGTAAGGGATTAATCGAGCAATATTTTCAAAATATATCAAATAAATTAAAATGGGAATGATGTACTGGGAAAATTATAATTTAATTTTTTTATCGTTGAAAATCAGGAAATGTGCGAAAATATATTAAAGAAAAATATAGATAAAATTTTTAATAAATTAAATAAAAAGGTTTTATTGTATAGTTCATATTGGAACAGAGATAACTTTGATATTAGATAATTTTTTATGAAAAATATGTTTTCCTTATTTTTTTCGAGCATTTTCACACGACACTTATACCTAGAATACAACTAATTAAACTGAAAATAATTTTATTTTAAGACAACTAAATTTATTTCGAATGAATTTCTAACATTCGAAATTTAGAAAATTATTAATAAATATGAAATTCAATAAAATAGAAAACTAAAATCATATCCTGTTTTTTGATCTTTAACAAAACTATATACACCATTCTTAAATGCTTAATAAGATAATAAAATATATCAACTGTAATAACTGATAAACATACTAAGATTGAAATTCAAGACCTACATAAATTCATTTTTTAAATAAGTTGGATACTCTTACAAATTTCTTGATCAATGCAGGATAAAAAAAAAAAAAGAATTAAAAGGAACTAAATTTAATTAATTTCATCAGGCCAAGAAAGAAAAATTATTTGATCCGAAAACATTTCATTAAAAAAAATTTTACATTCGAATATAATACATTAGGATTCCAGAATTGTTATTTTCTATTTGCTCAAATAGACAATAACAATACTTGAAATTAAAGAAATTTTTTTCACTGTGATTTTTTTCTTCTTATTATTTAGGAAGTACTTTAAACTAAATATTAATGTTATGAACCATTATTATATTCTTGGACTAATACTAAAATTAAGAATAATTATGTTTCCTCTTCCCTTTTTGAACAATTTAATAATAACAATAAAACAGTTCCTCAAAATTTGAGTGTGTCAACAAAATTTTAAATTTTTCTTCAGAAGATCTGTTTTTGAATATGTCACAAAGAAATATAAAGCTGTTCAAAAAATATTCAATTTACACATTCCTCACTTTCTCTATTATCTGTATAATCATACAAATAAATAACCGAATAATTAATAGGGATTAAAAATAAAAAAATTTACTAAGGAAAAATATCTTATTTCAGTACAATAAAAAACAATCTAATGTCAGCATTCAACGATGAATATTCTATTTTACACAAACGAAAACATGATGAAAAATCGAATTTTTCTTTAAAAAATGAAATCTTTAAAAATAAATGAAAAATAAAATTCTACAAAAGGGGCAAAAATTTACGACGTAAACTCTTACCTGAACGCAACACGATCAGGTTTCAGGTGACAGCATCATTCTGAGGATGTCGTCGGGAACATAAACTTGAGCGCACAAAAGGTGCTAGAGTAATATCGTAAAACGACTCCGGGGAAAAGATGACGTCTAAGGTGGCCATATTTAACTCAGAAGCAGGATCCACAAGGGGGCGGGTGCAGAGCTGTCAATCTGTCAGTACGCTCGCCAATCACTGGGTACTGTAGGCGGTGCCATAACTCAAGGCGGTCGTAACTGTCTCTTTACACTTGATATGGAAAATGCAATTAGTAGCGAATCACGGCACTTTCTGATAACTTGGGGGGTGTTCAAAGAAGACCACGGATCATCACTAGCTTTTAAAAATCCAATACAGATCCTAAAAGATAGAATTTGTTTGTATTTCCAACAAAATAATCCCTAATGATACAACTTTTATTACGCACATAAATAATCAGATGGACTGGGGTAATTTATGTCCACAACTTCTGAATGAATTTTTTGGTATAATACAAAATGAAATTTAATTCGAGGTTTTTAAATATTGTTTAATTTTTTAAAGTATCTATACATATGTCCTAATCACAAATTAGTTTTTAAGCCCTAAAAAATTTGTTTTCATGGTATTAACATATTCGATGACAATAAAAGATGTTCGAATTTTTGCAAATAATATATTACTGGTTATATTTTTATTTGTAAATTTATAAAGAGAAAAAAAAAAAGAAATTTTTGCAATAATTTTAATTTGATTTAGAAATACTTATATTTTTAAAAATTATGCTCATGCTCTTTCTGACTATTTATCACAATTACATAACTTTCCGAATCTCATTTATGAGCTATGTCAATATAGAATGGTTAAAAAGGAATAGGATTAAAATATTCTGGGCATGGGGCATTGAAAAATTTCCAATCTAATATCCATCGATTTCAATATCAAAAAGAAAAAATGGTGAAATTATTTATGTTAAAACCTTACATATATTTCTTTGTTCATATTTATAATACGTAATACTTTTTCTAACAATTCATTATATCAGTTGGCTGAATTCATAACGGTCACATGACAAATGCAATCATGTGTTCTCTATAGAAATCAAAACTGTCATTAGAATTGTATTTGTTGTTGCTTTGGTAAAATTTCAAATTTGGTAATAGTGTAAAGACGCTCAAATATTAAGATTCTTCATAAATGTTTTGAAAATTTAAAAAAAAAAAATTATACTATACTGTATTTTTCTTAAAATCAAGTGCATTTTTCTTATCTATGGGTGCTATAATTTTTAAGAAACATGTACATTTTTTAAAAGAGTTTCTGGAAAAAGCAAAAGTTGGCAACAGGTAAGTGCATGAACTGATTGGTTGGAAACATGTGATTGCATTAATCATAACTATGACGTCACAGGAATTTAGCCCATTGAATCAATTATCAATTGTAAAAAAAAAAATAATAATAATAAATAAATAAATCAGATTTAAAAAAATGTAAATGCTTAGTTTCGGTACGTTTTGACTTCAGAGGTGTGGTTTTTCGGAATATTTTCCTTATAGCTAGAATACATTTAAAATTTAGATTAATATATTTTCCATATTCAAAAAAAAAAGATATTTTATTATTCACTAATAATCTAAGAACATTTAAGTCTTTTATTTGTATCCCCAAGGAAAAACAATAGTGGCGCACACATGAATGGGGTGGGGATAAAGAGAGTCCGCACACTCCCGTCTCCTTGTGGGCTCCATTGATGTTCCGGTTGATTTTAACTCTACGTACACTGGTGTAAGAAATTAAGAGAATTTGCAGACTTGATCGATTATCTGTAGAACTACTGGACCGATTTTAACGAAATCTGATATATACATACATTGATACAATACAGAACAAATAATCATTCATCAATTGCAATGCACTTGCATGATCGGGCGTAACACTCCTTGGAGTTGGAAAGTATAAAACAGCAGTTGCAGAATAAACAAAAGAAACGGGTAAATAGGAGTTATGGCCCCCTCTTACAGCTATACATGCCTCGCAGCGTGATGTCATGCTTTAAATAAGGCAGTTTATAATTTCTTTTGGCAATAGGTTCCTCTCATTCAGCAACTCTGTTTTCATTTCCTGGGTGGTTCTCGGAAGAGGGGGTGGGGTGCGAGTTTCAATTGCCCTCCCCAGAGCGTCCCAGACATACTCTATAGAGTTCAGGTCTGGAGACCTTGCTGGCCAATCCCTACGGCAAATATCCTCACTCTCTAGAAATTCGTCGACCAGAACAGCTCTATGTGGCCTTGGCGTCATCGTCCATTAAAATAAACTAGGGGCCACATGCACCCCTCAAAAGGCGAACTTCGGGCTCCAAGACCCTATCCTGTACCTCGCACCAGTCACAGTCTCTTTCAAAGACATGGAGAGGTGTGCGGATATCCAACATGATGCCTTCCAAGACCATTAAACCACCTCCACCATAATTGACGATTTCGTGGACATTGGAGGGTAAGTAGCGGGTCCCTGGTTCTCTCCATATGAACGTACGGCGAAAATCGGTGTTTAGGCTGAAACGGGACTCATCGGTGAACAGAAAGGTCACCCATTGATCCATACTCCAATCTCTATGCGTCGGCACCATGCTAAACGGACTCTCCTGTGCGTAGACGTGAGCGCGAAGCAAACAGTAGGTCTTCTGGCAAATAACCCTCTCTCATAAAGTATTTTAAAATAGGCGCCCTTGATACACGGGTTCCTGTGGCTGCATACAAGTAATGAGAGAGCTGTTACGCCTCGCTATAATCGACAAATGGCGATCAACTCTGGCCGTCGTGGTTTTTGGACGACCTTGCCCTGGCTTTCTCTCGATGGATCCAGTATCCTGGAACTGTTTCCATAAGTTACACACAAGACTGGGTTGAACTCTACAAATCTAGACTTGCCATTGGCCAGCTACCAGCCTCCCCACAATTCGCCACCTCATTCCATCATCTAAGCTTTGGTGTTTGTTGATTTTTACTGTTACAATATGAACTGAACCGATTGCTTCAAAATAACACCAAGAAATTCGCCAATGTGTTCTGGCAAACGAAATACTTTTTAACTTACATGCGTTTATAAAGCCTGTTTTTCTGCTGGCTCCGCCTACTCACACGTATACACTTAAGTATTTTTTTGTAGCACAATATTTCCATTTTTATCTAGAAGCAATGGTTTTTCATTCAGTTCAATTCTTTTCATGCAATTCGATAAAATATGCAAATTCTCTTAATTTATTTCTTCGGTGTATATAGTTCATAAAATTCAATTAAACATTTTTTATTAATAATTTATTATATATATATATAATTAGTGTTAATTATTTATTCAATAATTTAATTTACTGTTTTTTGTTTCTAACAAATGATAAAATTAAAAGAGTATGTTTGGCCAGTGCCGGTTTAAGCTCATTTTGGGCCTTGGGCACAAGATCTATGAGACCCCTTGGCACTGTACAATCCAAAAAAGGGCACTTGAATTTGGTTAAATCCAGCTTGTCTGGGTTTTTCCGGGATCTGGGTACCCAATGGATAATAATCATTGTGTTTGGCGTCGCATTAGGGCGTGATACGGGAATGGTCGACTTTCAACCCCCTCCCTCCCTCTTGAAAAATTCATGTGTGAGCCACTAAAAAACAGTATACGTTTTAATGTCACTCATTTAACAACAACAAAAAAAGGCAATATCAATAGTAATTTATAATAATTACTAATATATTTATTTTATTATTCTTATATTTTTATAATTACTACATTTAATATAATAATTTTATTTTATTATCAACTAACACAAAGAAAATTTGTTATCATAAACATTTACGAGATAAAGTTTATTTAAACAAACATCATTACATATCTTTTGTGATATGCATTCGTTTTCTTGTGATCTGAGAAATTATCAGTGAACGATAATATTTATTACAGATAATTCTCAAATATAGCACGTATTGAATAAAATATAACTGCAACTGCAAGCGTAGAGTAAAATAATAGCCTATTAAGGGAATGTTTTGGAGACCTTTAATGAACACTTTCACACCTCATACATCTAATAAACTTTTTAGTTGCCCATTAATCAGTAACTGGAACGTTCTGAGGGTCATGTTTATGCAGACTATTGAATGATTTTTTATCACATTATCAGCAATCTCAAATTACTCTACTAAATCTTCTGTTTGCATTCTTTCTGCTCCCCATAGTTAATATGCCCTTTAATTTTGAACCTGTCACATAGATGACGAGATCTCTACATCCACACCATCTAGAGAATGTTGAGTCACGGCAGATTTAACAAGTACTAAGCCCTAAACACGTCATGACATATCTTTCGACATTAGGAACACACGTGATTATGAAGTTATTTCAATAAATTCATTGTCTAGATTGGCAGAAAAATAGTTGATGGTATATACTAAAAACATTATATAATAATGATTTATGGCTAAGTGACAGATTAATGCAGTTATACTAGGTGATCACCTAGCAGTGGCGCACACAAGGGGGTCCGGACACCCCTCAAAGCCTTTGATTTTTTTTTATTGATGATAATCCTATATATGTATATATAACGAAAAATTTAATCAAGTACTTGTATTTAACAATTTCTTTTATTAATTAATGCAAAAAATTAATTCAATAATTTATTTTTTTTGCTGCTTTTTGTTACAAAATCAGAAGAATCAATTGATGTTGTCTGGAGGTATGATACGAGTTGGGGGACTTTCAACCATGGACCCCCACTTGAGAAATTTTTGTGTGCGCTACTGTCACCTAGAGATCTTAACAGACGTGTCGCTCTTTAAAAGTTTGTAAAAAAGTTAATTTCACAATGAGTTCCGCTTTTTGCGCTCGCGAAATCTTCTACAGAAATTCGAATTTATTTCCCCCTCCCCCATGTAATATGTTGTTAGAAGAATTTATATATATATAGTGAGAGAAATTGATTTAAAAATTTTGCGTACAAGAGTTGCGTACAAGCCTTCGTTAATAAATAGCATAGAATAAATAATATGCAAAGTATTATATTAAAATATACACATATATTTGTTTTTATATTTAAATTAAAAATTTTAGAATAATAAACAATTTCAAATTTATCCATTGCAAATACTCATTGCATTAGTATTGATGATATTATTATTAATATTCTAGTTTTTTAAATCTTTATTGCGTTGTATAATAATAATAGCCCGCCAAAAATTTATTTGTTATAATCATTTCCAAAAAAATCTGTTTATTACAAGTCTAGAGGCTAAGGCCTAAGTTTCGGGTCCAGTGCATTTGCGATGGACCTTGTGGTTATGACCACTTGAGTCATACAATCACCACTTGAGGTCTTTGAAAATGTGCTTTCTTCAACATACCCCACCCCCAGCCCGTAATGCCGTATGACTTTTCTTTAAAGTAACCAGTTTGTGACAAAGCCCACTCTGAAACCTGAACTTCTTTAGATTCTAAAGTCCACCCAACTCCGAACCCATCATCAACAAATAAGGTGACACACAAGCACCACATGAGGTCTTTGAAACTTACTGACCTTCATCGTACTTTAGGAATGCTGTTTACTCCACATGACGTAACTTTAGAGTATTCAGGGCTCGAACACGCGACCCGAACATCTCAAATCGCTAGCACTAGATTCCTAAGCCGTATATATAATGGAAAAATCAGTTTTTTGCTGGACTTTTACATTTTTATGTGGAACTGTTTTATCTGTTTTTTTTTTAATACAATGCCTTCATGTAGTCGTTGGTAACGGGCAGGACCGACACCCGAAAAAATAATCGGATTCTAGTTTTGTACATCACGCACTTTGGTTGGCGATTGATTTCACCGCCACTAGAACTAATTTTGACGATAATACACTAAATATTTATTCAATTACGAAAGCAAAACCTGTATCCGTAATGGACATAAAATTCTGGATTAATTTGATTTCTTATTAGCGTCGCTCTAAAGCATAGCAAAAGAGCTATAGACAAAAAATTTTGGAACTGGCAAGAAAAAGGAGGATGTGCGTGTGTGGTATGGACAGGAGAAGCGATCGAAAACAAAGAAAGGTTCATTAAAAATATTTTTCATAGAATTGATTAAATATTAAGCATATAAAAATTTATCACTTATAAATTATTTAATATAAAATAAAGAATTTGACAGATTGTTTTTCTTCATTTTAATCCTTAATTGAAAAGAAGGGAAGGAATCACGGTGAAATTTTTAATTAAATATATTATTTCAGTCGAGAAAATTAATTTCGAATGGAATATCAAAAGTAATAACAAACATAGGCGTCTATAAAATATTTCAAATACTATTTGAATTACCTTTCATAAAAAGTTGAAAAGCATTATGAATACTTTTCTATTATGTAATAAATACAATTTTAAAATCATTAGGCTTTCAGACATAATTTGTATCTGAACGGAAATGTTATGTACAATAAATAACACATTTATTTTAAGGTCACAAATGCCATATTTAGCTCTTCGGCGTCAAATGCTACATAACATTGAATCATAAATAATGTTATTAACAAGTAACATTATGAACAAATAATGTTATTGACAAATATACACATGTGATCTAGACCAAAGATCCCTTTTGACCCAAAACTTTTTTAATCACTTAGCACAAAAACAAAAATAATAACAAGCTGTTCTCTTTCACTCTGTGTGTATATGCGTGTGAGTTTGTAGGTGTACAGTTTAAAATCTAATTATTATTTACTTGTAACAGTATCCAATTAATTAAATTTAGAATTTCAGATTAAATTCAGTGTGAGACATATGCGGCAGCCCTTTTTTTAACGTTTAGAGAGAAGTATTGTATTTCAAAAAGTAGAGTAGAGTTCAAAAGTAGTCGAAATGTGGCCATCTGTTGAGTCAGTTAGCGAGTCGTTCACATTTATTTGTTTCAAATGACCGTTTGTACTAGTATTTGACAATGCATGTGAGAGTTCATGAGAAATAACTTCTCAAAAATGTTTAACAAAAACATTTTATTTGGTTTTAACATCTAGGGGACAATTTACATTCATTTAAAGAGTTAAACAACACAGCCGTCGGCTACATGCCGTGAGCCAGAACACAGACTGACTAAACTATTTCATTTCGAAATCATGCAATTGCATAAAAAAAAGACAGCCAATCAGCGGCTCGCACTACAGGCGCTTCGAACGGATATGAAAAAATAAATAATCCTTGAATAAAAAGAAAAGTTTGAGTGTCAATCATTTCGGCCGGCGGGAAAGAAGAAAAAGAGTGATACTTCCTTTCCTTCTTCAAATCCCACAACTCGGCCGTCCTGACATGTCGCTGTCCTCAGCGAACGCGAGTATAAAAACAATTTAGAACGGAAGCATCCTGTAATGCTTACAATCAAATTACATTAAAAAATAACACTGACATAAAAATACACTATGAAGCAATTTGAAAAGAAATACAATAAATCACAAATGATAAACACTTCAAATTATAAAAAAAAAAGTTCACAAATTAAACACTTAAAAATAAATGCACAGTAGAAGTATGTGGAAGTATGAGCCATAAAAATAACACACGTAGAAAAATGCCAAAGGAAAATTACTAAGGGAACAAAAAAAAAAAAAAAAATGCCTATACAAAAGGTTTCATTAGGTCGACAGCTGTTGTCGTTTGGTTTGGGCCTGCATGATTCCCTATCTTGGATACCTCGTATCTTCCTTTGCCGTTGACCTGAGTCACTTCATATGGTCCGAAAAATTTGGGTCTAAGCTTTAGACCAGTTCCAAACTGAGTTCGTTGGATGGCCACGATGTCACCGATCTTGTATTCGGTAGCTTCCTTACACTTCTTGTTGTGCTGCTTCCTATTTTCGTCTTGGATTTTGAGAATGTTTTTAACAGCTTCTGATCTAAGCTTGTTTCTTTGATCGTTGAATTCTTTGAACATCTCTTCGATAAGGATTTCTCTTATGGCGATGTCTTCGTTGCTTCTCATCTTTACACCTGTCAGAAGTTCGGATGGTGTAAACTTAGTGCTACGACAGATGGTGTCATTCAAAATTCTTTGTGCTTCTGGCACGTGCTTGAACCACTTCGTGGGGTCTTCAAGGGTAAGCTTGGTCAGTGCTGGAATTAGGGTTCTATGAACTCGTTCGACTTGACCATTCCCACGTGGTACTCCTGTTGCAATTTGCAGATGCAGGATATTTTCTTTTTCACAGTACTCTTTGAAGCTGTTCGATGTGAACGCTGCTCCTCTGTCGGTGATTATCCGGACTGGGTTTCCAAATGTTTTCTGTTGGAGTCTAAGTTTCTCCAACGCGTCTTCAGCGGATACGGACTTCGTAGGATAGAGCCACACGAATTTCGAAAACGCATCTACGACAGTCAGAATATGCTGATAATTCTTGTTTGTCGAGGGCATTGGTCCTATGAAGTCTACATGGTAGGTGTGGAGAGGGGTATCTTCTTTGGGAATTGGATGCAACATCCCCTCTTTCTTGCCGGTTTTCTTGTTTTTAAGGATGCATGGTATACAATGCGCTATTGTGTTTTCCACTTTAGACTGCAATTTCGGAATGTAAAACTCTTGCTTCACAATATCTGTTGTTTTGGCGACTGCAAAATGTCCTTTCTCGTGAGCCATCTTGATCAGCTCTGTCTGCATTCCTTCTGGTACTACGACTAATTCTCGGCCATTTTCGTACTTATACAGGATCTTATTCTTCATGAAGTACTCTTGATCTTGGCCCTCGTTCAATAAGGACTTAAGAGTGGTGATGTAGTCGTCCTTTTCTTGGGTTATCCTTAATTTTGCTGTGATAGTATCGGTAATTATCATTATAGGATACCTGCTCAATGCATCAACATGTCGCATCTTTTGTCCTGCTCTATGTTCTATTTCGTATTCGAATTCCTCTAAGAGGAAGGCCCATCTTGCGATACGTGTAACCAGGTCTTTTTTGCTCATCGTCATCTGAAAAGCGGAGCAGTCTGTCACAATCTTGAACTTATTGCCGAATAGGTAGACCCTAAACTTCTTGGGGGCTTGCACAATGGCTAAGACCTCCAGCTCATAACTACTGCATTTTTCTTCGGCTGGGCTAGTCTTTCGGGACATATAATAGACAGGATGCAACATTCCGTCATCAGCTTCTTGAAGTAGTACGGCACCGTAGCCGTATTTACTCGCATCAGTGTGCAACTCAGTTCTTGTACCTTGCCTGAATATCCTTAGGACAGGGCTTTCAGACAGCGTCTCCTTAAGTCTCTCAAAAGCTTCTTTCTGTACGGCTTCAAACGTAAACGGATGATCTTTTCTAAGTAGATCACTCAATGGTTTGGCGATACCGGCATATCCTGGGATGAATTTCCGGAAGTAACTAGTTAAACCCAAAAAACTTTGTATTTGTTTAACTGTCTTAGGAGTAGGGTAATTCTTAACTGCTTGAGTCTTCGAATCTGAAGGTCGTATGGTTCCTTCCTTCACAACGTACCCAAGAAACTCAACTTCTTTTTTCAGGAACTGACACTTTTTAAACTTGAATTCAAGTCCATATTTCACTGCCAAATCAAATACTTTCTTTAGCTTTCTAAGACCATCTGCTTCATCCAAAGAATGTATTATTAGGTCATCCATATAAGTTATTACTGTACCTTCACTTATTAGTTGTCTATAAATGCTATTTACATATCTCTGGAAAACTCCTGGGCTTGTACTTAGGCCAAACGGGACTTTATTAAATTCGTACTGCCCATCAGGTACGCCCGGGTTCAAATCCCGGCCGAGCCCCCAATCTGTGAGAGTTCATGAGAAATAACTTCTCAAAAATGTTTAACAAAAACATTTTATTTGGTTTTAACATCTAGGGGACAATTTGCATTCATTTAAGGCTGTTTTCGGTCAATGTTAAAGGATAGGGATCAAACGGGAAGCACATTTGCCGGCAGGAAAAAGCTCCAATAATAATAAAAATTTCTATGGGTATAAAAAAAATTATTGTTTAGAGGATAGTGTTCTTTGAATTTTGATTTTTGAAAAAAATACGCAGTTTTCAGCATTATTGCAAAATTAAATTGGAGTTTTCTATGTTAAAGTATAGGAAGTGAAAACGCGAAGCACATTTTAATAGAAAAAAATTTATTTTTTCGAGTAGAATTAAATAGTATATAAGAAAACATGCTTCCCTCTTTTGACTAGTGTAGCCATAATTAAGTTTTATGTTTTTATTAATGAACTTTTCTAAATTTTAAGTTTATTCTGAATTATTTTTGGCGTAGTTAGGACTATCTCAAACAGATGGCACCACCATCGTTTTGTAAAACGAATTTTACTTGGCTACAAATACTTAATTTTGGCGATATCCTTCTGCAATATAGTCGCCAGCTGAAATTATGGTAACTTGCAAGTTGTGACAAATAGTGTGGAAAATAAAGAAGATTTATGATGTACACAGAGATTTAACATCTCAAACCTGATGAACTTTCCTATTTAGGAATGTTTTTAACATTTTCTGCATGTGTGCTTTAAAAGCTTAATTTATATACATAATTTATAATTATGTTGCTTAGATTTTTTTTTTGCCTGTTATTGATGAAATGCATATAAAAATATCTAAATTCTGTGAAGCGACTGAATGAAAAATTGAAAGTATACTTATTTTATACTTGACCGAAAGTTATGAATTGACTAAAGAATACAAATTACTACTCCTTGAAGCTCACAATTTAAAATTTTAATCTAATTATTGTAATGCAATTATTATTATTTTTTAACTAACAAAAAATCGATTCGATTTTATATTTAACGTACAATTTTACCATTAAACCATTGGAACAATCATTAACCAAATCTTGTTTTCTAATTAAATTAGCAGAAACTTATTTTTTCAATTAATTTTCTCCAATTCTAAGCTGTACCCCAAATTCTCAGGCCGTTTTTGTGGGAAAAAATTAAAAATAGTGTAAAATATGTTATTGAGATATATGATATATTTACGAAATAAAAAGTGGCTGCGGTAGCCTAATGGTTATGTAACAGAATCGTGGCTGCCGTATCATGAGTTCTAGCCTAGTACCGCTCAAGACCCGCCTTATAGGGAGCTTTATCTGTCGAGAACTCAGATGTCCTCCTGTTGGTGTGATGTGGCAGTCAGGAGAGGGGGTGGTAGCTCAGGTGTCGTCCTCGTCACTTGATCATAGTTCAAAATTACGAGGTCTATCACCAAAAGCCTTCGAGTATAGCTGATCAGTACGACGTTAATATTCACATAACGAAATAAAAAAAATAAAGGTGAATTAATAAGAAATGAGTAATTAATTTATTATTTATTAAAAACTTTTAAAAATAAACGAGAACCAGTAACTTTTCTATCCGACAGTATCTTGTCCAATCCCCCCCCCCCCCAGTGAATTTTTCAGTCTTCGATTCTAAGCAGCACCCAATTTTTAGTAGCATAAGGGAAGTAGTGCGACTTAGATTCGAATAAATATGGCAATATCGTAATTTTAAAGTTTTTGTATCTTTAAGTTTGCCTTTTTTTCTATTAAAAATTACTGTCTCTGACATTTTCTATCATTGAACATTTTCAATAACCTGTTCTTGACTAAATGTTTAATATAATAGTCTCTGTGTGATTTCTTTTTTCGGAATACATTGTGCACATATCAAATTTAGAATCAAAGTTTATTCAAAATATGTCCATTTTAGTTAAATATATGATAAAAAAAATTTTAGTACATTTTTTATATAACTTTTTTATGAAAAAAGAAATATGTGAGGCATTACCGTATGAACAGATATTTGCTGCTCATTGGATTCTTTTAGTACTATAGTTAAGATATTGATTTTTATTACTAGTTTGTTTTTAAATTATAAAACAAAGCATTCACACACACACACAGATCTGCTGAATGAACTTTAAAAAAATTAAAACTTAATTTTCTAAATATTTAAACGGTGTTTTAATTTTTTACATCAAATATATATAATTTTTAATTTTGGAAGACTTTTAAAATGAATGATTTATTTTATAAACGAAGTAAAAATTTAATTGTAATAATTAATAATGTTTGCTTTTTTAATCTCGCAATTGCGAATCGAATTGCTCGATTTTCAAATGTTAAGAAGTTTTACATTTCTTAACTTTTCCATTAATCATTTGCTCAGAGAAGTTCATAATCAGTTATGAACTTTTTACACCTTGGGGGGGGGGATGTTTCTATCCACTAGAAAACTTGTCAATCTAATTATTACAAAGCTATTTTACCATAAATTATTGTTTTAAGACAATCTGTTACGCAGTATATAATTACTATGTGATAAATTACTTTGTTTAATTACAGCTTTATTATCCAAAACACCGTTTAGCATCCTTCCAAAGGCAACTCGTCATGTCATGATGTCAATATCTCACGGGAATTTCACTTCGGATGGGACCAGAAAACACTTGTTGGTCGGATGTCTTTAGGAAAGAAAAATATAAAAAAGGGGAGAAAAAGGAAACTTTTATTGCTGTGGGGTACTGAAACAGATAAGAGGGGAAGAAGCCGTAGGGAGAGGGGGGGGGGGTCTCAACTTTCCGTGATTTTTGAGGTCTTCTAATTGGATGGTGTTGAATAATCATTCTGACTGAAGTAAAATACGTTGCTAGTCTTAGTCACTTTTGAAATTTAGAGTAGGAACCTTTATACTTCTTATACGACTTATTTCACAACTCATCAACTCACATGGATGTTATTGCTATTTATAAATTATATAAAAGTGCATATTATTAGAACATGCAAGAACAATCATTATTTAACAGATAAAATTTTCGATTCCATATTAAAACAATAGTCCTTTCATACTTATTATTTTTTAGAAAAAGGCGAGATAAAATGCATATCAAAGAAATTTACTTTTTACTTTGTAGAATCGGTGAATAAATAAGAATTATTCGACAAGAAATGTTTTATATATCAGTGAAAAAAGAAACCAAACATTTTT